>WFKH01010211.1:46765197-46787495 GCA_016163765.1 Magallana hongkongensis
AAAAACAATCAAACCAAACTCTTACATGTTGATTATGTTATTCTCATAATAAGGTAAACTCCTATCTCAAATACATCCACTGTGTCTTTAAAGAACCTTTTCAATCCTATACTGTTTGTTGTAAAACTAATTATCCTCTTTAAAATTTACTTCCTCTCCTACCACCATCTGATCCCCCCACCCACCTGTGCAGTATCACTAATTTACCTCTTATCTTTATATATTATATAACATTCAATTTGCAAATGTGTCCAAATTATTGTTAATATTATATGTAGGACTCTAAAGTGCAATGGAACTTTGAAGTCACAATGTTGCCAATGATGTGATGTCACAGCAGACCCTCAAACTTTGGCGCAACCATCACACTTTGGAATCTTACTGATATTAGTAAATAGGTATATTTAAAAATACTGTAAGAGGTTTACGTGAGATTTCTGAGCCTGGCCTCGTTTGGCATCATGGGACTAGGAGCTCCGTCTTTTTCCCAGTGGGTGGGCTTGGACAGGTAAATTTGTTCAAATTTCAACAAGTACCTTGGCTACAATAAAAATTGTAAAGAACAGTAGGTTTTGAAATTTCATACAACCTCTGTAGTAAAAAGGACCATGACATCCATTTTTATATGTTGAGCACTTGTATATATTTTGTGTCTGTAAGCTGTAACTTCATAATTATGATATGTGAAAAAAAGAAAAGGAAAGAAATTCATTTGTCTTCAATCATTACTAACCGCTTACAAATGAATAATAACCCGTAAATTTAAATTTTCTTAACATGTATATCATCCAACTGTTTTGATAATTTTCTTTCTGAAATATGAAAGATACTGACACACTATCACCATGATCACATTATACTTCTTATAAACAGTTCCTCATAACTTACATCACCTACAGCATTAGCTGCAAAAGTGATTCTATTTCCAATCTCTGTTACCTCAGTATCAAAGAGAAAAGAAATAGACGAATTAACCCCCCCAATCCTTACCGGTGTTTCAACAACCCCTGATGTATGTTGGGCCTCTGCCTGCAAGTCGATTTGTGGGGAGTCCTCCACAATTCTCTGAACCGACATCTGAATAAACTCGTCGAACGAGTCCAGTTGTTGCCGCACGAGACCTTTCTCATCAAAGTACGAGCTGATGACGATCCAGCACGCTTCCTGCCAAAGGTCCGCGGTGATTTCATCTCCGTCATCCTCCGTCTCATATACCATCTCTGCGGAAGGGAAAAGAAAAATAAGCAAACTGAAATTTCCTTTCTATACCATGAATGACATATATTTAACAAAGATTAGCATTGCATAAGTTATTTTTACAGTTTTAATCAAATTAACAATTTCAAGGCACATATAAATCTGTTTGATTAAAATCATAATGTTAAAGAACAAAAAAGGTGCACAGGAAAGATAAATCATATACATGTAATGTATTCACTATCTTTCTTGTCACACACAAACACTTCTTCAGTCTCACAATTTGATAATATGTACAATCACAATCACAAGACCATGCAAGCTTGACATCTAATTTTTTCTTAATTATTTACGCAAATCTTATAAAAAATGAGTGAATGTACAAACGCATCAATGAGCTGTCACAATGACCACTGCAGTGTCTAATTTGTTGAAAACATAGTTTACATGTACAACTTGTTTATAAAACCGTTACGTTGGACAGAGAACCAATATTTTAGTGTTCAGCAATCGACCATTAAATATATTTTTGATTAAATCTTTCATTCACTGTTTAAAAAATCATTTAATATGTGCAAGAGAAAACGGTGACTATTGTGTGTCGATTGACGCGGAGTTTTTTTTAACCGGAAGTTGATTTCAAAACAAAGAGGTGTTTTATTTTATTTTGCTGAAATTGTGAATTTAAATCGTTCCGATGTACACTACCTTCTTCTGGGTTATACATTTTCGTTCTCTAGATTCAGTAGCAACTGATTTAACTTTTCGATTACAAGTCTTAAGACTGATTCATCTCGATTCAAATCTCTGCCATTCAAGGCTTCCTCTCTCTCCGCTGTTTTCTGCAAAACTGCAACATTCGGAACACCTCTTATTCTAATTTAACCGCTGTTTTCGATTATTCTCGGTTAGTTCCCTTGCCCCGATACAAATCTTCCGAGGTATGCCGATGGTAGCCCGCCTTTAGCTGAAACGGCTAAAGACCGACCTACATGTACATGTAAACTGCCGCATAAAAAAAATAAATTGGCACAATATGCAGCACATATGTTAAAAAATTTTCTCTGAAAACGTGCAGGAAAACATATATCCAATTTCTAATTCCAAATAATTTTTTTTAAAATTCCCTCACAATAAACTGCATGTTTCAAGTAATGTTTCCTTGCCTAAGGCCAAAAAAAAATATATTCCTGTTTCCTGTCACCTGACCAAAAAAATTAGGGTAGGTAGGTAGGAAAAAAATTTTATTTTTAAAAAATATTTTATTTTTAAAAACTTGGAGCATGTGTGTTATAATGAGAAAGAAGTATATTTACAGTGTACGGTATGTTAATGATGATTTAAAATTTCCAAATGTCTTTGTATTATTGATGCATGTAATGTATAGAAAACAACCTTTAAAGAAAAAAAAATAGATTTTTTTAAAATAAAAAATATAAACTAATATTATTTGCAAAATTTAATCTACATGTGTATGAATGTATTTATCCTTTTCTGGATAAATATTTCTGTTTTGTATTAGCTTAATGGCAATATCAATTAAATCAGTCTCTGCACTTCCGTGTATTTGGGGTATTAGTCCAACCTTTTGACCCACTTACTACCGTACGTTAATATGAAGAGGATCTGTTTAATTTTCAAGATAATATAGAAAGCAGTTTTATGATAATTCTAACATTTATTGCAGTTATTAACTAATAGCAGGTTATTAACTAACTGTAATATCAGGATTCAAAGTAATAAACATCGTTTTTGTAATTTCCAATTCACAGTATGTTGTTGTATCACCCGTATTTATAACCCCTGAAGATAAGATAGTTGCAAGTTATTAACCACAAGGTTAATTTATGCAGTAAAGATGTCTGTAGATTAGTTTACTATCATTCATTTGCCAATGAGGTCAATTTACACGATTGTGAACTCAGAAGACAGGGCGCCTTCACTTCTCCTTCTGAGGAAATTCTGGCGAAGTTACCGATCACCATGATCACAAAAAAAACTTTTAGGGTCGGGGGGTAAAAGATAGGGTCGGTCGGGCGACCGGAAACGGGAATAATTTTTTTTTTGGCCTAAAGATAAACTGTGAAATTTTGCAAGGAATTAAATATCAATTCAATTTAATTTTATAGAAGATAAAGATATCCTTTTAAGCGTATTGGACAAGGACAAAGATTTAAGGAGGTTGGCACCTGAAATAATAGTAATGTCAATCATCCGAAAACCACTTGGATAAAGATGGGGACCTAAAATGTTCATTTATTTTATTTGTGACCCATGTCACATGCCATTTTTTGGAAATATAGGGCCACAAACAGAAATGATAATTTTCCTGAAATTTTTGCTAAAACTTGACATAGAATTTGATAATTTGATGAAATCAAACAAATATTTATAGTTTGAACTATTATTTAGTTATGATTTTAATACAGTATGACGTTGAACACATGTAGTGACTATAAAAGTAAAATCCAAGTCAAAGTTTAAAAATTCTTGCTTTACTGGTGGCTTTAAATGTCAGTACATAATAAACACAACAACAGATGTTACAAAATTTTGGAGTTTTCAAATTATAACGTAAATATAAAAAATTAGAGTAATGTCATCTCTCCAAAACTTTGCATACAAATAGACATACATTTGATGTCTCATTTAAAAGTAAAACAAGTAGGGGTCACATCTCAAAAATTTGAGATATAGCATCAAATAGGCTAATTTTAGGCCAAAATTGGAGTTAATTTTTTCTTAACTTCTATGAAATATAAGCTAAATATTAAAAAATATATCGATAGAAATATAAAAATATTGTTTAAATATGATTTTTAGAACATCATGAATATATCGTAATACACAAACTATCTAGAAGTTTGGTCTGCGCTGAAAATTAGAAAGCTAAAGTAACAGTACTCTAAAACTGAGTAGCAAGTTAATAAAATTATTCATTTCCTTCTTGAAAACCTTCCGCCACAAAATATAGTCCCTTACTAAACTCTGTAAAAATATAATTTTTTAAAAACAATTTTATTCAATATAGTTTATTTGGCATTGTAAAATATAAATATACCACTAGAATTAATATGTGATGCAAAATTTTCAGACTAGGTGACCCAAAATTGCTACCCAAAACCTAAGGAGCGAACCTCTTTAAACTGTTTAACGGAGATCGAATTAATACGCAACTGATCAGTGAGCTACACAGTCATTGTCAAGCATTGTTTTATATATTACTAAGAAAATATCTGTGACCATAATTTGTAAAATGTATGTTTGACCTTTGGATAAATAATTATGGTGGCATATCTCTGCCCCTTGTGTGCAAGTTGTTTTTCTTTCAAATATGTCGACATGCAAGATAAATATGTTGACATGCAATATAATTATGTCAACATGCAACATATTGAAATCAAATAAGAATTATAAAAAAAAATCTCAAAAAATCTCAAATATCACCCATATGTGACATCCAAGATGCTAGATGCTACCTATTTATGTCGACATGCAACTTATTTATGTTAAGGAGGTTGGCACCTGAAATACTAGCAATGTAAATCATCCAAAAACCACTTGGATACATGTATAAAGATGGGGACCTAAAATGTTCATTTGTTTTATTTGTGACCCATGACAGAAATGATAATTTTCCAGAAATTTTTGCTAAAATTTGGCATGGAAATTGATTATTTGAAGAAATCAAAGAAATATTTATAGTTTGAACTATTATTTAGTTATGATTTTAATAGAGTATGAAGTTAAACACATTTAGTGACTATAAAAGTAATATCTAAGTCAAAGTTTAAAAAAATCTTGCTTTACTGGTGGTTTCAAATGCCAGTACATAATGAACACAACAACAGACGTTAAGATTGTTACAAAATTTTGGAGTAATCAAATTATAACGCAAATAAAAAAAATTAGTCATGTCATCTTTCCAAAACTTTGCATACAAATAGACATACGTTTAATGTATCATGTAAAAGTAAAAAAAAGTAGGGGTCACATTTCAAAAATTTGAAATATAGCATGAAATAAGATAATTTTAGGCCAAAATTGGAGTTAATTTTTTCTTAACTTCTATGAAATATAAGCTAAATATGCCAACACATATAGATAGAAATATCAAAATATTGTTTAAATATGTTTTTCAGAACATCATGAATATATCGTAATACACAAACTATCTAGAAGTTTGGTCTGCGCTGAAAATGTTGAAGTTAAAGTAACAGTACTCTAAAACTGTTGAGTTATGAAAATTGTTCATTTTCTTCTTCAAAACCTTCCGCCACAAAATATCTAGTCCCTTACTAAACTCTAAAAAAGTGTATATTTTATTAAGCAATTTTATTCAATAAAGTTTTTTTGGCATTGTAAAATATAAATATACTACTAGAATTACATTTGGTATGCATATCATAAAATGGCGACGAGCTCTGCAGGTTCGTAACTTTACACTGCTCTTTTTATTTATTCAGATCGTATTTCAGCGGGTAAAACATAAGTGATTGAAGGGCTACCGAGTCTTTATATGTAGCGACTTATAAAATATACAAAAACTGCATATTAATTGATATTTTCTTCATTAATGAAAATCCCGATGATATGCGTACCTACGGCATGTTTATGTTTTTGGATATACGTACCATGATTTATGATATGGGTACCAGCTACTTTCCTATTATATAATATGTTGTCTTATTTTCATTAAACTGTGCGGTTTTAAGACGTTGAATGCATTTGAATTATATTGTTTTATTATCGTTATCCCCAGAAATCTCTGAAAAAAAGAAGAAGATTGTTAGACTTAGTCAATGATATTCAAATAACATTTTAAAAACAAAAATGCTAGTTTCCTTAAAAAAAAACATGACTTTATACCGTGTTTATCTTAAAATTAAGGTGGAATTGGACACTTGTCGATATCAAAGTGGATGAAATTATATTTTAGTTAACTAGTTTCTTCAAAATTTACAATATTTGATCAAATATACATGTTTTAATTTTTGAAAAATTAGAAAAGTATGAAAGCCCCAGTGATATTCCAACTAATTTGAAGATGGGTGAATAAGGCGTGTAAACTGCCTATATGAGGATAGATAAGATACTATAAAATTAAAATATCAACAAATCTCATACTTGTTTTTTTCTAAATTATTGAAAACAATGTATATTTACCATAACATCAATTTATAACCCATAAATATATTAAATAATTGGAATAGGTTGATTTAAACTGGTGTATGCGTGTCGAAACCTCCAAATTAGTGTCATTTTTATAACTTCAATGCCTTTTCTGTTATAGAGTGGGTCTGAGCTCCATATTTTTGTCATAGTCTATATAAGGTTTAAAGGAAATCAAACCGATTTCAATCAACGAAAACTTGGAGAAATGACCCACTATACTTAAAAAATGTCATTTTGTATCACAGCAATTGAACGTTATAGAAAAATATTACAAGTCCGTAAATGCGTGGTTGAATTCGCATATTAGCATTTAACAATGGAGTTTGTTGTGACTGAAATGGCTTAGTGGTTAGTGCACCAGACATTCGGTAACATTATTGATCTAAGGTTTTTAGGTTGTGGGTTCGATACCACCAAAACTTAAGAATTTATTTTTTTTTTCTTATCGTTTGTTAAAATATTCAAAACTGACTAAGTTAGAAATTGTGCTTTTGTAAACTTGTATATAACATAATTAAGTATATTTAGTTGGAAAAAAATAAATTGGAAATTGTACTTTACGACTAAACCAAATGGGCATTTGTGCTATCTTGTTCCCCTATCTTCTTTCTACAGATTTGTAGTCAACGCTCTGGGAACCCATTGCGCTACGCTGTAAGGTAACTGTTTTGGTAAAGAATTTTTTAAAGAAAATCATACTTGATCTTATTGTTTATTTCGGTATGAAGTATGTCACAATATGGAGTTGTCCCATACCACCTTAAGCCCCGGTACACCTTTTAAAAAACCAAGCTATCTTCATGAAGTAGTATTAAAAGAATTCGTATCTCAATTTTCAGAAATCTGTATGCTCCTTTCAGTTACTAGATCTGAGGTATAGTTTCACTACCTTTAATATTGATATATACCGTATGTGCCATCTTCGCTAGCCAATGTTTTTCGGTCCACTCCGCTCCCCTTAAACCCTTGGATTTGTGGGGAACGGCCCTTGGCTAGCGAAGATGCGTATGTGCCTGATCATGAAAAATATCTAACTTTGAAATAGTTACATAAACAGTGAGAGATATGACAGTCTTAGCGATCACCTTAAGGGAGTTGTTTACGTGGGAATGGGGTGGGGGCTGTATATGTAATCTCTTTTGTTTCATTGCTTCTAGCCTTTTTTTTTTTATTTCAACCGAACAACTGATCATTTTTAAGAGAACACTTTAACCCTTTTGTCTCGGAAGATCTCACCAACAATATATTTGTGTATACGCACTGGAATACATGTAGTTCTTTACTTTATAAAAGTACATCTTTTATTTAATTGATCTTTGAAATAAATAACCAAACAGTCTCTCTTTTGTACATTTTCGTCTACTGCTCGTGCTGGTTATAATTCGAACGTTTTGACGCCAAGAATGCTCCGAGTTTTAAAAAAAAATCAATAATAATTGAGAACATGAAAAATGAAAACATTGACAAAATCTGCATCCCGCTGTTTTGGGATATACGGGGAAAGAATCGAAGTGCTCTAGATTACAGACATACAAACAAGGTTTACCAAGACTTGAAATACATTCTCTAGATTACAAACACACGAACAAGGTTTACCAAGACTTGATACACATTCCGGGTATACACTGTTGCTACTATTGATACAATAAATAAATACATTTTTAAAAAATACACTAACTTTGTAAATTTGATATAGATTAAGAGCTCAATCCTCTTTCGAAGAAATGACCTTTAGATATTCTAATAATCTAAACAACTCAAATTTTGTCTTTTCTAATAATAAACTATATTGAAATGGAATAAAAGATGTGGTTTTATTACTTGATCAACCTCTATACAAATACATAAACTTTCATATAAAAAAACAAGAGGCCCACATGCCGTGACGGTCACATGTACCATGACCCTTAGATGGACCTGTCAGGGAGTCTCATGTTCGCATCTTAAGCTTCATTTTGGAGTCTTTATCCTAATTTGAAACTCTTTTGATTACAAGAAGGCAGGAATCAGAGGAATCTGGGAATATCTATACCCTAACTTCAGCGGCCAAAAATTGTAAACTTTTGGTATAAAAAGAGACCTGCATGCAGGCCTTTAATGGTCAATCTTTTATAATATTCACAGTTTTATTTATAATGCACACAAGCATACAATGCACAGAAAATTAAAGTAGATCTCCTAAAATAGAACACATATTTAATTTAATATGGCCAAGTGACAGTTTACCTTGAATGTTTTTAAGTTAAAATGTAAAGACATCGTACAACCAACGGTAATAGGTTATCCTAGTGACTCAAATGACCTAAAAAAATGCATGCTCACTACAGTAAAACACGCTTATAGCGAACACGCTTATAATGAATTGACGCTTACAGCGAAGTGAATTCTATTCCCCATGACTTTATTACATGTTGTAAACTTGACGGGTATAACGAATTACGCTTATAACAAAGTAAAATTGCCCGTCCCTGGGACTTCGTTCTAAGCGTGTTTTACTGTATATGGTATGGCCATATTTGCCCCCCCCCCCCCAAAAAAAAGAAGAGATTCAACCCCTGCCCCATGGGCAGTGAAATTCACAATTTAAGAAGAGGACATAATGGACATAATAACAATGCATTTAGTTTATGTCCAACGACATTGATAGTACAGAGTAAAAAATTTTTAAAAATGATATACATTTTTACTATATGGCCATGTTGGCTCTACCCAAGGGCCAGTCATTACAAACAAGCGTATTCAAATTAAAAGTTTACCATGTCCTGATTAAGGAGCCATGCATTTTAAAATTTAGATAGAGGGATTCATAACCATGCATTTAGTTTATCTTTTCCTGATGAGAATAGAGAAGATTTTGTAAGATTAAATACAATTTCACTATAATATGGCCATATTGCCCCCGCCCGACAGCCCTAGCTCCTTCTCTTTTTAATATATTCGATCAGTGTCTACTATCTATTCAAGATATATTAATACAGTCAGGTACTCTTTACACAACTGCGCTGAAAAATATACATGTAGTTCTGTTCATGATCAGCAGATACAACATTACAATAAATGTTTAGAAAATTATGGTGTTCCGATGGGGCCACTTCGACCTTCGCACTTTCGCCTTTAGGGCGAAGATGCGAGAATGCGAAGTTGCGAAGGCGAAATTGCGAAGGTGCGAAGGTGCGAAGGCAAAGGAGCGAAAATGCGAAGATGCGACGGGGAAGAGCGAAGATGCGACGGCGAAAGTGCGAAGTTGCGAAGGCGAAGGAGCGATACTACTATCGTTCCATCGCCTTCGCATCTTCGCGTTTTCGCCGTTGCAACTTCGCACATTCGCCTTCGCATTTTTGATTGCAACACAAGTTTCGGATGATTACATAGAAACTTCGCACTTTCGCCTTCGCCTTTTTTAAAGCTGCTTGGTCCGATTTTTGGGGTTTTACAGTATGAAATAATTTTCCATACAAACCCATTTATCTTAGAAAGTTATGGACTTTCTCCTATTTACACCGGCAGAATCGGTCTCCTTTCAAAGATAGAAATATTCAAAGTAAATAAAATAATTTCTTTTTGGGCAAACGAAAAAACAAACCAAAATGCATCACGGGAATGTTTCAAAAAGGGAACCGTTTGGTTTCGTCTCCCGGATGATTGGGTTTATTCAACCCGCATGTTATGCATCGATTGCAAACAAAGCAAACTTGAGAAATATTAGCGAACAAAATGTACATATGTTTTTTTAATTTACCTGAACATTATGACCTTTATTTATGGCGATGTCGAAGTCGTAATACAACCATACCGGTCTATACGTCAAGGGCGAATTTTAACATGAGGCGATATAACGCGACTCCCTTTTTTGTCGCTTGTTTTGTTAACAAATTTTGTACATAATTTGTTTCATTGAAATTTGGCTTAATTGACCGGGAAAATTACAGTACTGCAATGTCTATTATTATACACATACTTAGTATAACCATCGTTTAAAAGAGTACCCAAAATTTGATATAAAATCGGACCAAGCAGCTTTAATTCCATTCAGCAATTCTCGGTCGAATACATAGAAACTGATGCAGGTAACGTACTCGCCCGAGATTTGCCGAACACTCTCGAATCTTATTGGTGCGCATGCGCTAGGCCATCGTGCTTAAAATACTATGAATGCTGATTCATCTTTACTTTGTTATGTGACATATATGTTTACCAGTGCTGGCTATGCCTGTCCATAAAATAATCCACTGTAACATTTTAATTTTCCTTGTTCATTCACGGATCTAGAGGATGAAAGGGGGTCCGCACGCCCCCCCCCCCCCCCCCCCACCGCCTCGTTAATTCAATATTAATAATTTCAAACAGTAAAGGAGGAGAGGGGGTCAGGACAACACCCCCCCCCCCCCCCCCTGGAAAATTTAATATTAATTTCACATATTAAATTTACCAAAAATATGCCTCGGAACCTCCCCTTCCCCACAGCAAATGCAATTATCCCTCGGACCCCTCCCCTCGAAAAAATAATGGGACTGCGCAGGCTGTTGAAAATAAATTCTTAAAAGTTCGTCCTCTACCGCATATGTCATTTTATACAGCTAAAATTATCTTTAAACGATAGAGAAGTCGAAAAACATAAAAAGGCGAAGGCGAAAGTGCGAAGGTGCAAAGGCGAGAGTGCGTAGTTGCGGGGGTGAGGAAGCGATAGTAGTATCGCTCCTTCGCCTTCGCAACTTCGCACTTTCACCGTCGCAACTTCGCACTTTCACCGTCGCATCTTCGCACTTTCGCCTTCGCATCTTCGCACTCTCGCATCTTCGCCCTAAATGCGAAAGTGCGAAGGTCGAAGTGGCCCCATCGGAACACCATACCCAGAGCGTCAGTATGTTGAGAACTTGGACATATATTATTACTTTATAGTAGCGGGAAATGAACATTCAAATTTTCAATATATCATACTAAATGATCTCTTGTTTTCGGTCGGTCGGTTCAACCGGTTTTAATATACGCGTTGTAAAGAAATGATCCTTGTTTTAAAATGATAATTTATACGCTGAGTATAAAATGTTTTATGCTTTATCATTTGAACAGAATTCAATGACATCATTAAATGGTAAAATTTTGAACAAAATATTCTTTTATTTGTTTATTGTTTCATTCGTTCGTATTTCTAATTATATATCTATTAACAAACTCATTTTTCAAAATTTGAATACTATTTTTTGAGAAAGAAATTGAAGGACTCTAAATATCTGTATCATTCGGACTTGAATGTTGAATTTGGACTTTAAGTGAGATTTTGGTAATCTGATGATTATATATCATGTAATCTAAATCACCCGAATTTCTTTCTTGAATATTTTTTTTTTCATTTATAGTTTTCATTCAACAAGTTGTTATTATTATTTTTTTTTTTATACGAAATACATTGAAACTTTTTTCAATTTCTTTTTTTTAAAATAAATATCAATTGAAGCTCAGCAATATTATTTTATATGACATTAATATGGAATATTTCTGGTTTAGACAGTTAGTGGATTTGATGGGTCTTTGATTACAAGCACCCCTAAGCAAAAACAAAGAGGTATGAAAATATTTCTCTACACTGTACGGTTTTCGAGTAAATTATATTCCACAATTTATTAATGATTGTGTTTATTCTGATTTCCAATACATGGTCTACAGTACCTGTGTGTTTTACGTGTAAAAAATATCTCTGTAATTATATTTTTTTAAAGATGATAGAAAGATATGTGAAGTGTGTGGAAAGATGTATAAATCATAACAGGGCATGCAAGAACACAAAATACTTGAGCACACAAAGGAATACAAATTCAAGTGTGGTCAATGCGAGAAAGGTTTTTTTTGTCGCGGACCAGATTTAAATCGCACCTGCTGCTACATCTAAATGTAATAGGTTTTTATTTATTTATTTTGATGAAGTAACAATTTACACTCACACATGCATGCACGCGCGCGCACATACCCAATGACCAATGACGTATAATATGTGTTCTTTGATTTTTTTTTGAGTTACATGTATGTTGTCAATAAGTTGGCCAGAATTTATGCTTCGGTACACTAATGTTCCTACACTTTCATCAAACAATTTTAGTCTTATGCCAAATGTCTCATTTTTCTGTGTCCATTGACAGTTCAAGGTATGATTAAGTACTTTATTCGGATCTGATGAACTAAACCTACTGGAGAGAGCAAAACATATGTAGCTCTCATCTGAAAAAAAAACCCCACCAATCAATTTGTATATTAGTGGTACGTATATCTTACCGATGTTACGCATATCCAGAAATTCTTTTTTGTTTTATGGTACGTATATCTGTTTTTGTAGGTACGCATATCATCGGTATTTTCATTAATGAAGAAAATATCAATTAATATGCAGTTTTGGTTTATTTTCTAAGTTGCTACATGCAAAGACTCAGTAACACTTCAAACACTTATGTTTTACACGCTGAAATAGGATCTGAATAAATAGATATAGCAGTGTAAACTTCCCAACCTGTAGAGCTTGTCGTACCAAATGGTACGCATATCGGCTTAATACCAGTGAATATGCTGATATGCAACTTCTTTATGTCGACATGCAACTCCTTTATGTCGACATGCAACTTGTTTATGTCAACATGCAACTTATGTTGACATGCAACTTAGTTATGTTTACATGCGAGATAAATATGTGGACATGCAACTTTTAAGTTGCATGTCGACATAACTAAGTTGCATGTCGACATAAAGAAGTTGCATGTTAACATAAATAAGTTGCATGTCGACATAAATATGTTGCATGTCAACATATTTATTTTGCATATCAACATATTTATTTTGCATGTCGACATAAATAGGTAGCATCTAGCATCTTGGATGTCATATATGTTGGCGATATTTGAGATTTATTGAGATTTTTATAATTTTTAATTGATTGCAGTTTTATTGCATGTCAACATAGTTATGTTGCATGTTGACATAACTATCTTGCATGTCAACATATTTATCTTTCATGTCGACAATATTAATAGAAAAATAACTTGCACACAAGTACGGAAGCGTATCGGGGCCTACACTTGTTGTGTTTCAACCTATACATGTACATTGTCCTTCTTTTTATTGTATTGTCAACATATACAGTATTGTGACCTCTTATTTATGTAAATGAATTGAATTGTATCTAGTGATTTATATATAATTTAAATCACCTTATTGGATTTTACCAGTTTTATTGCTATTTGCGTGATAGACTTTAAAAAATATGAAGTTTGAAAGGACTGCTCATGTCTACCACTCCTAACCACGATTACAAAAGCAGATATTTGGATGTTTTACATTAGAAGAAATATCTGAATTTTAGAGTTTAAATTCCTTTTTTGTGATTTGTGGATTGAATTTCATGGAGCCAATATTCGTAGATTGATATTTTTTAAAATAGGTTAATGGTAACATTTCGCGGAATTACTTGTATTATAAATGATAAATATATTAGTACTACTATTCATAATTTGTTGTGGATTTAAATTCATGGATGACGAGCATTTACGAAAACCATGAAAATTGAGCATACACGAATTCCAATGATTCCACAAATGTCAGTCTACATGTGTATCCTATAGCTAGATTCAGAGTGAGGTGACGCACCATCAGAACTCCCACCCCCGAGAAATTCCTTCGATAACAATATTTTGCCACATGTTTCCAAAAAATAATGAAAACATATTTATGTCTATATACCTATAATATGTATACATTTACATTGTTCTATGCGAACATTTCTTTCTCGATATAACTAAAACTGATTTTTAACTCCGTATTTTGTTAAATCGATATAGCAGATAGCAAGAAAACTGATCAAACACAATAAGGTGATTTAAGTTAACTCACCTCAATACAGTCCAAAATATTTGCATATCTAAAACGACATAATAGTTTATATGTTGATGAGACGATAAAAAGTATAACAATGTATAAGTTATAACACAACAAGTGTAGGCCCCGATGCGCTTCTGTACACAAGGGGCAGAGATATGCCACCATAAATAATTACAAGGTTAGCTTTTTAAAAAGCTAACAAAGTCAGCCAGCAGAATATTAATATTTAGGTCAAAAGTGAATACATTTAAGAGAGTCCAGGAGATATGTATGCGGACTCCAGGACGTGCCTGTAGACGATACCGTGGATAATCTTCTAGACTAATACGTATTTATAGAGGCGTTACTGACGATGCGCAGTTTGACACAGAAACTGACCAGTTTCATAACTTATTCGAATTTCTCAAACGAACTGTCTAATTCCTTCCCAGAATACCAATTCACGCAAGCGCATTTGAAGTTTCATCCTAACTTAATTAGTCAGCCCGTGGGCTGACTAAATAGCGAGCGAAGCGAGCTCTAAGAACCAGTGCGCGCGGGAAAAAGAGCGAGCTAAACCTACAGATTCATCAAGAATTTTTTTGGGTCTACGTCCATAGTGCTCTAGATCTAATGTTTTCTCCCGTGATGCTATGCCAAAAAATGGCTAACATTTGAGTCGTAATTAACGGTGCCTTCATATGGAGAAATAAGTCCGATTTTTTCTCATTAATATTCATTAACCACACTACGTAAATCCTGACGTCACAATGTATATAGTTCAAAGTGCGCCAAAGTCGTAGTATTGACTTTAGAAAGATGTCGGAGGGAAATTTTC
The DNA here is from genome assembly GCA_016163765.1 of Magallana hongkongensis. Classification (NCBI taxonomy): domain Eukaryota; kingdom Metazoa; phylum Mollusca; class Bivalvia; order Ostreida; family Ostreidae; genus Magallana; species Magallana hongkongensis. The sequence goes on from WFKH01010211.1 coordinate 46,780,247, forward strand.
AAACAGAAGAGGATAATAAAAGTTAAACATCCAGGTGTTCTGTCTATGAAAACAAGTTAGTTAAAACACCCTTTGTTTGCCCCTGAAATGTCGCTTAAATATATTATAGAGGTTTGCAGGTTTGTGCCCCTTTACCAACAAGCAACACCCCCAAAAAGACAATTTTTAAAACTAATTGGCACATTCATTTTAATTAGAAATAAATAAAAATGTACATTAATTTAAAGTATTAAATATCAAATACTAGGGAGCATCATGGCAACTCGCTTATATCAATTTAAAAAATTCGAACTTCTGTGTCGAAATTGGCAATAATCAACTTAATTCACTATTTCACTATGTAAATGGTTCATTTCTCGCTTCAAATTTTCACATTCAAACGGCACAATAAAAAATAAATCAATTTTTAATCGAATAGCGTCATTTTTTTTCTACCGGTGTGTAGGTGAAATTCATACCATGGCAAAAAGTTCCGGCGTAAGCGTTTCCGAGTTATTTAAGAAATTTTAAATGTTCATTATACATTACTTTGAAATAGTTACAGCCTCAATTTCAAGATGGCGGCCGTATGCAAATTAGACAAATCGGACCTATTTCTCCATATGTGAGGTTTGAAGACACAGAGCATAAGCTTTGGTGAGACCAGAGAGATTTTTTACATGCTTCCATTCCTTCGTATTGATTCGAGACACTTAAGGAGGTTGGATCCTGCGATCATGTCTCTAAGTTTTTTTCTTAAGTATTTTCGAAAAAACTACATACATAGCTAAACCAAAATTCAAAACAAAATTTTGGGGTCTATATGCTCCTTTCGGTGCTACAGTATATTTAATATGACCTTTCTGCACTGAAAGTGCAAATTGCACATAAATCGCTTTTTCCTCAATAATTCTTAATCGGAATAAACCATGGCATCAAATACAAATTTATATTATTTAAAATTGATAAAATTAAAATAATCATGAAGAAAAAGTTTGCAATTTTTTCACCTAATTGATATTTTGACCTTTTTGCACTGATAAAACGCTGTTTGTATCCATTAACGATTCAACACGCAATAAAATTATTTAAAAGTCTCAAACTTTTTCTCAAATTTTAATAGACTTGTCAAAAATATCTTACAAATTCAGATAAAAACCCAAAGGTATGGGTCTATGATTTAAATTTTGAGATATAGCATGAAATAAGCTAATTTTAGGCAAAAATTTGGAGTTCATTTTTTCTTGACTTTTATGAAATATTAGTTAAATGTGCCAATATACGTCGATAGAAATATTGAAATATTGTTAAAATATGTTTTTTGAAACAACACGAAGATAAACCAATGCATAAACTAGCAGGAAATTTGGTCTGCACTGAAAATAAGGAAGCTAAAATTACAGTACTCTAAAACAACTGAGTCATGAAAAATGTTCATTTTCTTCTTAAAAACCTTCCGCCACAAAATAAAGTCCCTTTCTTGACTTTGTAAATATGTAATTTTTCCTTAACTATCTTATTTAGTATAGTTTATTTGGCATTGTAAAATAGGAATTTACAAGTAGAATTAATATATGACACAGAATTTCCAGACTAGAGGTGACCCAGAATGGCTTCCCAATATCAGAGGAACGAACCTCTTTAAATTTTCCGAGTTGTTCTTTTTGAAATATTAGTGTTTTTAAATTTTTTTTGTTACAATCAAGAGTTAAGCTAATTTAGCGTGCATGAACATTTAGTAAAAGTAGAGAGGAAATTTAAAAAAAAATCATTTTGAACTAGATAATAAAAGATAAAGAGAAAAAATAAACAGTTAAAAAATCTATGCAGATATTGCATATTGTCAAACCATACAATTGGAAAATGGATAATGGAAATTACACACCTACAAACAGGGACCGGGGGCACGGATACAACGTATGCCAAAATAAACAAATTTCAGTAAAAAAAATTATGAATCAGGTAAAAATAAATAAAAGTCAAATAACAACAACACGGTACAAAAGAAAAATAATACTGTATTTACTTTATTTGTAGAAACTTTTTTGATGACGTCGCAATCGATCATGCTAAAAAATCGTATCAATCCGCATGCCATATGACGTTACGTTTTTAGTGCAATCAGTTGTTACATATGAAGTAAATGTGTATCAATTTCTGTTCTTTTTGAAAGGACATAACATTAAAAGTAATACATACAATAGTTAAAAAATCTATGCTCATATATTCACGTTTAAAACGGTTTACGAGTTTATAAAGATTTAACTTTTTCACCCAGTTTATACGGCATGAATTATGTAGCTTTTTAAGTTATTTCTAAATCATATTAGAATAATTACACCTTCTGATGTAAGTAAATATTCTTTTTTAAAAGGCTGATAAGAGTGAGAATATATCTAACTCTCTGTCCTTGATCGATATCCTCTAACCAAGTGTATAAAAATAGATATTGACCATTTCAACAGGGTTTAATCGTATGCAAATATTATATAAATTTCATTAAAAAATATTATTAAATAATTTGTGTTTTTTTTCTTTATGCTACTTTATCAGTTAGGGCTGGGTATTGGGGTTAAATTTTGTATTGCTATATGGTGATATTTTAAAATAATATGTACTGCAATATTTTTTTCAATCAAAATTTGAATTTCTTGAATGTTAATAAACATTAATTGAAAGATTGATATACATATTTTTTTTCACTATAAGTCTGTATAAAAAAAGATAAAACGTTGTTGTTAATTTATAAACTGTATAAAAAACCTTGAAAAATTAGATGATTTATCATCTAACAAAACAAGACCCAAGTATTCAGTTAATTGGGTACAATGCATTTTAGGCAGTCCACTGATCTGGTGGAAAAAGAAAATAAAACATGTAAAATGTACAACAATAAATGAATTTACAGTTACTATAGCTATATACATAAACATTTTGCTATATCTTTATACAGAACTCTCCTTCTTAGGATGTTAATATAGTCTAAAATGGCTACGGCCATCCAGCTCTCTTTAATAACATAGCTACAGTAACATATATTTTCCAAAAGCTTGAAACATAAAAACATTTCATCATTAATTTAATAGTAAAAAAGCAATTAAAACAATGTTCAAAAAGTGATGTGAAAAAGCAAAGGGAATATTTAAACCTTTAGTATATAGAACAGGGTTTACATATAAAACATAAAAACACGTAAAATATATCTACGTTTTTTAAAGCAAAAACGTCTTAAGCAATTACTTGACGTGTTTCAATCTAGAGTTTTTCAATATAAGTGAAACGTTTTATGAACATTCATCATGCATTTAAAGTTAATATTCGCTCAAATTCAGACATAAATAAAGTTAAAATGTACAAAAATCTATGATATAAAGATTATTCAAAAGTTGGATAGCTCTATAATGAATAGATATTTTAAAGTCTCTTTCCACAGATTCCAAAACCAAAAAAAATATATGCCCAAATGATACAAAATCTTCATTTAGGCTTTTTTTTTTTTAAATCTGGAGTTATGATGAAACAAGTAGTTATTACCTGAAAAAAAGATTTCACATATTTTTCATAATTTGATGCCAAATATTGAATTTCTATGGTCCTTATTCAGAATAAACATGGTTTAAACAAAGATGTTAAATGAAAATAAAGTACCAGATGACGACAACAGTAGATGCGGGGAATTTAAAATAGGTATACAACATTGAAGTTGAACACTATTCGTAAAAAGCATTGTTCACCATATTTCTCAACCAGCGTCGCTATCTCTACGATCTCTATGAAAGCCGAAGACATTTTACCAGTTCAAAGTATTTCGATGAACAGGTTTCACCTGTGTAGATGTACATCTCATATCGCCGTGTTAAGGTGGCTGGATGGTTAACAAATTAACCGTAAGATCTGCCTAAAATTTTCAGATATGATTTGTTTCACTACAAATGATTATTTAGTAAAGGAAAAATCTATATTTTTTACCATTTGAGTTCTTTTATATATTTTTATATAGAGCTCTTCTTCTATAGAAGATCAATACAGTCTAAAAATGGCCACAACCACCGAGCACTCTTAATCGGTCGCAATGAAGTTATCAAATTTTACGCAATTATTCCAAGCCAGGAAAAAAATGACAACAAATATACACGGCAATGCATTATATACGAGTACATACAGAAAATGCACATAAAACAAGGCATAAAAGCGCAAAATCTAAGACTACGTTAGAAATACTACACGTCAGCCATGGAGTTCAGGTGTGCATTCAGGTATAACGAAAAAGAAGGCTTTATGTAACCGTATATTGGTGCCTATTTATGAGTAATGTTCAGCTTTTTACTACAAATGAAAAAAAAGAAATAATCTTTTTGTATATACATGCAAAGTTAACGGTCCATTTTTATGGGATGGCATTTCAATGATCATATGTGTAACGTGGGGATGAAATGATGTGTTTCTGAAACAAACGAACGTTGTTAACAAATAAATGGCAATGTATAAAAATCACCGGGACTTTGACTTTGTTGGTCACATAATCAAATCATGTTAAGCCCACAAAGCTTCTCAGATATATTATTCACTGTAGTTTCATAAAAGAAAACTTATTTGCATAAGTAACTATTGTAAATAACAACAAAAAACAAAAACAAAAAAACCCCCACAAACCCCCATAAAACTAATTGTTCATTGAAGATTAAAATATACGAGTGTTCTGGTAATGGTTGAACCCCCCCCCCCCTTTTTCATTATATAATTAATTTATAAGGAAATGTGTACAGTTTGGTATGAATGCCATATGCATTAATATATTCTCAAAAGCTAAATTAAAGAAATCAGCGATGAAAAAGGGATTTGAAAAATATAACATAAACCATATTTGGAATTAAAACCTATTAAAAGATACTTTTAACTTTGTTGATACTCCTATAGACCTGCATAATTTTACCCAATATCAAAATAATTAAACTTATTTCGACTTTAAATATTAACGTCTTTTAGTGTGTCATTTTACATTCAACGATCGATCTTCTTACAATAGTCTCAAAAGAGCGGCTCACGCAAGATCTCAAAATCTTGTTTCAAAAAAGAAGGATAAAAAGAAAGGCAAGAAGCAGCAAAAGAAGAAGAACCAATACTAAGATATCGGTGATTTGAAGCGCCTGTTTGTACGTCAGTAACTGTTGATTGCCTCTCAGTAACTGTTGTTTGTCTGTCAGTAACTGTTGTATTTCTGCCAGTAACATTTTGTAAGTCTCTTTGTCGTGTCTCCAACTCATAAAGTCTTATCATATTCCGAGTGCTAGACTCTCCTAAAAGCTCTGCTATGTTGGCCAAGGAGCTGTATATTTCTCTCAGCCATTCCATATCCCTTCGTAGGCGTTCTAAGGTGACTCTTAGCTCCTGATTTTCTAAGAATGTCCTTTGTTATTTAAAAACAACAATAAATCAGTATTTTAAGTTAACTTAATAAATTGTATATAATTGTATATTGATGTAAAAATAACTTTTACAATTAGATTCCAGGAGGCATAAACAAAAGAAATTGAACTGGTTTAACAAACAAGTTATGAAACATTTTTTTAAAATTTCAATTTAGATCTGTTTATTTTATATTACCGGTGAACTTCATTTTAATTACTTTTTGAGAATGTTTTCTATCATTGTTAGAAAATCTTTTAGAGTGTTTAAAAACACAACACTAAAAAAACATTGTAAACTACATGTTCTTAATAATTATAAAGATTTCGAATTATCTCAAACACTAATCATAAACGCCTCAATTTATCAAAATTATTCCTCTAGAAGGTTCAATTTTGCCTGTAATATCATATGCATGTTAAAAGATGCAAATAAAAGTTAGTTTGTTTATTTATTACATATGACTGCAAAATACCTAAGGTCTTGCGAGGGGACTCAACCAAGTCATTACCTTTGAAGTTCAAAAGGAACTGGGCTAATTCTTGCACCGTGGGAGCACGACCTGCAAAACGAAAGTTTTATTACATCTCCAAATAATATTACATATTTTGATTGAACACTTGATTTATTTCCTGAGTCGTTTCCCTTCTAATATTCATTTAAAAGAAGTAGATTTGTTTAAAGAATATTATTTATTTAAGATATTAGACAAGTACTACTGGATTTTTAACAGTAATCGATTTTTCATCATAATACTGGAAAACTAAAAAATGATAATTTTAGCATTTTTGTTTTATAATTCATCTCACAGTTACAAAAAATAAGTGCAGTACATTGACATTACTGTATGATTTGTTTTCAATAATTCTCAAAAAATCACTTTGTTACAAAAGTAAAGATTACAGCATTCTACATCCTTTTTTGTTAACATGAAACTGAAAGTAAGCGAAATTCGTATCCCGTCTCTGTTCTTTATATATGCAATAATATTTTGGTTCATTAACTTGGGGACATTAATTATTTTTGTCTTGTTGTTAAATTTAAAAAAAAAATGAAATAATTACATATATATTGTAGCAAAAATAAACTAAACTAGAGCAAAGCTCGTTGCAAAGCAACGAGTGGGTCTTCCGTTAATGTCGAAAGAAAAGCTAGATGTTCCTGTAAGAAGCAGAGCTCTAAAACCAATACCAGGAGTTTTAAAACGAAAAGATATAAAAAATCGAATAATTCTTGGTACGACTTAACAAAATCCGAATGACTTTAAGTACGAATTAACAAAAACCTTAACGATTTCAAGAACGACTTGCCCAAAAAAATCCGAATGTGTTTAAGAACGACTTAACAAATATCGAATAATTCTAGGTACGAGTTAATTTAACATTGAACATAACACTATTTTCTTAACCAAGAATGTGGAATGAAAATTTCCGGAAAAATCATTTTTTAAACCCCTATATCTCTGTAATGCATCGTCCGATTTTAAAACGGATTTCAGATTTAAATTAAGCTTAATAAGTTGAACATTTTTGCTTCAATAATATATAACAAATTATTTTTCAGTAAAAAATTATTATTAAAAGACTTTGTAGCCCTCCTGGCCCCTAATTTGAGGGGCCAGCCCCTTTTTCTTGATATCAAATGAAAGGTCTTGCAAATATAAACATATTTTGTTCAACAACTGTTCACGAATTGTTAACCGTTCTAGAGATATCTGAACAACTGTGTTTTAGGGGCCGACCCTTAAACTCCTTACTGGGGCCACTAACAAAAAAGTTTTAGGTATTATATTATTAAAAACATTATTTTGAGCAACTTTTCTTCTACAATGCTTTTCAAAATATTTCTCCTTTTCTAGCTATTA
>WFKH01010211.1:46787595-46806139 GCA_016163765.1 Magallana hongkongensis
AATAAGAAAAGTGAAAAAGAAACAATAGAATAATAGAAGGGTCTTCCGCTGAAGACGGAAGACCCTAATAATAATAAAGAAAAAGAAACCGTAGAATAACAAGAGGGTCTTCCGTTGGAAACGGAAGACCCTAATTAAAATAAAATTAATATTATAACCCCCTGTATTAGAGGGGGAGTCATGTATTGAACAAACTTAGAAACCTATCATCCAAGTGATTCTTCGGAGGGTGTGGGGGGATTAATAAATAATTAGCCAATCAAATAAACATCACATGTTCCTAAAGAGGGTTAACAAAATGATATTTGGTGTATAGTGAAAAGCTTAACTTTCTTATAAGTCACAAAGAAAGTCAAGGTTGAGAGACAGTCTGAGATGAAAACCAAATTAAAAGCACAATTATAGATATGAGGAAATGAGCATAAAGGAACGGGAATCTACATTTTTTTAATTTAATATAATAATCCACACACTGCATAAACTTACCGATTTGTCTATAGAACAGATCGCGGACCAGCTTTTGATCCTGTTCTAGGATGTGATTGAAAACAGCATGTATTAAATTCATTTGCTGGGGAGCAATGTTTTCCCAACCTAAGAAAAAATGTGAAGTAGTGAATTTAAATTGCTTCCATTATTCTTCATGTGATTTTAATTAATATATAACCTACTTTCATAACAAACGTCATATGAACATTGAAATTCTGATTTTTTAAAATCATATCTTCACTTTACGATTCTCTATATTTTTACATTTCAAAACTGAAATTGGATAAACTGAACTAATATAAAGATGCACGAAGTATGTAGTTAATATTAAGTAAATACTTATATCACATTTGTTTGTAATGCGCTTTTTCATTAGCAAAGTTTAGTAAATACTGTTAAAAAACTTTAATTCACTGACTTCGTTGCAGAATTAACGGGAGATAAAATTTGATTTATAGTACATTTGTTTAAACTTTTTTATGTTAAACTGCGATCAAAAAGGTATCAAAATGCATTACGTTACTTTGAATATTTAAAAAATTTATTGAATTTTACGAGGATTTTTGTCTTAATCCCTGTAATGGAAATTGAACTGTTTGCGCTTTCAATAAACTTTATGCGCTTCTGTTCATAAAGGTTAAACTGTCCAACCCAGTTCATTATTACATAGATTTTTACTGTCGATTAAATGAACCAAGATAAAATGCAGCGATAATGTATATGTATGTCCAAAATACCAAACGAACCTGGGAGACTTGCTGCTACTGTTGGAGGGATTTATAGAGTACCTCCTTTATTTTCTCTTATTGTGCGGTAAGGATGAGGAAAAGTATTGATATGCTGCAGCATATTATAGACATGCTCTGAATTTTCTAGAGGATAACCTGTAAATTCAGACCATGCATTTAGAAAATATCAATGACTACCTAAATTCTCAAATAGTAATAAAATGTAGGATGGTTATGTTAAGATTTACTTAATTAATATTCATGCACGTACTTTTACATATGATTATTTGGGTAGTTCAAATAAAGATAAACTTTTTTGCAATAACATTTTTTTAAGTAAGTTGTAACCTAAAGAATACAAATATACCTGTCAGTGTGAAGATGATGCTGGTAATGATATTGATCATTTTCTCATCAACTCTAAGTTGTCCTGGGAACTCCTGAGAAACCTCAGAGGCTGGGATGATTAGAAGAAAATAAAAACATTGTTTTTATTTCCTTTTGCATTAAGGTATGATTACAAACACTTATAGATAAGAAGTTTTAACGTAACTAAGTAATACATGGAGTTAACAATTCGAAATGTTAGGTACTGTTAGTTTTTCTTCCTGTAAAAGGTCCACAAAATTGCTCTACAGAAATCGTGTATTTATGTATAATCGCGTTTGTAAGACCTTACTGATATGGATCTATCTGTAAATTCAGGCACATAACATCAGGTTACATATAGAAAATTAAATTAACATGAAGTCCCCCAGGTTTTTCGGAGATGTAAAAAATCAACATGAAAAAAATAAAAGTGAAAGAATCTGGGGGAATAAGCCGAGGCATATGCCCACAAGTGGCCACAACTCTATCACTTGTATGTTTCAAATGACAATTACGCATTTGGTTTAATATGTGTATTAGCTTCAAATATTTTTATTCTTACATATCTCCAGATAATTTATTGTGTGCATGTACATAAAAAAAAGAATTCCAAGCTTTTCTTATAAAGTCCATAATTTGTACCCCCTCGACAAAGTTTATTTTTAAAAATAATACTAAAGATAACTGATTTAGCAGTTAACTAAAAATCTGTAAAATGATTAAGTGCATATGTTTAATTCATTATAACGCACTTTTTACTTTCTTTACATCAAATGAGTTTTTCGAATTTAAACAAAGTAAACAATGATATAAAAAAATATTTACAACACGATTCATTAGAATCGAACTCCTACTTTAACAATCTTAAAGTTCCAAGAACTCCTCGCTAACTGCTACACCACGGAATCACATGTTTGAATTTTTTAAATAACAAACTCAATTTAGTAATGTACAAACATAATTTGGTCTTGGCCATTTGATGATCAGATAGGCATGGAAGACGATTTTTTTTCACACAAATTCTAGAAAAACTGCTTGCATCATCTTAAAACTCTAGTTATGTCATTTACAAAACAGTTTAATTTTTTACGTTTGCTTGACAAATAAGAAAAAAATACAAAAAGTTCAATATTGAACGTTTCCATGTTTGTTTTGGAAAAACTGTTACCATTAAAAAAAAAATAGAAACACATAAAATATGGTTCTAATATTTTATTTTACATCAACTTTGTCTTACTTAGACCATTTACAAAGTTTACTGGCTCACCAACTACTTTCAGAAAGCACAGGTTATCTGCAAAAATAATAAATGAACTGAATTAGCAAAATAACCAAACCTTTTCTTCACTTTCCAAGCATTAAACATCATTTTTTTTTTATATTTTTGTAAATCAGAATTTAATTTGCTATTAAAATGAACCAAGTAAATGTTTATATTTTAATTTACAATACTTATACAAATAAAGTTTGAAAGCAAACTGATAAAATATATTAATATATTAAGTGTAATATTATTGCTAAATATGATATGTCTCATAATTATAAGGATTAAATAGTAGAGACATTGTTAGTAATTTAGTAAAAATAACTTAGTAAAAAGAATCAATAAACCAATTTAAAAGAAACTGAGGGACAATGTACTATATGTACTACTGGATATGAAATAAAAAGTAAAAAAAAAAAGAGACGAAACTCCTTGTTTCATCGACCGGTAACTCAGATTCATGCTTGCTAATTCCACTCACCACCTCTGGAATTACTTCAAGTTTGTTGGCTTTAAAGTAATTCATTAACTTGTAGGTATATATTGCATTTGCCTCTGTAACATTGTCATGCTCATCAAGATCATGGCCATAAACAATATTTAAAAAATCCTGAAATCCGGGGACAGTGCTTATCACTCTACCAGTAAGCATCCCTTCGTTAAATGTGTGTTTTACTTTTTTTCCAACTAGAAATGAAGGGAGTGCATGCTTTGGCTGTTTGTCCATAGTTGCAGCATCGTTAATTAGCTTCTGCATATTCACAGTCAACTGTTTAATTGATAAAGGTTTACCTTTAGAAGTTGCATTTAATAGTGCTATGTCTTTTACAACTTGTTTTAAGACAGTTTGACGGAAACGTAGTTTTGCAACAAGAGCTTTCCTTTTCTCGGATAGTTAGAAATTGACTGGAGCATCTGTTCCATAGTTTTGTAGTTCTGCCACAATCCATAATAAATCATATCAGATGTTTGTTTTTCCCTTTTTTTTGTACAACCTATCCTTCCTTTTTATTAGATCTTCCTGCTATTTCTTCAGTGCCTCCAGTCTTTGTCTTTCGATTTCTTTATATCTTTCTTTAAATTTTTCTCTTATTTGTCTTCCTTGTGTTTTTGCAAGATTCAACAAGTGGTCTCTCATCTAAAGGTAATTCCTCAAGCCAGTCACAAGTCAAATTGAAAGCAAATAAAATAAACGCTTCATATGTCAGCGTTGTTGCATTTGGTCGATTTCTAATCAGGAAATTTAACATTCCGAAGGCTCTCTCTAGAAGCTTGTTGTGGGGAATAACCGGTTATGTTTCTGTGATTTTTTTCTGAATTAAATTTATAGAAGGCTCCTCCTGGTAGTTGCCCTTTCATTGCAGCATTGAGTATCTTGTAACATGAAGTGAATCAATTCTGTGCCACCTGCACAGCTATAACATCTATTTTTTCATCTTGTATACATAAACAATCATAAAGTTTGTCTTTTACAATCAGTTCTTCTTCAAATGGATATTTATCTGCATTAATAAAATCAAAAACACACTGTCCTTGCTCTTTCAAAAAATCAAGCAACACTTCATAATAATTATTCATATTCAAAACATGTTTATTCCTTTCAATAACTCGGCACAAAGGAGCAGTTATCAATTCAGAAATCAAACCAAGAATTTTACACTCAGCTATGACAACATTAGACTTGAATAACTGTAAAGTTGCTTTTTGCACAAAGTTGGTTCCACCATGGGCATTGTCTAAAAAGTCTAATACATGGTACTTATGAAAAAAAGCAAATTCTTTAAGTATCTTAATCTTGTTTGAAATGTATTTCAAATATATTTGCTCTGCTTTGAATTTGTATTTCGTTTTATGGATTTTTGAGATAGTTGACGGTTTGTTATTGTCATTTTTTTCATAAATTGTTTTTGTTTTTGTAAATATTGTCTTGTTTGACTTACAAAGAACATCCTCTTACCATATTGATGAAATGTTTTAAGAACCCTACACAATTTGAATGCAATTGTGACAGTGGCATAATTTCTTTTCTATAATCTACTAACAAATCAGTAAAGGCAATGTTTGTTTTGGTCCTGTCAAACATAAAATTTTGAAGGTCACACAATATTTGATCACTAACAGTGTTATCAATGTTCTCATTGCAAACCTCTGATATATCAGATAATATTTATTTGAATGTATCTAAAATAGTACGAAATTATTTGTTACACATATCTCTTAAGCCTAAACAATACACATTCTTGTCATCATCTGATATCAAAACTGTATTATATGTTTTGCCGAATTTGTTAGTTTCATCCGAGTACAAAGTTTTTTTCCTTTCAACTTTTGCCCCAACTGAGCACTACTGACAGCTACTGTTTCATTACCTATTGCATCTGCAGTTTTGCGAGAGTGACAATTTTCTAAACTTTTACCCACTAATTTCAAGGAGGTGTTAATTACATCATTTACTTTACTTGTTGCCACATTGAGACTAGTTAATTAAGGTCTTCCGTTACAACGGAAGACCTTATAGTGATTGTAATGTTTTTTATTATTATTATTTTTTTCCCATTTTTTGTCCAGAAGATTTCTCAGAGATGCCTGGACAGATTTTCATGAAAATTTTAGATATGATAGAGAATGATAATATCTCGAGGCGTTTTTTTCATTTTTGCAAAATTCATTTCCTGTCGTCCGTTTCCTGTCCCCCGACCAAAAAGCTTGTCACCTCGAGATCTCAAGAACGACAATGACTTTTATATCTAAACTTTGTGGGATGATAGACCTATATTTGTAGATGTGTTTAAACTATTTTGTTTTGTTCGTCGTAACTTCCGGTCGTCACCGGAAGTAATTTAAAAATTAATTTTTTTAGGTATTTAATTTATTTTACATAGAATAAATATATAAGTATAAATCTTTGTATATGTCATCTAAGCGATGTTTAATCAACAGAAAAATTCTACTTCCGGTGAGATATCTCAAATATCTCAGGTAGCTTTTCAAAAAGAAATTTTGTACCCGCGAGATCTCAAAAACTATAAGTGATTAAGACACGAAACTTTCAAGGATGATGGACATTTGACTGAAGATGTGTTTAACTGCTTTCATTTTGTCGGCCGTCACTTCCGGTCCACACCGAAAGAGTTCAAATAAATCAAGTTGTTTATAAGTTAAAATGTTTTTTTTTTTGCTAATTTTAGATAAATTGATAGGCAGTAAAGTTCTGTCTTTAAATGCATAGGAACTTCTAACTTTTAATTTTCACTGAGTACTTCCGTTTGTCCGTTTCCTGTCCCGAGGCAAAAAACCTTGACTCCTCGAGATCTCAAATATGGTAGTGACTTGAACAAACAAACTTTGCAGGATAATAGACCTATATATGTAGATGTGTTTACATTATTTTGTTTTGTTCGGCGTAACTTCCGGTCGTCACCGGAAGCGGTTCAAAAATTATTTTTTTTATTACCTTTTTTAGTTATTTTACATAGAATAATTGTTTTAGTATGAATCTTTTCATAAGTCATTTATGCGATGTTTAGTAAACAAAAAAGATCCATTTCCGGTGAGATATCCCAGATATCTCAAGTAGCTTTTTTATACTAAATTGTGTTCCCGCCGTTAATCAGAAACTGTTAGTGATCAAAACACACAACTTACGTAGGTGATAGACATTTGATAGATGATGTGTTTGATGTGTTTCATTTTGTCAGCCGTCACTTCCTGTCCTCACCGGAAGGGTTCATACAAATGACATTGTTGATAAGTTTAACTGGGTTCTTTTACACTGATTCAGTAAGCTTGATAAATAGTAGTGTACGAGAGGAAAATGTTTAAGATATATTAACATTTTTTTTATTAAGCATTTCTGGTCGTCCGTTTCCTGTCCCGAGACAATACACTTTTTCTCAACGAGATCTCATAACTGACATAAGCTTAAGTATACAAACTTTGAGGAAAAATTAAACAAAGTATGTAGAAATGTTTACAATATTCCGTTTGATCCGGCGTAACTTCCGGTCGTCAAAGCTAATTTCAAAAATGACTTTTTCTCGTTTTATTTTGTTTCACATAGAAAAAAGTTACTCAAAGATTCTAGCACAGTATCTATTATATCCTTTTTCTTTTTATAAGAGAAATGCTTTTTTTTTTACAGATTTATATATAAGGAACGGAAGACCTTTTTGTTGCTATAGCAACAAGAGTCTAGTTTCATTACTGCTTGTCTATATGCAGGAATATAAGAATTGCTATCACTATCGAACAAAGCAACGCTTTCATGAGCATGTAATAAAGTCTCAAGGTATTGACAACTTGTCTCCAACTGATGTAATTCTGTTGAGAGTTTACTTACTGTTGACTCTCTTTCACACCTTTGTTCATTCAACTCAGCGATCTCAATTTTCAAGGCCTCATTTTTCAAACTCTGATTTTCTTGCTTCATTGTTTGATATTTTTTTTTTTACATCGATGCATCGATTTTGAAAGGGGGGATTCCTAAATCGTTAAAATTCTAATCTGGAGGCGAGGGAGGGGCGACGACGAAGTATACATATGCATGTTAATTGAAGAACGTGGGGGAATAAGCCGAGGAATAAAACCACTTAAGTCCATTTAATTAACCCACATTTATTTTTCTTACAAATATCACTTTTGTTACATTTATTAAACATCTGAAATCATTTGCATTCAGTATTAGCAAAACCTGAAGTTTTATTTAAAGAAGGAGTTTTGTCCGATTTCTAGCTTATCGACATATTAAAATATATTTGAATACTAGTATTTGTCAACTATTTTGCTGTGATAGGAATTTGATATTTCATTTTGTTTTACAACTGTATACAACTTGGTAGAGAAACAATGAACAAATTTTGAATTAACAAGAACTACATTTTGGCGGAAAAGTTGCATAGGTAAATTTCACAAGTTTATAGTACAAAAACAAATGAAGTTCGATTTTGATTTTAGTATATTTTTTTTCCTTTTTTTGGAAACAAAATTAACCTGATCGACTCTCTATTACTTTTTTAATAGATACGTATATTACACATTAATTGAGATCAAATGTTTAGCCCTAAAATATCTTGTTTGTAACCAATTTAAATAAAAAAATCATACAAAAATAATCAAAAGCATATAATGATCTTTTATTGTGAAGTCATTCTTTTAAATAAAACCCGTTTATAGATCCATTGATTATTTATTACTAGGGTGTCGAGCCTATTTGAATTAATTGATAAAAACATTTCTTTAATAGGTTACCATCCTTAAAATGCAGATAGATCAAAGCTTTCATACATGCTTTGAGAAAAATAATTTTAAAAGGAAAATATTGTAGAGATATTTGTTTACCATTATTAATACAAACTAAATGTGACATTGCATGTTTGGGGTAAATGAAAACCAAAACATTCTATGTCCATACAAAGGAATTTTATTAAGACTGTATCTTCTTTGGGCTTTTCGGAAGGTTCCCTGTTTTCCTTTGTCTGTATAAATAGTTCACCCATTTAAGCTATGTGTAAGGTGAGATTCCACTATATTACCATGTGCTTTTTGTTTTTTGTTTACGCAAGCATAGTCCCAATTACAAACTGTGTTTTAAAAAAAGCATTGTCCTCATTTGTTCTTTTTAACTTAAAGATAAAAAAGGGGAAAATCAGGTAGAATATCGTGAAAACTTAAGCCTTATAAGGCGTAATAGAACGTTTGTAAAAAGGTCGCCGTTTACCGTTGCCTAAACAGAAAGTAGGATTTTTCAAAGTAAATGTTATGGAAAGAGAGTCATATCGAATCTCATCGTATAGATTTTAAGCATTTGGAAATGTTGTTTGTTTAGATACATTTTATGGATGTTTTATATTTGTTGTATCCTTTGAGCTGGTTGTGTTTTAATGTGATTTTCGTTCTATAAATGACTAAGAGACTACAATGTGGTATGTGACCTGTTTCATAAAACATGAATGAATGCAATGCATTGTGGGTTACTACAAGAGATAAAGAATTTACACATGTACAGTGTGGTTATTATTACATTTCAATCCTTTCAAATATATTTTCTGCTTTTGTAAAGATACTAGTACTGTTTACAATGTAGAATACCGCATTATAATCAAACAATTAAGATAAAATATAATCATTGCAACAAACTTGTGAAATCCAGCTGAAATACCAAAACACAAGTACAACTAATTTGTACTTTATGTACCCCTATACAGTTTTCTACGATATTTAATTATGAAATTATAAACCTCCACCTGTATAATTTTTTTGTTATCCGTAATAAAATTATGATACCACCATTCCCAAATTTAGAATTTAGCTTGTAGGAACACTTATATGGTTGAATACAATTAATAAAAGTCCATCCCATTGTAATTACAGTTCAAAGTTAGTCTAACTTTTCACAAGGTTTATGTTATCCTATATCATAAATGATCTTATGTTGTATTCATATTTTTTCGAATGATCTATCAAATTAAACACTAATAATGTCACATTGTAAATATAAAATTTGCTCAGGGTATGTTATTACAATATTAACAAGTTGCCATATTGCAATAATATTTTTCATATATTTAAACAGATTTATACAAACCTACAAAATGTAGAGGTGCATGTAGCCCCCCCCCACTACCTCCCCTCAAATAGATTCTGTGTGAAGCCGCCTTATATGAGAAATCTTAAACACAAATACAACAAATACATGTGTTGCCCTTGCTTATTTTACCAGCTGAAGGTTTCATGTGAAAAAAGTTTAATAATTTTTTAGTGTAAACTTTCGCATTTCCTTGCAGATGTTTATCAAAAAAAAAAGGGAAACCCGATTTATACTTCTCTGCTATCATATTAAGAAGTGTATGTCAGCGTTGCTATGCTCGTTTATTGCAATTATATTATATAGACTAGCGCAACGTTTCGGAGTATGGGTTAGAGACAAGCACGTGCATATAAGTCTGGAAAGGGGGATATACTGACATCCGACGTCTTTGAAAATATACTTAAAAACAAAATATTTTTCGTAGGATTATTGCTAGAAATTTGGCGTTTGCTTGCCTGTATCAATCATATTTTGATATAGTTTTTATCTGGTGAAGATTTTAAGTCTATTCTAGCTCTTACCTTTTAGTACATGCATACTCATACTTTTTTGTATTCTCCTAACAATTAAAATTGTAAAACATATAAGAGGATAAGATCTCTTTTAGCCAAAATAATTTACGGTAAGCCACTTTAATTAAGCTATATTACACATTTCGCAATACTATGCATATAGGTGCATAACTGCGTATATCGATTCAGAACTGCACAAAATAAAAATTAGCTAACTTATTCAACTTTCGTCAAAATATTGTGCGCGCTAAAGAGAATATGTTAATAGCTATATAATTTTTTATTATTAAAACAGAGTTACATAAACTTACAAGACGGTGGGGGTAACGGATTATCCAACTAGATCCTTTGCTAGGAAAAGCAAAGGAGAATTTTCGCTTATCTGCCCTTGATCAAACATAAGATTGATATTAATATGCATGAGAGGTGGAGCTGACATTATCAGAATGGTACTAAAATTAGACTAGCATGAATAACATTGTCATGTATATAAATACAAATAACATATTTGTGAATATGAAAACGAAACAAACAATTTATTCATGAAGCGAATGAGGCAGCATGTTGCCTATAAGCTGTTTAGAAAAAAAAATCATTATGAATTGCATGAACTTGCAAATGGGAAAAATATCAGTTATTTTTGAATTTGACAATTTTATTAAAACAAATTGAAATAAAACATATATACATGTATAAAGCATTTTTAATACTCTTTCCTTGCAAAGGATAAGAAAAAATCTTTTACAGTTAAATTTTTGTCAATGCAATACATGTATGCAAAGAGAAACGGACAAACCGTCCATGATACTGCATTCGGTGATCTGATTTGGGTTCCCCGAGACTTTTAAATGTCATGCGGATGGGCGGAGTTTATCTTATGAAAGGTCACGTGATTTTCATAAGCTGGAACCTAACTTTTTAAACCCAGTTTATAACTCTCCCTGCCTTCTTAAAGCACTTTCATAAAATTCCAGCTTTCATCAAATGGTGGTCGTATCTAGAGAATCTATTGGAATTTATTATGACAGCTTTTATATGTAAGTAATATTGATAACTTTTTTCATACAGTTCTTATTCAATACAAAAACATAAAATAATATTGTTCTTGCGTTTCAATTGATAAGAATATATAAGCTGAAGCATACAGCTAAATGTAATGAAGTCCGAAGGGGTTCTCAGTACAGCCGCAGATCCAGGATTTTTACCCTGTGGGTCAACGTTTCCCAGTCATCTTCTCCATATTTACAAAACCATACGAGTTCCCAATTTCATAAATACATATCCTTGATTTTTTTTTTTTTGGGGGGGGGGGGGGGGGGGGGTTACATTGAAAACAGGGATATTACCATCGGTATGGATACTTCTCCGATTTTTAATGGATACATTTTTAAAAAAAGACTGTATATCTTTTTCAGTCCTTGTCAACCCTATTTTTGATAATGTCATCATCTACCACTTTTATTTATAACTCTTAAGCATGACAAAAAGATTGATTGCATGAAATATCCCCAACTTTCTTAAAAATCACCTCCAAAAAATAAAACATGTCGTCCAAAAAAAGTAAGGGCGGATTTGTTCTATAAAATTCATATTTTATTCATAGGGTCTGTGTTAAAGCAGTATACCAACACTGACACCATATTTTAAATATGCATAGGCGTCGAGAGCAAATTTAGGTCGGGGGGGGGGGGGGGTACAAAATTATTAAAATTTTTTTCTTCCCCCCCCCCCCCCTCAAAAAAAAATCACAAATGCTCAAAATTCGGGATGGGGTGGGTGGTTAACCGAAATGCATTTTTAAAGTAAGATTTAAAATTTTAAAAAAGTAGTTTTAGAATTCTACTGTTCAGGTAATTTTTTTTTTATTTTTTATATTAAAACACTCTGGGTGAAAACACCCCCTCCCCCCCAGTTTCGACACCTAATATATGATAGCTGGATGTGAAGTTTAATATGGGTCTGCTTTTTTCTTGATGATTACTGTTAAAAAAAATCTAAGACTACAATATGAACCTGGGAATCCGAAATTCTACGATGTAATTTAATAAACATTTTTGCAAATAAATCTCTTAGCTGATCAAAGGAGCAACAACAACATTTACCACACATTCAGTCTATTTATCTTTTTTCTATTTTTTTTTTTTTTTGGGGGGGGGGGGGCGATCTCAGTCCGTCTATCTCTAGGTTTTGTGGGTTTGCGAAACTCTGTTTAATATAGTAAAGTATTGATATTATAACAATATGACAACTTGTTAATATATTTGTTTTTACTTTCACTGAGTACATGACACTCCATACTCAACAGACATATCATATGTATAATTCTGTAATATGTTTACATATGATTGTATATGGATTATACAAATTGTGAGCTGAACATGTGATTTTTAATGCTCATACATTAATGCACACCCCTCATGCGCGGATCCAGAATTTTTTTTCCAGGGGGAGGGGGTCCGAAGGGTAATTGTGTTTTCCAGGGGGGGGGGGGGGCGGGGGGTTTTTTGGGTTAATTTTACTTTTTAATTTTAAAAATTTTTCTTTTTCCGGGCGGGGCGGGCCCCCCCCCCCCCCCCCCCCCCCCCCCCCCCCTTATGACAACTTGTTGTGTTATGCCGTGGGAATGCGAGAGCACCAACAACGCTTGATGGCTTCCGTCTTTTTAAATGCAAGACTCGGGAAGACTCGTGAATCCAGTAATGTATGAAGACAATGACAATCCGGCAGTTTAAATCTAAAACCGACTATGGTTGTATAGGCTAATGTCGGATCGAAGTTCATTTTCCTGGACTGTACACCAATCACTTTGAAAAAAAAAACTTCTTTAAACTATTCCGCAGAAGAGTTTAAAAGTGTTCCTGTGATCTACCGGAATCCATAATGGCATCGTTAGTTTGTAAGTAATGTTACACAATTATTTTATTTACGTATTTTATATCTGATTGAGCAGGTATATATTTTATTGATCTATGCTATTTGCAAAGTATTAATGTTTAAGACTTAATTAAGTTATAGTTATAGTAGATATATTAAATTATACAAATTAAATTGGTTAAATAGTTCAACAACACGATATTTATGAAATGGAACATTTAAACAACTTTCACTATGTACTATATGTCGTACTTCATCTTCTATATAAAACTAGTATATTGATGACATATATCTCCTTAACTTAAATGCTGGGATGTTTTATTTATCATAATAAGGCATAATATGCTTAATATATGCTTATTCAGTGGGTTGGATTTCTATTGATTGCTTTAAACTATAAATATATTTTCCAAAACTCATTTTGATTTGGTGAGATAGTGGTTACTAAATTACATGATTGTTAACAAAATCTATTTACATGTATATAAAAGCTTAATAAGAGAAAAAAATTGAAGGATACTTGGTTGACAATACAATGCACAAAGAGGGAAAGGTGACAGTTTTCACAATTCCGCAGGTGAATGTCTGGTGTGGGTATTTGGGGGCACACTGTTATCTTCCTGTCCCAATCTTACACGGACCTGTCCCTTACCCATATTCCACGGGCTACGTGGGTGAAGTTGTATAGTAATATTTTTAAAAAAGGTCAGTCGGCTTTTTAAAAAACTAAGATTTCAACGACGTATAAAACATATTGCTAAGTGTTTTTTGATAATTCTTAAAAATCTAAAACTAGAATAAGTACTAAGATAAATATTAAAAGGTTTACGATAAAAAAAATTAACAAAATACCCTGAATATTTTTTTAAGTCTCTCATCTAGTAAATTAGGGTACAGGACCATATGCCACTAGCTATCTTGCGTATTTGGGCTGGATTTCATATCGTGGCAAAGAATCCAGTTGATATATAGAATTCTCTATCCCCACCGTCTTGTCGGTTTATGTAACGCTGTTTTATATAGTAAGATCTTTTATTACCATTGCAAAAGAAACACATTTAATTGATTTCCGAAAAACACAAGAGCGTAGGTTTTGACACTTTCCCCCGATTTCCGCAAGTGTAGAGAAGGGCGCAGGCGGCAAATATCAGGTTACAATTCCCGGCGTTTGCTGGCCTTGGTATATTTTTTTGAAACTTCCCAAAAGAGAATATTGACTTTATAGGTTCCCATGTTCCGCTCTCATTAAAAATCAAAGTACTGAAAGTACTGAAAAGCGCTAACCTAGATTGGTTCTAAATGAAATTTACTTTGTGCAAGCTTAGTTAGAAATGAGACTTATTGAAATTTTGGCATATGTTTAATTAATATCAAATGAATGCATCCAAGGCCAGATAGGTCAAAATGGCGTTGAAGTTGTACTCATCCATATTTATCCTTATTCAATTTATTTTTGATTAAGAAAATTTGGTTTGAAATTCGTTTTCTTTAAATATATATATTATGATTTATCATATACACTAAAGTTAATGGAAATTAAAGCTCAACATGACTTGTAAATGGACACTTGCCTGAAACATGGTATATAAAAGCCTTTGATTTTGTTACACTTGATTTCACACCTGGATCTTGTGTGCGACGTGTTAAATACACTTGTTTGTCTAATGTTTGCACTTTTATGTTGTTGTTATACGTGCATTTTCTTTATAAATGTATTGCATTGACCATTATAATTGATGTTCTGAATCTTCTTGTGCATATGTACTGCATTTAGCTGGTAAGTTGTTGCGTCTAAGTAACAAATGTAAGCTAGGCAAGATAAACGTCCACACAAGTGAGATGTACAATGCAAACTTGAAGTGTTAGTCAGTTCCTTATATTCATGCTGTGAGTTTTTCCACCATAAATACCATTAATATATTTTGTTTTGTTATGCCACTACTGGCTCTATTAAAGGTTATTTTGCAGCATAGCTAAATGGCTACTTAGCATAACTAAACTGTCATCAAGAACATTTTGTTAAAATAAAACAGCTCTTAAAAACATATGTAATAATAGTTACCGGGGGTGTGGTAGAAATTTGCATATAACAATTAATGACACGGAATGAGAAAAGATTATGTTTATTTGCTGATGACCATCATGTTTTGAATTAGACATTGTACAACTCATTTTAGAGAGAGAACATGAAAGTATTGTTTTAACAAATCAAATTTCTATGAATAATGAGTTATTTATTTACAACATATTATAACATACAAGGTAAAACTTCCTTATGTGAAAGATGAAGAAGATATGTAGTTTTCATGCAATTTGGAAATCAGAGAACGAATTTTAAATGAAAATTTTAAGAGAATTATACATCTCGTTACAAAATGATTTATTATCAATCAGTGACAAGTAGAACTACCTCTTGGTAAATTATCAAAGAAAATTGAATTTTTGGCAGCAATGGAAGAAGAGAACATAGATATTTCATCTATGGATGCTACATCATGAAACTGAAAATTAGTGTACATATACCTTTTGTAAAGTTAAAGTAATCAGAAAGTTGGCATGTTTATATTCATGACATTTACAAGCCGGTTTTTATCATGCCTCTTTTATTTGATATTTCTACTTTTTAGCTTCTGTATACGCACTATATTTCCTCATCACTGCGTAGCAGCCCCTACAATGATGTACGTAAGCCCCGCACATTAGATTCAAAATAACCCGTGCAATTATGTGCGTAAACCCCTGAAACTGGTTCCCTAACCAGTTTAAATGATATTTATTTCTGCTCATAGAGGGCGGTTATTCCTTGCACCGGAAGTAGAAGTCTAACGACAATAAAGCGCTGAGCTATGCTTAGCGCTTTAAAAATGGGCTGGTATTTATATTATAGCATCGCGGCAGCGCGGAACTGAAAAGGAGAGCTTGGAGAAATGTATGGAACGTGTCAACTGCCTTATGGGATGATACTAAACATATAGAGAGTCCCGAGAGTTTTCGGATGGCGAAAGTACGGAGTTATCTATTCTTGGGCGAAGAGATTGAGAGTCTGCAGCAGACAGCGGTTTTAATGGGATAAAAACGCTTTTTACCGAGTTTATTGGGAATATTTCAGTGTGAGCGTGTTTTTTGACATCATTTGCAACATTGTGTAGGAGGATTTGCGTAACTTTTGTCAAGTAAGTTGTTTTTTGACATTGTTTACAGATCGTGTCCTACTTTATTATTTAAGGAATAAGGAATCATTAATATTCTTTGAGTATTATGAGGTGATAATTTCGGTCGGGGCGTGGTCAAATCCAATAAAGCCCGAAGGGCTTTATGATAGATTTGACCACGCTCCGACCGAAATTATCACCTCATAATATTCAAAGAACGATTCCTTATTACTTATATTTATATAATTTCCAAATTTTACACTTTAAAGCTATACACGCTATAATTTGCGTCAATTTTAAATGACAGTGATATCGCATGTGTTTGTTTACTTATAAAAGTTATCTTTATTCTGTAAATTACAATGGTGAATTTCATCTCGTTACAAAGATATAGAATTTTGATAGTTTATTTTCCTGGCATGAATTGAATACCTTTTAATGAATATTAACGAAGGAAGAGCAAAATCGACCTCATTGCGCATGTCCGCGGGAAATCAGGTGACCGTTATTGTTTGCCTAATTAAATATCCGTCTCGATTATGTATATGCTTAACAGTTGTCAATTTGAAATATGTACATGAAAAAATGACAATAACAAACCGTCAACCATCTCAAAATCCATAAAACGTAATACAAATTCAAAGCAGAGCAACACGGACCTCCAAAAAGATAGAGGTAGGATCAGATGCCATGGAGGAGTAAGCATCCTCTGCTGACCGGTCACACCCAATGTCATATTGGTACATGTATATAAGATAATACATCTATTATGAGTTTAATACCTTTGTCATTCACAGTACCATTACTTTTCATTTCTCAAATAGGATAACACTCACAGGAACTAAAAATAGCCCTTAGGGAAAAACACTTAAGCCTACGTCATTGTTCAAGGGACGATACATCTTTATTCATGTACATGCTCACACGCTTGCACTTTACTTTCTATTGTTCGTAATTTATATAGGATAAATTTATGCTTTTCTGAAAAGAAGTATATCCTTTCCTTCGTGAAACTACAACAATTTTGAAGGTGTTGGCCCTCCACCAAGTTTTGTATGATAGTCTAAAATTAGCTGTCGATATCACGTGATGGATTGATATTCATAAGGAGGCATATTACTTTTCCGGCAGGAAAACAAATATCTTTTATTGATCAAAATTTGATATCTTTGTTACGTGATCGAATTGGTCATTTTAATTTACAGCATAAAGGTAACTTGTTTAAGTAATTAAAAAACATGCATTTTCCCCGTTATTTAAAATCGACACAAATTATAGCGTGTATAGTTTTAAAACAACATTATTTCAAAACCACTATTTTTTATGTAGCACATGCTCTGCATTACTACGCGGCGCAGTACCGTTTTTCGGTTATGCTATAAGACACGCCCATTTTGTGTCACTCATGTTTAAGGAAGTTATTGGGTTTTAGGGTTCAAAATTGATTCGTAATGTTATCAAAGACAAAACAGTTGAAAATGTAAATACATGTATTTATATATATATATATTTATATATTTATATATATATATATGTCATAGAGATCCCCACTGAGAATAGCTGATAACAAAAGCACACTCACTTGACGATTTGCAGAGCGATAGACAACACGTACTTTTCCAGTGTGCATAGAAGACGAGAATTACTGCTGCGCCAGTTCATTAAAGGAGAGGTAATAAGAAAATTCTATTTAAAAAAAAAAGAAAAAAAAAAGAAAAAAAAAAAGAAGGCCGATGAGGGCTTTTCTGTCGCTGAGGACAGAACTTCAAGTTAATGCATGAAATTTTTTAAAAGCCGATGAGGGCTATTGTAAGCCTTCCACCTTACTTAACTCCTGAATAATCACCAAGTCCAATTGTTGGTTACCAAGTAGTTTATTAATCAGCGTGATCGTATAGTCAATTGAAAGCAGCTCAAATCAAAGAATCTATCTAACATCATTTTACATGAGTATATATAACATTTTACTTATGATTGACGGTTCTGACCAGTCCGGCCCATCTACAATGATCATGAGTGAACAATTAGTGTCAAAATTCCGGAGTTAAATTTTATTTCTAAATAAAGTAACAAAACTGTCAAAACCGTCAGAAAGAATATTGTGATGCGGGTTTTGAGTCTCAGAATCCGAGTCTCTGTGTCCCCCACCTGGGTATGATGCATCGTTTACTCATAATACATTCATTCATACATGGTTTTAAGGTTACAAAGGTTAAATAGAATAAGCAATACATGACTCAATATAGAGTACCAGAGCTATCGATGCAGACACAGAATCGCCATTTATGACAACTTATTTACAAACTCCCAATTTGGATATTTGTGCCAGTATTCTGCACCTGGTTGCATAACATCATTTAGGAATACTGCGCAGTGCTACTAGAGTCACATAGTTCATTCCGTTAGTTATCATTAACACAATTCATTACGCAGTATCTATGTATACATAAGTATCATAGTGACCAATTTGTAATAGTAACAATTCAAGGTCATAGCATGGCTATCTGTTTACACTATACGTTCTTTCTGTCGCTGAGGACAGAACTTAAAGTTAATGCACGGAAATTTAA
>WFKH01010211.1:46825169-46842275 GCA_016163765.1 Magallana hongkongensis
TAACCATATTGCAATTTCAATTGCATTTTGTTAGCGAAATCTATATCTACAAAAATAGATTAAATGGAAGAAATAGATCTAACACTGGGTGGCCAAAGTAATGCATAAAGAAAGGGGGTGGGGGTGGGTACGTAAATTTTATTGACAAAAACAGAACAAAAGATTACAAATGCATACAACTTACAATGTAACAAGTCGTCTCTTAAAATTTTTGAATATCAGTCAGTTCGTCGCATGCCACATACTATACGGCACACATAAAACATTTAGACACATAATAAGTCACAAATTGCCAATGTGTTAATTCCTAATATATTGTAGCAACTCGAAATGCATTGCAACTCAAGATTAAGCCAGTAGGTAATATGAAACAGATCACATATTGCATTGTTGTCTCGTAGTCCTTAATTGAACTAAAGTCACATTAAAAGACAACCAGCTTAAACACTCATAAAACATATTTACTCAAACAACATTTCCAAAGTGCTAGAAATCTATACGATGGCTTTGAGATAGGTCCAAACAACATGCTCTCTGTTTGGGTAATGTAAACAACGACCTTTTTACACACTTTCTATTATAGGTTAAAGTTTTCACAATACTATACCTGAATTTTTTATTTCTTTTTTTTCTTTTTATCTTTACCTGAAAATTCAAATCAGGCGAATAATTTTTATTAACACAGATTGTAATTTGGACTACTTACGTAAACAATGAACACAGGGTTAAATCATTCAATTGAATGTGACCTTACAGACAGCTTAAGTGTGTGTACTATTTTAATAGTCTTAGGAAAACAGTGAACCTGTCGGAAACTGTATACTATATTGAACAAAAATCACATTACATGTATTACAATTTTTATATTTTCATAATGCTACCAGCTTTTAAAATGAGTTAAAAATACAAATTAGTTATACTTGTCTTTGCATCTGCATTTATCAGTAAGTTGTGTTAAGTCTTTTATAAGTGTTTGTAGCTTAATGCATATGCATTAAACAACGATGTTTTTCTATTTATCATGTCCAGCCTCTGAAGTTTCTCAGCAGTTCCATAGGCAAAATGGAATTGAGGAGGAAATGATCAACATCATTACCAGCATCATCATAATACTGACAGGTACATATATATTTGAATTTTTCATTTTTTTAAAATGACAACTTACTAAAACATATTTAGTTGTTTTTTATGGTTTTGCAAGGAAGGTAGATTTTTCTTAGAATTATTCAAATTATCATATGTAAGTACCTGCATGAATATGAACTAAGTTAATCTTAGCACAACCATCATACATTTTACTTATTAATATTTGAGAATTTAGGCAGTAATTGATATTTGCTAAATGGTCTGAATTTTCAGGTCATCCTCCAGTAAATGCAGAACATGTCTATAACTTGCTGCAATATATCTATACTTTTCCTCACCCCTATCCAACAATAAGAGAAAATACAGGAGGCACTCTTCCAATTCCTCAAAGTGTCGCAGCAAGTCTTTCAGGTGTGTTTGGTATTTTGACATATTATATCGTTGCTTTTTATGTTGGTTTATGTTTAATCGACAGTAAGAAAATGATTTTATAATGAATTTGGTTGGAAAGTTTACCCTTTATGACGCGCATATAGGTTTCTTAAAAAGCACAAACTGTCCCAACCATGTTTACCATGAAGTATCAAAATTCAGTCCTGAATTCATTACAATATGAATTACTTAATACAGGGACTAAGACAAAAAAAATCCCCATAGAAAGCCTTAAATTCTACAAACTTCAAAGTAACGTAATGCATTTTGATACTTTTTTTTACCTTAGTTTAAGATAAAAAAGTTTAAACATCTGTACTGGAAATTAAATTTGTTGGCATGCTAGAAAAGATGCTTGATTGCGAAAAGAAGTTGCTGCAAACTAGTTAATCTCCAGTAAACTGTGCAACAAAGTCATCGCAAATTAAAGTTTGTTAGCAGTATTTACTGCATTTTGCAATTAAAAAAGCGCATTACAAACAGATATGATATTACTTACAATTAACTAGTACATACTTTATATTTGTTCAGTTTATCCAATTTCAGTTTTGAAATGTTGAAATACAGAAATTCGTTTAGTGAAGATATGATAAAACTAGAGACGAGCTCGTTGCAAAGCAACGAAGAGGTCTTCCGTTGCAGCTTCCTGTCGGAAAAGGATTGTCAATCAGTCTGATTAAAAGCACCCTCTTCTCCTTACAGGGTCTGACAGGTATTGATAGGGGGTCATCTTCACCCGACCTAAAATTCTGACCAATCAGGGCTTTAGAAAATGTATTGGAATTTTTTAAATAGAGACAGGCAAATTATATCTATCTTGCTTTCTATGTAACCCCCAGAATGAGTATTGAAGAGTTGCACCTCTCATTAACAGATAAAGTCACGTATTTGGTAAATGAGATATATATTTAGGTTGTGTGCAAATATAGAGGTCATGTGAAGATGAATTGTTATCGATACCTATCAGACCCTGATGAGTGTAAGCAGAAGGGTGGTGATTTTAATCAGGCTGGATTGTCAATATGATAAAAGTAAGTTCAGAAAATCAAAAATAAACGATGACGGCTTCTCCAACCTGAGGGTGCGCTGTACGAGAGGTGCTCAGCGGAAGGGACAAGTCTCCGTATAACGTTTGGCCATGCAAGCCCTCAGCATCGTTTTTGATTCGGGGAACAAATTTATCCGAAATGTATTAACAAGCCAATAAAAGAAAAAATTAATCTTCAAAATCTAATTCGTGGTAGTGGTAGTGGTAGGGGAGGGGGGGGGAGTTGTGAGGCAGCTATAACTTATTTTGTTTAATATAATATGTTTTCAATTTGCCATAAAAATTTATATTGCCTTCTACTAAAATGTGTTGGGGGAGGGGGGAACAATGCCCCAAAATTCAATTTCCTTTAAGTTAATTTTAGGTGAATTTTGGATGCGAGAAAGGGGGAGAGTGCTCTCAGTGACCTTGAACTTCACAAAATAACCTTGAAACAAAATCATAACACACACTTATGTCATAAGCAATCTTTGTGTGAAGTAAGAACTTTCAATGTTTGGATGGCGCCTTGTTTAGAACCCTACATTACAGAAATAATTTGTTCACTTAAGGTCTACTCCGCGCCCTGGCGCCGGAAATCGGTGTCACTAGTGCCTAATTTGGCGCCGGAATCCTCAAGGGATTACCCGTCCCCCGAGGAATCCGGGCTCAACTAATGAGCACAAGTCCTAGTTTGGGCGCAGGGCGCCTTGTTTAGAACGCTACATTACAGAAACAATTTGTTCACTTAAGGTCTACTCCGCGCCCTGGCGCCGGAAATCGTTGTCACTAGTGTCTAATTTGGCGCCGGAATCCTCGAGGGTACACCCGTCCCCGCTCACCTTATGAGCACAAGTCCTAGTTTGGGTGCAAGGCGGCCTAATAATTTCAGTTGTTTAACATCGGGATCGGAAAACGCTTGAAAAATAGTCGATAATTTTAACTAATTTGGAGTTAGTGCTGGCTAGCTTGACTCTGGTAGTGAACTATCATGGTACATGTATTTCAAAGAAACAAGAAATCTGTCGACACTTGCAGTACTTTGATGATTTCTATGGCGACCGACTGCGTTGCATAATGTAGTCGTATTTCATAACTTCTTAATCCGAGAACAATTTTCCTTTGACTTAAAACTTTTAAGTATAATACATTATTCCGTTCATATCTGTAGAAGTTTAGCGTGTTCAACAGGTTGATTTATTAGCAACATTATCCGATTACGATTTCGCACCTACATGTATAATGTGAAGATGATTGACTTCGAATAATAGCCTTATTGTTTAACAATTAACCACTGTAGTGAAAGCACACTTCGATACTCAATAATATTCGATAACCTTCCATACATTGTTACTGAATTACATAACAATTGATGATCTGCAGCCATAAACATAACATGGCTGGGGCTATAGATGTTCTCAGCTGTGTGCGCTGAAGCGACACAAGATTTTCGGTCGCACGCTGCGATTGAATTAACACAGACTGACCGAATAAACAAACGGGTGGGAAAGTAAAAATGTTACACATAAGAAGTCGCTAAAAAATGATTTTCGTCAAATCTGATTATTTTTTTGCCAATTAAAAAAAATTCGAATGCCTAAATTCATGACATCCTTTTATCGTGCCAGCACCTACCGCAAACATGAAACAGGGAACTTTGATTATAATAAACTACCTTGTGCGCAATCGTATTAATCATTGCTAAATCAACTGTTCCTGTAAAATAAATTCATCTTTTCATCTTAAACCAATATCATAGTTGAAATAGTTTTGTTCGTACAAAAGTCTGAAACATGCACGCGTGATAAGGTACATGTAGAAGAACACAAACCTGTCCACTCGCGCGGGATCTCCTCGGCCATGTGCGAGGGATGATCTTTTAATATTTGTGGGTTGTTTGTTGATTTAAAACAATATTTGTACAGATTTAAAAACATTTTAGACCTACAATCCAATCATTAATTTAAGTCTGACGAAGTTTCCGATTTGTAGTAATATCGCCTTTATAAATTTTCAGAACGTCTTCTTAATTTACACTCTAATGTTTAATTAAATAAAAACAAGATGGACAAACTCTTATATCATGAAGAAATTAAAACAGATCTTGTATTTTATTTACGGGTATATAAACTAAAACAATTCTAGAGTTCGCGGCTAAATAAACTCATATATGAGAGACGCAACTCTCGTGTATTAGATAACCGCTGACCGCTGGTTAGCCCCGTCGCGACCATGGTGACCGATTTTCTAGGCCGCGGGTGAGGGATAGCTTACGTAACGGTACACACACAGCTCTGATTCAAGGTAGATTTTAAATGCATGCAGTATGAAAACTCAAATGTAATACATAGATTTATTTTAAATCCGTACTTTGTGTTTTACTACAGGAAGAACAATGTTTTGTTTTCCGATTCTCGTTTTAGGGATTGAGCACTATAAGAACTTAACAAAACTGTCATAAACTCCTAAAAAAAAAATCTATTCTAAAAAAAAATTTCCTGTATAAACCAGCATACTTTCTGTTGTAACTTTATGCCAGTTGCACGCACATAGACTTTCGTTAACTTGCCAAATTAAACGAGGTACATGTTAACATGTACAGCTTTTTACACTCATACAACACAAATCACCAACAAAATAGCATTGTAACGACCTTTATGAGATCCCAACAAACAACTTTTCCAGCGACAGCCACATCGAAATCCTAACCGTTTTTGAGTTATTACGCAAAAACTTTCAAGCGCTATTGGCCCTTAATTTTAGGGGCCAGCCCTTTTTTATTGGTGTCAAATGAGAGCCCTTAACATTCTGCACAACTTTTATTCTACACGTCTTAACAAAATATTTTTCGTTTAAAAGATACAAAGAAAAATATGTCTAAATTTTCGCACTTTTTGGAACCCTATTTTTTGACCCCCTACCTTTTTCTAAATAAAAAACGTAATCCAAAAACAAAAATCGATGTGCACAACTTCAATGTCTCTGTTATTCAAAATCGTTGGATTCCCATTCCCTGCTATCATAGTCTCGGAGCCTTTGTCTGGAAACCAAAGGCCCTAAAAATTTTTAAAAGGGGAATAACTCGTTAACGGAAGAGGAATTTTAAAGTTTATGAAATGTTTTTTATAGTGTTTTGTAGTGTCTATCAGTCCTGAAAATTTGATCAAAAACCGTTCAGAAATGAGCAAGATATGAAGCCTCAAAGTTCGCGTCTAGGAAGAAAAAAAAAGAAAAAAAGAAAAAGAAGAACTAGAGCAAAGCTCGTTGCAAAGCAACGAGTGGGTCTTCCGTTAATGACAAAAAAAGTAAAGCTCTAAGTTCCTGTAAGAAGCAGAGTTCTTAAACTAATAACCAAAGTAACTTTTAAAAAATATAAAAAATCGATTAATTCTTGGTACAACTTTACAAAATCCGAATGATTCTAAGTACGACTTAACAAAAACCTTAACGATTTCAAAAACGACTCGACAAAAAAAATCCGAATGTGTTGAAGTACGACTTAACAAATTTCGAATTATTTTAGGTACGAGTTAATTTAACTTTGAACTTTATACTATTTTCTTAACCCAGAATGCGGAATCAAAATTTCCGGAAAAACCTGTTTTTAAACCCCAATATCTCTGTAATGCATTGTCTGATTTTAAAACGGCTTTTTGTGTTAGATTCAGCTTGATAAGCTCTACAAAACACGTTTACATTTTTTATTTGATTTAAAAATTCAAATTTTCGAAAAATTTGATTCACGTCCGGTTTCGACCGGAAGTTACGAATTTTCATTTCCAGCCTTATTGCACAAGTAAATTGACAAATTCATAACCACGGAAAATTTCAAGCTTCTATCTTATAGCGTTTTTGAGAAATGCCCCGGACAAAATGACTTTTTTAAAATTTTAAAAATGACGTATTGTCAAAACGGAAGTGACGTTGTCATTGAAGCTTTAACATCTTTGAGGGACGCTGACTTGCAACAATCGCTGAAAGTTTCAATGAAATTGATTGAAGACTTTTTGAGTTATGAAGCCGAAAAGGAGTCAGAAAAAAAAGAAAAAGTATAATAATAATAAAAAGAAACCGAAGAATAACAAAAGGGTCTTCCGTTGGAAACGGAAGACCCTAATAATCTTACAAGCACAATAATAGTAAGGTCTTCCGTTGGAAACGGAAGACCTTAATAATTTCAGAATTTCAATGTTACAGGACAGTGTTTATGAAACTAAGTTATATGATGATTTAATTCACGTAAAGAAAAATGAAAGCAAGTTAGATTCACTACTTCACATTTCTTCTTAGGATGGGAAAATATTGCTCCTCAGCAAATGAATTTTATACATGCCGTTTTCAATCACATCTTAGAACAGGATCAAAAGCTGGTCCGTGATCTATTCTATAGACAACTAGGTAAGTTAATGCAGTGTTTAGATTAAGATTTTACATAAAAAATGTTATTTCTTTCCCGTTTTTTTCTGCTCATTTCCTCAAATCTTATAATCTAACAATATAATTGTGCTTTTAATTTGGTATTTATCTCAGGCTGACTCTCAACCTTGACTTTCTTTATGATTTATAAGAAAGTTTTGTTTCTACTATACAAAACTTTTTGATTTGTTAACCTTCTTTAAGAACATGTGATGTTGATTTGATTGGCTAATTATCTATTCATTCCATACCCCTTGGCTGATAGGTTTATTAAGTTTGTTCAATACCTGACTCCCCCTCTAATAAAGGGGGTTATTAATAATAATTTTAAGATTACGAATTTCGCTTTCTTTCAGTTTCAAAAAGCTATGTAGAATACTTTAATCGTAACTTTAAATTTTTAACAAACTAATTTATTGAAAATTATAAAAAAAAACAAATCATAAAGTAATGACAATGTACTGCACTTATTTCTATTGACTTTGAGATTAATTATAAAAAATGCTAAAATTATCATTCTTTATTTTTTTTAGTAATATAATGAAAAATCTATTTCTTTAAAAATCCAATAGTATTTGTCTGGAATCTTAAATAAATACTATTGTTTAAACAAATATATTTCTTTTAAATGAATATTAGAAGGGAAACGATTCAGGAAATAAAATAATGTAGATGGAATATTAATTGGTATGTAAGAAAACTTTCATCTTGCAGGTCGTGCTCCCACAGTACAAGAATTTGCCCAGTTCCTTTTGAACTTCGAAGGTAATGACCTGGTTGAGTCCCCCCGCAAGACTCTAGGTATTTTACAGTCATATAATAAATTAACTTTAATCGGCATTTATTCACATACACATAATTCCTGACAAAATGAAGGATCTTGGAGATTTTTAAATAATTTTTAAAGAGGGTGGGTGGGTTGTGGCGTTTATAATTGGTTAATTGATTAAAAGTTTTAATAATATGAAGTACATGTAGTTTTACAATGATATTTTTTATTGTTGTTTAAAACAGATTGACCGATAACTGCACGTAATATTCATTTAAAAATTAATTGACATAAATTAATTCACTAGTTAAATAAAATTAACAAATGTAAATTGAAATTTACTAAAATGGTTCATAACTTGTTACATAAAATTTCTTTACTGAATTAATTAAAAATCTTTGTTCATATCTTTTTGAATCAGAGTGTAGAATATGTAAAATATTACTAGGTTGTCGTAAACACTGATTTATTGTTGTGTTTTTAACAACAAAGGACAGATATTCTTAGAAAATCAGGAGCTAAGAGTCACCCTGAATCACCAACGCAGGGATATGCGATGGCTCAGAGAAACACTCGGCTCCATGGGCAACATAATACAACATTTAGGGCAGTCAAACACTCGGAATATGAGAAGAGTTAATGAGCTGGAGACACGACATAGAGACTTACAAAATTTTGTAGATGAAGTTCAGCAACAGAATGCTATGCTGCATCTTGACCATTATTCAATGCAGAGGGAAATTACCGAATGTCATATTGAGCTGGAGGATGAAAAAAAGGATAAGCAAATGTACCAACTTAGATGCGAAGAGTTAAAGACGGCCGAAAAACTGTTACTGACAGACAAACAACAGTTGCTAACAGACAATCAACAATTACTGACAGACAATCAACAATTACTGACAGACAAACAGGCGCTTCAAACCACGGCCATCTCAGTATTGATTCTTCTTCTTATTTCGCTACTTCTTGTCATCCTGTTTGAAGTTATTTTTTAAAACATGAATTTGTTTAATTCGTTTTTGAGACTGTTGTTGAAATATAAGATGACGTATAGAAATTATCTTTTTACATATGAAATCCCTACCAAACTGTATATATTTCCTGCAAATGTATTCCTTGATTAAAATAGGAGTCAACCAAAACTAATGTACTGTTAAAACTTAATTTTTAAAAATCAATCTATAATATATTCATTTACACATATTTTTTTAAAAATTAGTCTATAATATATACATTTACAAATATGTTTCTTATATCTAGGTAAACTGTTGAACGGGTCAAAAGGGTCATGTTTATGACGTCACAATTATTATCGAAAAATGTGAAAAATTTGTTTTTTTTGGAACGTAAATATAAATAATAGACAGCAATGTCACGTACGAACAACTGTAAAGCTCGGTTAAAGGGAAGTCCTAGGGACAAGTGGATATACTTCGTTTTATCAGTTATTCGTAATATCAATATAACGAATTCGTTTTAAAAAGTAAAGCGAATTCACTTTATACAAGTTTTTTCAACCAGTCTACACTTTTTGCTAATTGAGGCATAGAATGAAAATACATTCTTTTGAAATCTATGATAATCGATCTGAAAATTGAAAAATTAAGTGGAAATGAATTTATTTTAACTATTATGTTAAATGCCTGTGCTGACTTTTTAAACTATACAGAAATTCGTTACAAAGGTGTTAAATATCGTCAGTTTTCACCTCTACGGGACCCTGAAAATTCATTTTATTCGAGTTCGCTATAACCGTAAAAATTTGGATGGATTTGTTACGAATTTTGCAGGAGACTCCACAAAAGTTTGCTATATCCGATATTTTTCTATATCCGTGTTCTTATTAAAGGACTTTTATTGTAGATTGGTAGGTATCAAAAGCTTCTGAGAAGTCATTTGAGCTTCACATGATTTGACCACGTGGCAGACTAACTTCATATTCTGGTGAACCTCTCAACATTGCTGTTTATTTCTTGACAACATTTGTTGGATTTAAAATGTTAGTATTTGCTCCTCATAGTTTTCATAAGAACAGTCATATTCCGCCCCCATAAAAACCTTTTTATTCATAAATTAATGAAATGGGACATTGAATTTGCATTAATACATGAAAAGTGTGTTTTATTACCACAAACATACATAAAATTTAAAATGAAACAAGAACCAACAAAACTTTGCTTTTCTCTCTTTTTTTCTCATAAGGACTTAAAACTCGGATGCAGTTCATTGAAATATTTCATCATTCGTCCACAACTATTATATGTCCCTGAAATTCGTATATACAGAGTAAATTCTTGCAGTATTTTGATGTATATAATATCAGTTAACTCCTTTCATGATGACCATCTTTCATTAACAACACTTAATGAACTTTGTGTAGATGTGTCATTGATAAACGTTGTAAGAAGTTTATTTTTCAACATTAGTTTTAATGTATTTCTTTGGATTGTTTGTTGAAGCTTTTGTTTTTTGTAATTTTTGGTTTGTTTTTTGTTTAATCTATTTTATTTCCCTCATCACCTGTTGTCAACATCCTATATTACAATTTAACATATTTGTGCAAACAATGACAATGGTTGATAAGGACCATACATATTTATTGTTTGACATCAATTTAGAAGGAACAAACTGTAAATATTATTTTCAAGTAAGCATTATTGTTTCATCATGATTCTGAATTTAAGAAAGAAGTCACTACGATAATTTTATATATACTTGGCATATTTTATAGATTTTTCATTTTTGGAATTGGTGAGGGCTATACTGTTTATTTATTAGAAATAATAATGCTTATATGTAAACTATATAAAGATATGTGTATCGTTAGTTTTGTTAGATCTAGGTGTTCAGCGAAAATAAACTATACAAACAAGATAAAAATACATGAAACGTTACACTTTGATTGAAATATTCTCGATTGAGCCACGTCAGATAATTGCTGAAGACTTTTGCTTGGCTTTCAATCGTTGCATAACTGTATGTGTTTTAATGATTTTAATATAAATGTGATTATTTTCATTTAAAATAAAGTTTCAAACCCTAAGAGCTTTTAAATTACGTTAATGTTTATTTTCCCCTTCCTTTTATTCAATCAATTAATGATTTTATGCTAATTTGCTTATCGAAAATGTATTAGTGACTGTAGCCTTAATAAATAACAACTGAAAGATATTTTTTTTCTGAAAAAATAAATTTCTATTAATAAGCTGTTTATTTCTCATTATGAATACTTTAAAAATGCATGTAAACGAATTTATAAATACATGTAATTATTGAAATTAGTCTCAGGGGAGAATGTTTCAAACATACGATTTTTTTTTTTGATTTTTTTTTCCGTGAAAGGTCAACGTATGAGTAAACTACATTACCGATCAGACCTAATCTAACAGAAAGTAAACTCCAACTAAACCCTGGGTTTACTTTCTGGCTTTACTCCAGGTTTACTAGAATGGACCTAGAGTAAACCCAAAGTAGACCCAAAGTAAACTCAGAGTGCACAGTACACCTGAAAACAGACGCTAACTGTGTATTTGGAATATACAAGGGGCAGGAATTACAGGCAGTAGGATGGTAAGATAAAAGACGGGTCTGCTTCACACTTCACTGCGTACAGTTGACCTCAAAAGAAATTTCCAAGTTCCCCCAAAGTAAACTCCGAGTGGACCCAAATTTTGAAAACGTAAGCCCAGAGTAAACCCCAAAAGTAAACCCAGAGTTTAGTCGGTGTTTACTCTGGTGTTAGGTTGGGTCTGATCGGTACTGTACACGTATGTGCAAAATATAAAGTAAATTGGCCGGATAGTTTATCTGCTTACCGCTCTCAAATTCAAATTCAAATTCGTATGTCCGAATCATCCCCGACATTTTATATAGGATTATATAGGAAAAAGGAAGTTTTGATTTTAAATTTCATATGTAACAAAAATTCAAACATACGTTATTTTAATTTTGAGCGATGAAAGATAACGTATAAGTAAACTTTTTGCCAAACTAAAAATTTCTTTTTCTTTAAAACAATTTGGCAAATTGACTCTTTTAAAAGTTAAATATATGATAGCCCATGGCGGGACAATCTATAATAAAGATTTTGGTTGCTAACTTCGGGCTATTGGTGGGGGTAAAAGTATTTGAGAGGATGCCGGCAATGTTGTAGCTGACAAGATATGCATGTGCTGTTCCTTTTGTGCTCGCAACAACGGTCACATCGTAAAACATTTTATAAATTCATTCTGTTTGTAATTACTTTGTTTTTGAACAGTGTTTCTTGAGAGAATCCACCTTCTTTGAGAATGATAAAAGAGTGTTTCAGCTCGGTTGAGTGTTCTCATGACAAGAACTTTACAGAAAGAATACGATTTATTGAACTCTTATTTTACTCTTCTTAAGTCGTATATTTAGAAATAGGTTATTTCCAATAATAATTATCCTTCACGTAAACAGAAAAAATGCCTGTGCATGGTGGTCATACATAGGAACTACGGAATTTATTATGACTGCTTTATGTAAGTAAGTTTACCTCTGATGATTACCTTAATTTACAGTTAGTACGTGCGCGGAACCAGAAAAAATTTCAGGGGTGTGGTTGGTCCGAGGAATAATTTTGATTTCCAGGGGAGGGTTCCAAGGCCTAATATCGATTTCTTTATAAAAATTTAAGAAGTTCGAATTTTTCAGAGAGAAGGGGTCCGGACCCTGGCCCCCGGCCTCTAGATCTACACATATAGTATACAGTACTATACAATACAATAAATTTAACTGATAAGAATTAATAAACTGAATGATATATACTTTAGGACCATACCATCGTATTTGAGTGTGCATAGGAGGAGGGCCCTTAGTCTTTCACAAATTTAGATACGCAAGAAGATATAAAAATCG
The DNA here is from genome assembly GCA_016163765.1 of Magallana hongkongensis. Taxonomy (NCBI): domain Eukaryota; kingdom Metazoa; phylum Mollusca; class Bivalvia; order Ostreida; family Ostreidae; genus Magallana; species Magallana hongkongensis. Next base: position 46,837,781 of record WFKH01010211.1, read on the forward strand.
TCTGTCTTCAAAATCCCATTCCTTTTTGGAATGGGGAAGGGGGTATTTTAAAACTCTGACCTATATCTTAAATCTCACAATTATTTTTACCACTGTCCCAAAATGTTCTTTCTACATGTAAATTTAAGAAAATGTCTTTTTCGAAAAAATCCCCCCTCCTCTACTCTCTGCTACGTCCCTGATAAATGTTTATTAACAAAAGCTAGTGATGCCCGAATGAGTTATCGATATAGGCGCAGATTAGGGATTTTTTCCAGGGGGGTCAACGCTTACATGTATGACCCTATCCTTTCTAGTCATTCCAAAAACCATTCTCAAATACATATATCCTTCTCCGAGAGAGAGCAATAGAAAAAAATTATTACACTTTGTAAAAAGCATTTACCTATATTCATACGAACTGATGAATTGATTTTATGCTTTTCTTATGGGAAAGGGGAGATGGGGGTTTGGGTGGTTAGTAAAATGTCTTTTTTTATAATATTTTTAATGTAAATGAAATCATTTTGTAGTAAAAATCAAGGAAGGAATGGGATTCGGGGAATCGTTCCTTTATTCCTCCACATCCGGTCGATCCACGCATTTAAGTAGATTTATTTTGATCATAGATGACCCGTGTATAATGTTAACAATGCTCTCAGACAGTTGAAATATAAGGCAAAGAGAGCACTTGTAGAAGTGCACTTGTTGAAGTGTATCTAAGCACTTGTTGAATTGTATCTAAGTACTTGCTTGTTTTAATTTGTTAATTTTTTTGTTGATGCAAATCGTAAGCCGTTAATGTTGTTGGAACAATTAATGAATTGATAACATTCAATATGTTACTACTTTCATCTAGTGATGAAGTAGCACTTGACTGACCTATCCTTATATTAAAAAAAATAATAATTGGGCGGTATTCAGAGTAGCCATTGCATTGCTTGCCTCATAGGTGTGTTCACCGGTATAAATAACTATCTTTTGTCTATCTATAATTTAAGAGGGGTATGTAGAATTCCTGTCTGTCATCCCTATTCGATCATTTCATCAGGTGTCATGCTTTTCTGCCTGATCTCTTCGGCATAAAAAAAAGTATATAATGATTGTATTAATCGAAATATAACTAATAAAGATAACTCATCCTCAAGCCCATAATTCATAAGCATAATTATTTTGAATATCCAAAGATGTGGAGTATCAGAATGCAGGCTCCAGAAGACTGTGGGGTTGGTAGGTTGCATACTTTATAATTACCTCCCCCCTCCTCTCCCACGATAAAACTGACCTGTCATTAGCTCATACTCCGGATTATTAGTATAGGCAATTGCAAATAAAACCGTACACATTCGATAACTCTTATAAATAAGATTCCTTCAAGGTATAAAAATAAATTTAAGTTATTTCTTGATATTTTAATTTTATTAATCTTTGACTAGAACCAGGCTTGGGGTAATGCTAAATGTAATGGTAATGCATTGCAATGCATTACATGTTTTCAAAGTAATGCTAGTAATGTGTAATGCCACAAATTTAGCATTACAAGTAATGGTAATGTAATGCATTACTTTCCAAAATCTAGTGTAATGCTGGCATTACATGCATTACTTTGCATTACTATGCTTTTCTACGCATGTTCATTTTTAAAATTGTGATAAATTGAATAACTGAAATTGTATTTGATTAAAAAATTGTTTTAAACAAGAAAAATAATTCTTGAGATAAAAACATTTTAGTTGTATGATTAAAAAAAAATTTAAAATCCATTCTTAAATTGTCGATTTAACTAGCTATTATGACACGATTTCATAACATTTTAAGAGTGTTGTTATTAAGAATTTTATATCATTTGAAAATTTAATCCAATTAGTTGTGCAGTTAATGAATACTTTACTGTGAAGAATGTGTCAACAGCACACAATGCCCCCAGGATAATCTAAGTATCAAAACAGTCTATTGTTTTAAGAGGTGCTAAACACCCCAATCCCCATCCTTCTCTTAACCGTGTTCCATTAGAATAGAGAACAGACATACACCCTTAAAAATGTAAGGTATCCATTCTCACTCTTTGTTAAAATAAAAATGATAATGTACTGGGCGAAAGTATTGACAGCCCACAATTGTAAACTCACTAAAATGTAATCTATTGTTATTTTTATAGATGTTACAAAAATGGATCTTTCATACATCCATGGATAAAATGTGTACATGACATACTCAACTCATGCGGGTTGTCTTATATATGGGAAAATCAAACAATGTGTAGTTATAACTGGCTTAAGTCAATAGTTAAAGAAATATTAAGAAATCAATTTGTTCAAGATTGGATAAGTATTGTAGATAACTCACCAAAATGTATTAATTATAGAATTTTTAAAACAAATTTCAATTTAGAAAAGTACTTGTTGATTTTCCCTACAGATCTTCGGATCACGTTTACAAAACTACGAACATGTAACCATCGATTCCCAATAGAAACGGGTAAATGGCACAATATTGATAAAAATTTAAGAAAATGTACAATGTGTGATTCAAATAGCATCGGGGATGAATTTCATTATATTTTAGAATGTACCCATTTTGTAAAAGATAGAAAAATATTTTTATTCAAGAGATACTTTGAAAACCCAAATATTATAAAATTTAACGAACTAATGAATACTTATAATGAAGAAAAACTAAAAAATTGTCAAGATTTATTAAAAATATTTTCAAAGTCTGTTCTTCCAAAAACAAACTTAAACAACCTACTGTATTGTAAACTTAATTTTTTTTAATCTTTATTAATTCTGCTGTACATATGTGATCCTTGGCTGTTATATTGTGTACATTTGTATCTACTTATTATGAATCTCAAGTACCAGTGAAGTGGTCACGAGTGAATAAAGAATTGAATTGAAAAAAAAAAGCAAAAAAGAATGCACTAAAAAGAATGCACTGTCCAAGCATGATCTCTGGAAGCTGTAATTCGTCCCAAGCCTGACTAGAACAAGTAAGAGAAGATGCAAAAGTTTGACGATGATAGATTTAAAAGCTGATTTTTTTTTAATCTCTCAGCTGGTAAAATAAGTAGCAGCAGCATATGTGTCGCATATTTCTTTGTGTATTTACGCTAAATTTTACATTTCCGACAGTCGCAATGAATCCAGTTCTTTTTGTTTTGGGGGATATCATTGTGAGATCCTGCTTTAATAATAAAATATTAATATTATTACAATATATCAAATTCTTAATATTGTATTTATGTTATCAAATTCTCTCAGTGGGCAACAGGGTGATTGCACAATAAACACTCATAATGCACAAAGGCACATATGTAAGAGGGAAAGAGTTGTACGATTGAATGGAGACAGACATAAACATTTGCATACATGTATATTTATATACTTAATATGTATCTTAACATATGGCACCTATTTGTATTTGACAAAATACATACAATCTTAAATAATTTATGACATGATAAGAAACTAATATTTAAAATAAAAATTAAGGCATTGTCTTTTGTGGAATGTTAATCAAGAGAGTAAATAATATGTGTAATTCTTCACAGTTTAAAATCCAATATATTTTGAGTTTATCTTGCAAACTAGTATAAAATGTTTTACTTTAGATAATATTAAATCAATCAATTCCTCTCTTTCTTTTGTGAATTTGCTACATTGGGTGAGAAAATGATCTTTATATTTGATTTAATTATATGAACAATTTTTACATATTCTTTCTGTACTAATATGTTGTTATATCTGCCCAATTTTATGAGAAGTCTATGTGCTGATAGAAGCAGTCTACAGGTTGGCTTTTTGTATTCAGGTCTTATCTTTAAGACACGAATACTAGTATGTAAGTAATATGTATTATTATACTTTGTTACATTTCTTATCCAATGCAATCAATCATTTTTTCACGATTCAAGTGGTTAACAAAAAATAATGAAAGGTATATAATTATTATCAACGAAAGCTTGTTAAGTCCGACTAAAAACAGCTAGGTGCAGATGAAGGATTTATCCAGTGGGTCAACGCTTACTCGTCCTTCCCGAAACCATTCCCCAACTCCAAAAATGTTTATCTGGGGAGGATGAGTCACTAGAGATACATTGATCACATGTATGACTACTTCTTTTTGAAGAAAGGGAATGTCGATTTTATGTCTTTGTCATCCTATCTTGATCACGCCATCAGTTTACACTGAATCTCTTTGGCCAAACAAATGTAACAAAGAATGACTGCATTAATCAAAATATAATTTATGCTGATAAATTATCCTCAACTTTCCTAAAAATAGTCATCAATAAAAGAAAATCATGAAAGACATAAGTAGCGTAGCAGTATCACTGTGGGGTGACAGTTACCCCCTATCCCCCTTACAGTGTCACTGTGGGGGTGACAGTTACCCCCTATTCCCCTTACATTGTCACTGTGGGGTGACAGTTACCCCCAATCCTCCTTACAGTATCACTGTGGGGTGACAGTTACCCCCTACCCCCATACATTACCACTATGGGGTAACAGTTACC
>WFKH01010211.1:46842285-46859213 GCA_016163765.1 Magallana hongkongensis
CTTACATTATCACTGTGGGGTGACAGTTACCTCCTATCCCCCTTACATTATCACTGTGGAGTGACAGTTACCCCTATCCCCCTTACCAGCCTTATATGGGCTTGTCTCTAACTAATATCCCGAGTTACCATATGGGTTGATTTGTTCCATAAAATACAAATTTAATATATCAGAATCCCACTATACCGAGTAAGGCAAAATGAAACCGCCCGTTATACCTAACGGGGTACGAGGTTACTGTTATACCAAACAGATCCCTCACCCAAGCTCCATAGTGCACTCCATAGCAAGCTTATATGAGTTGTATGTAAAATACATAATAAAAAATAATGTAATCCTAAAATAATGAATAATGTCTCTGCTTGTCTGACATTTCCGTAAAGCCGCGACGGCAACACAACATCAGTCCTCAGTCCAGTTAGCTCACAATCTCACGCACGTAATGTACAAACAAGGAGGGGGGGGTGTTGCAACCACTATTGAAATAAAACCACTATTGAAATAAATTATTTCAATAGTGGTTGGGAATGTATTTCATTAGTAGAATCACTTTGCAACCACTATTGAAATAAAACCATTATTGAAATAAATTATTTCAATAGTGGTTAGGGATGTATTTCATAAGAAGAATCACTTTGCAACCACTATTGAAATAAAAACATTATTGAAATAAATCATTTCAATAGTGGTTGGGGATGCTTTTCATAAGAAGAATCACTTTGCAACCACTATTGAAATACAATCACTATTGAACTAAATATTTCAATAGTCGTTGTAAGTGTATTTCATTATAAGAATCACTTTACAAATCGTAGTTAGAAATGAATTTCTTTTTAAATGTTACCTTGTAATCACTATTAAAAAACATTTGGAAAGAAAGAAGTTGTGTATCATTTTTGCAAACTTTTTTCAAATGCAAGAAACACTTTATCTAACAAACAATTCCAAATTCACAAATAAGGTATTATAGATTTGAATTTTTTACAGTAATAATAACCGAGACTATGAAATTAATGTACTAATTAATGTTAGGATCTTCACAGCTGTGCAGAAATAAATAACCAATTCTCGCAGATTTACATACATATAAAATTGTTTTCATATCTTTCTTTTACCTTTTTCTTTCTATAGATATTATGTTTTATATATTGTTAAGTATTAGTACAAGGGTAAACACGTTGTAAGTTACCAGAACTTTTATTCAAACGCCATGTATATAAAATATACAACAAAATATGTTCAAACCAATTAAACACAACTACTATAGAAATAAAGATTGTCGTTTACGTTTAATCAGAGTCGAAAATATAAAATTGAGTCTGACCGTCTTCAGTCTATTATTTTGTTTCTGTGTAACACTTTCGTTAAGCACAACACAAAACAAATTATTTCAATAGTAGTTGGGATGCATTTCATTATGAGATCACTTTGCAAACACTATTGTAATACAAACACTATTGAAATAAATTATTTCAATAGTGGTTGGGGTTGTATTTCATTACGACCACTATTGAAATAAATTATTTCAATAGTGGTTGGTGATGCATTTTATTACGACCGCTATTGAAATAAATTATTTCAATAGTGGTTGGGGATGCGTTTCATTACAACCACTATTGAAGTAAAGTATTTTATGGTTGGGATGCATGTCATTTTTATGTCTATTATTCCGTCTGTATGTAACACTTTTGATTTTGGACGGCAGGTGTTATGGGAAACATGGCGATATACAGGTGAAACAAAGTACATCGTAATTAAGAAGTAATTCGTCGTCTTATATAAACAATTATTTTGAGTGCAGCAAAAACTCGGAATTATTGCTTGAGTAAGAAGGGGAATTTGCCGCCTGCGCTTCTTTTTATACTTGCAGTTATTGGGGCAACGTGTCAAAACCTACGCCCTTCGTGTTTTCTCGGAAATTAATTAAATGTCTTTAATTTGTAATTGCATTAAACGAAAAATGAAAACAAGGTAAACGAATTTTATTTTTATAATTCTCCTTGCTTTTAAAATCGAATACAATGTGCTTCAGGTACAGGTTAGTAGTACATGTCTTTTTGAATTTGACCTGGATTTAAGGTGACTGTTACAATGATTTTTAATAAATCTTGAATAATCAATTGCAATGCTGTATTCTACGTATTGGTATTTATTTTCACAAAAACGGAAAAGATATATAAGTAAAATAAATTATCTGAGTAACCACACTGTACATCTGTAAATTTTTAATATCTTGTAGTAACTAACAATGCATTGCAAGTCATTCATGACTTAGCAAGTGGGTCATATGAAAATGGTCACATAACACAAAAATCGTTGTCTCCTTTTCCTTTATTGAACGAAAATCACATTGAAAGACAAAACCAGCCTAAAATACTATAAATGTGAAGGATCAATAAAATATATATACACAAACAATATTTTCAATGCGCTTAAAAACCGATAAAATGCGATTCGAGATGAATTCTTTTTTAAAAAAAAATACCTTGAAAAACACACACTTTCTGTTTGGGCATTGTTAAACAAAGACCTTTTAATAAACTTTCCACGCGCTCAAATATTAAATTTTTCACAATATTCTACCTGCATTTTTTCTATTTTTCTAGAAATCAACAAAATCAGGCCAATGATTTTTTTAAAAATATTTAAAAATGTGACAAGGGCCATTTGTCTAAATAATGAGCACAGCCCGCTGCACAGAGTTAAATGATAAAGAAACCCTAAATGTGTGTACTATTTCTATTACTCTTTCTAATTAAGCAGCTGGGAACCTGTCAAAAACTGAATTTCCTATTAAACGAAAATCACATTAAAAAGATTTCTTATATTATCATAATTTTCCAAGCTTCCGAATGAGTAACATTCTTCAGGTACAAATTAACTTTGTGTTTGTCTTTTGTATTTAAGCTGGTTTTCATTTAACTGTTGCAATGTTTATATAAAATAACAATGTGGTTTTCTATAAATCAATATATATCTTCATAAAAACAGAAAGAATATAATCAAAATGAATGAAACTGTAAAAGTAACCACATTGTAATCTGTAAATTCTTTAAAATATCTTGTAGTAACCCACAATGCATTGCTACTCATTCATTTATAAATCCAGTCGATAAAATGAGACAGGTGAAATACCACATTGCTATCTTCTATTTCTTTATTGAACGAAAATCACATTATAAAACAATCAGCTCAAACATACCTTAAATGTGAAACATCTATAAAATATATCTATCATAAACATCATTTCCAAAGTGCTTAAAAATCTATAACATCCAATATGATTGTCTTTTTATAACATTTACCTTAAAAAAACTCTACTTTCTGTTTGAGTAAAGAACGACCTTTTTACACACGTCATATTACACACTCAAAGGGAAAAGTTCTCATGATATTCTGCCTGAATTTCTTTTCTTTTTTAAAGCGCTAAGCATAGCTCAGCGCTTTATTGTCGTTAGACTTCTACTTCCGGTGCATCGAATAACCGCCCCCTATGAGCAGAAATATACATCATTTAAACTGTTAGGGAACCAGTTTCAGGGGTTTACGCACATAATTGCACGGGCAATTGGGAATCTAATGTACAGGCTATTGTGAATCTAATGTGCGGGGCTTACGTACATCATTGCAGGGGCTGCCACGCAGTTATGAGGAAATATAGTGCGTATACAGAAGCTGAAATGTAGAAAAATCAAATCCATTCTTTCTAACTAAGCTTGCACAAAGTAAATTTCCTTTAGAACCAAGCTAGGTTAGTGCTTTTCAGAACTATCAGTACTTTGATTTTCTTTTTATCTTTGCCTAAACATCAATCAAAACTACTTGCGTAAACATTGAGCACAGGGTCAAATAGTGAATACGACCTTACAAACATCTTAAATGTATATACTTTTCTGACAGACCCTGTCAGAAAGCCGCGAAAAGATGCGGTCCCAGGGAAATACCTTTACAGGGACGCATATTACTTTGATTTTCATTAACCCCTTGATGAAATACCACACTATCTTAAGATTTAATTATGGAAAACTAACATATCTTTAATCTCATTTCTACTTTGAAGCTAATTTCTCACCGCATTTATGAAAGCTTCGATTCGTCTGCATATAAAATGATACTATATGTAACCTGTTAAAGTTAATTTATTGATTTTGTTAATTTAATGTTTTCAACAACATGCACCTGTACATTTACCATGTATATTATTAAATTTTCATGTTTAATTGTCTCTGAGATTTAGGCAGAAAAAACAATGATAAGCATACCTGCATTTTTATTTATTTAGAGGTTCTTTTTCTAACCCTCCATTATAAATATCAATTGTAGGAATTTATCTTGACCAAAGTTTAACGTTCAGTTAAATGTGGCTCGATACACCTATATATAATAAATAAATCAATAAAGTCTCTTTTCTGAAATATGATTTCACAATAACAGACCAATATAAGCTCTAAATCATTTTTTATGATTTGTTTTTGTTTTTACTTTCTTTCAAACTGGAAAAAAATTATTTGCCTACCAAATATTTTAGAGTTTAAAATTTGATCTCAATTAGTGCGTAATGTAATTCTCTTCAATGTGATAGTCCTGTTTACTTATTGAGACTTATTATATTTTTTGTGATAAAACATGTCATAGGTTTTGTGTATGAACGGAACAAACCGAAAAACAGATACATGGGTACACAGGGACTTGATTTTATTTGTTTTTGTCATGAAACAAAATCAATTAATTTTTTTTAATACGAGAAGAAATATGTAACGTCATGTGCATATCTGATAGCACGCAGTAATTTTCGAAACCTATAGATACACTACTCTAGATACTTTGACTTTAAAATGATATCTTAGATTAATATAACATAGTTTGACATCAATTCAGGATACTAAAATCAAATTATAAATATTTAAAGGACGCTGTGTTTATGAAACTTATGTAACCCGGATGTGTAATTACTGTTCTCTTTGTAACTGCCATCACGAGAAAAGAGCCCGTTTTAGGTCAAAATTTTATAAAAACAAATCGAATTACACAACTCTTTCTGTATACAAATCTACAAAGATAACCAAGATATTGCATTTTTAGAGCATTAAATAACATTTTTTGTCAGAAATGTCCACACTACTTTGGCGTAGCTCGTCGAAAACGTCACAAAAGTCAAATTTTGTCCTGTATCAATTTTTCCATTACTTCCTTTAATCATCTTTAATTTTTTTATGAAAAATTAATCAATGACTTTACAATTGTGTATGTCTTACAATATGAAAGAAAAAGAACAATACATTTTTAATATCCAGATACATTTTCGATGAATGATTAAAAAACAACAAAAAACACGATACTTAGAGAAGGATATTTAAAGCAAATAATATCAAACAACCCGAATTTTTAAAATACCTCTAAATTATTTTAGCCGCCGAGGAGCTAATAAGCAAACGTAATAAAAACTGGATAAAGATGATTAAATTTGATGTCTTTGTTTCATCAAGGTATACATGTAGTATTAAAATACATGTACATACAAATGTTTTATTTTCAACACGATAAACCTTAATTCCTTTATGGTCAACTTTTTACACCGACGTTTTAGCGACTATTTACCGATATTACTTTTTACGTAGTTCTAATTAGCAAGTTTAAATACCGACTTATAAAATTAAAGAGCAAGTATGTTCGTGTTAAATCAGTTTCCTGATTAATGTTCTTTATATAATTAGTCAAGTTTCAACTGTACTTACAAAATTGCCAAAGAAAAAAAAAAACCCAGCTTCGACCGTCTGAATGTAAAATCACATCAAAAATGTGGATAGTTGGTTTGAGAGAAAAATTCTACCAAAAAAATGTCATCATTTTTATTTTTTAGATTTATTTACTCGTGCACACTAGGGTGTATGAAATACAAAAGACCAACAAAATACAACAGCTAACCCCCACCACCACCACCACCAACTGCTGAATCTACAGTTCTTTTTAATGAAGTCATCGCCTACATTTATTTTGAACGCTTCAGATTTGTAACTTTCCAACATTTAGAACAAGCTCACCCATTGTTTACACGAATTGTTCATGAACTAATATTTTGAAATTGTCTCGTAACAATCAATTCAGGTGACCACAACTTTTTAGATTGGCGAATTGAGTTTTACTCATTAACTGTGTCTACACGGTCTACACCACTATTTTGTTGTACTACATAATTTCGTGACAGCTAGTCCTATATATACGGATCGAGATTTGTTTACATCCCTTACTTTGGTTATTTAGTCTAACAAATGAATTCTTGAAGCTTTTGAGTTCACCCCCCCCCCCCCCCCCCGTTTAGATCCCCGGGGTAGTCTAGTTGAATCTTCTTTTGATAGAAATTCCTTTAAAGTCATGTATACAACATGCCCTATCCAATATGAATTATATATATACCCCCAAACTGCATATAAAAAGAAGAAATGTATGCCACTCCGGTTTGTTTATCTTTCTATCCATTCGCCATTTTTTTTTTGTTATAACATATGTATCCGCTATATACAAAACAAAATATAAACATAGCACGGGTTAATATTATCGCAGTAAATATATTTCTCTCTCATAATGCTTTTAAAATGAATGTGCGTTCTTCAGTAGTCTTACTATACCATGTCAAACGAATTTCCGAAGACAAGCTAGGTAACTAAGACGGAAGTCAACATCTGTCAGTGACATAAAGTGCGACCTTGAAGGATATAATTCCGCGCGAAGTCTTGCGCGCTTTATGACAATACAGCGCGCAAAATTTCTGAATAATTGGGAATTCCCTTTACATGCAATCGGAACATCTCGGATTTCTCGCATTTTGAGCGTTCGAGACATCCGAGGTGTTCCTATATAAAGTTCTAGTTTTGTGTGCACGATTGACATATAAGATATATAGGAATAAATTATGACAGCTTTATTATCAATAAGTAAGTAATATTTATATCTATGTATTTTATACAATTCTTAATCAAAACAATAATCAAAACAATAATATTGTTCTCTCGATTCATTTTATTTATAGAATATATAAACTGAAACGTACAGCTAGTGAAGTCCAAAGGGGTTCTCTGTATACAGGCGCAGATCCAGGATTGTCCACTGTGGGTTAACGTTTCCCAGCCCCCTTCTTCAAATTCACAAAACCATCCGATTTCCCAATTCTACAAACACTTGTTTGTTTTTTTATTTGTTTGTTTTGTTTTTTAAGGGGGGGGGGGAATACATTAAAAACAGGGATTTTACCACCAGTATGGATACTTCTCCGATTTTTTAATGGATATTTTTTTTAAACAAAAGAGGACTGTAGATCCTTTCACATCCTTGTCAACCCCATTTTTTATAATGTCACAATCTACCACTTGTATAACTCTTTGGCATGACTAAAAGAATGATTACATCAATTATCCCCAACTTTCCTAAAAATCACCTCAATCTTTTTTTATAAAAAGATATTTCTGGTGTAGCGGTATCCTTAATTTTAATGTCTCTAGAGGTAATATTTACCCCTCTCCCACCTCTCCATTCCAATACCTGCTTGCCTCCAATCTTAACCCTAAAAACCCAGTAAGGGTGGATTTGTTCTATAAAGTAATTTTTATTCAAAAGATATTCATTAAAGCAGGATACCAACACTGTTTTAAATAAGCATAGGCGTCGGGAGCAAATTTAAAGGGGGGGGGGGGCAGACTTATCCAAAATTTTGAGTCCCCTCCCCCGAAAAAAAATCGCAAATCCTGAAAAGCTGGTGTAAGGTGGGTGGTTAACCGAAATGCACTGTTAAAAATAAGATGGTAAATGTAAAAAAAAAATAATAAAGTAGTTTTAGAATTCTACTCTTCAAGTATTTTTTTTTCATATTAAAACACTTTATAGTGTATAAAAAAAATTAAATGATTAATTATTTCATTCACTTTTATGCCTATCTTTGTGGAAAAAAGTGTGTGTTGGGGAGGGGGGCTGCTGTGAAGCATGATAAGTGTCTGCTATTTTCTTAATGATTAATAATAAATAAATCTAAGACTAGAATATGAACAATGAAATTCGAAATTCTAGGATGAAAAATTAATGAACATTTTTTTACTAAATCTCCCAGCTGGTAAAAGGAGAAACGGCAGCAGATTTGTCACACATTTCTATACATTTCTATTTATATCTGAGCTGGCTTTCGTTTATATGTATATATGACCGTCGCAAAAAAATATTTTCTTCTTTTTTTGGGGGGGGGGGGGGGGCACATCTACCTCTAAGTTTTGTGGGTTTGTGAAACCCTGTTTAATTGTAAAATATTGATATTATTACAATATGACAACTTGTAAATTTTGTATTTACTTTCACTTAGTAAAACATGACACTCCACACTCCACAAACATATCAGATGTATAATTTTATAATATATTTACATACGATTGTATATGGGTTACAAATACATATTGCGGGCTGAATATAATGTGTCTGTATGAATACTATATAAGGTACACTTTTAAGGGAATGTGTGTTTTTAATTGCTCATACATTTATGCATTCCTTAACTACTAGTATTTGAAATCAATCTACTAATCGATTAATCAATTGATCAAATATTTGATTACACTGCAGTATTCTACAATTCTACATTGTAAAAAGTAGTAGTATTTATCTTCACAAAAACAGAAAAGATATTTGAAAGAAATAAATTGCAATCGTAACAACTGTACATGTGTAAATTCCGTATCCTTTGTAGTAACCCACAATGCATTGTAACTCATTCATGATTAAACAAGTCGGTAATATTAAACAGGTCACATACCACATTGTTGTCTCCTAGTCCTTTATTGAACGAAAATCACATTAAAAGACATCCAGCTCAAAACTGCCGTAAATGTTGAACGCCCTAGAATATATCTACTTAAACATCATTCTAAGTGCTTAAAAATCTATAGGATGCGATTTCAGATGAGTCCCTTTCCATAACATTTACCTTGAAAAACTCTACTTTCTGTTTGGGGAATGGTACATGCAACGACCGTTTTACACACTTCCAATTAAGCCTTCAAATGTTTATTTTTGCACGATATTCTAGTTAATTTTGATTTTTTTTCCCTTTCTTTTTATCCTTACCTAAAAATCAATCAAATCGGGCCATTGATTTTTTCAAAGCACAATTTGTTTTTTGGGACTACTTGTGTAAACAATGAGCACAGGGTTAAATAGTGAATGTGACCTTACAGACAGCTTAAGTGTGTGTTCTATTCAGACGTACAAAGGAAAACACGTATCTTGTCAAAAAGTCTCTATAAGGTGTGTCTCGATCTTTATACTCATTTTCCCCTTAAAAGAACGTATAGTGATTTTATTAAATAATTAATCACGGAGGATCGACACATCAGTAAATTATCAAATGGATCTATAAAGGGTTTTTATTGAAAAAATGACTTCACAATAAAAGACCAATATAAGCTCTATATTATTTTTGTATGATTTTGTTTTTTTTCGTATTTTTTTTTCAAACTGGAAAATTGATTTGGCTGCAAAGTTATTGTAGAGATTGAACTTTGGTCTCAATGAGTGCATAATGTAATTCTTCTCAGCGTAATTGTCCTGTTATTGAAAATCATCTATATGTTTGCGATAAATCATTTCATAGAGGGTCATATTTATTTTGTATTTTTAAAGTAAAAATATGTATGAAAATAAAAGTCGTTCCTTCTTTTACAATAAGTTTGATAAACAAAAAAAAATGTATTTACCAAAGCTACTTTTCCGCCAAAAATATAGTCATTTTAGATTAAGGAAGGAGTCTTCTCGTTATCAGACATCCTTCTGATATTAAGAAATTTATAAAATTTTGACACAGTCAAACAGATCATATATCCAAATGATTCTATCAATTTAATCAAATTTGACCTTTTTGTTTTCGCATCAAGGTCAGGTCAAGGTCACTACCTTTTTCCTCAACTTCAAAGATGATAAAAGTAACTGTAGTTATCTGCAGTTATGTGGACATCTGTTTAAGATATGAAGTTTCTATTCTTCAATGAAATGATATAATATCAGAATGTCTATCAGCTTATACTACGAAATTGGAATTATTACTTAAACTAAAACTGATATTGCTTAGCCCGCATTTCCTCTAATTTTCTTAAATTTTGAAGATATTTTGATTATTTTTTTATGCTTCCAATATTAAAATATTCCTGATTTTTACACATTATGAAGACCTTACATAAAGATATAAATTGACAGAAAAGCTAATATATTAACCATTTGATAAGAGAGAAAATCCGACTATAGTGATTTGTTCACACAAATCCATTTAGAGATTGAGCGCTTAAAAAAGCTAATAAAAATGTAAATTGATAGGCAAATCATATTTTAAAAACATATTCTGAAATCTAAGTACCTTATCATTAGTTCACATAAGTTGAAAAAATCCGACATTAATGTTATTGTTTTAAAAATGCTAAATAGACTCATGAATCCACAGCAATTCTGAATTGCAAAAACATGTAATATTTTCCTACGCCAATGTTCCGCCAAAAATATAGTCCTTGTTAGATTTTAAACTTTGTTTACTATTTCTATGCCAAGTTGTATGATTGTAAAAAAGAAAGAAAAATATTATATTTTAATTTCCTTTCATCTTGATTTAATGACCATTTAATCAAATTTACTTTTGACAAGTCGAAAACCAGAAAAGACTTCTTCCTAAAGCTTTGTAAATTATTTCTATGCCAAGTTGTACAGTTGTACAGAAGCAAATAAATATGAAATATCAAATTCCTAACATTGCTAAATTGTCGACATATACAAGTACTAGTATTAGAATATACGTTCAATATTTTGATAAGTCAGAAACAGGACAAAACTCCTTGTTTGATTTAAACTTGCAGATAGATCAATATCGATACCTAACAAACGCAAATATAAATTAATACACGATTTCTAAATAGCAATATTGTGGACTTTTTCATTCGGAGAAAAACTAACAGTGCCTAAAATTACTGATTGCATATATCTGCATTTATTAATCCTTTTTATGCTGTCCAGCCTCTGAGGTTTCCCAGCCGTTCCACGGGCAACATGGTGTTGATGGGGAAATGCTTAATATCATCACCAGCATCATCATAACACTGACAGGTATTTTGAATTTTTTAAGGTACCACTTACTAATTAAAAAATGGTATTGCAAAAAAGGTCTTCGAATAGTTAAAATTATCATGTGAAAAGTATCTGCAAAAATATTAAATACGAAAAAAAAATGTACATTTAATTTATTAATATTTGAGAATTAAGCTGAATGATCTGAATTTTCAGGTCATCCTTCAGTAAATGCAGAACATGTCTATAACTTGCTGCAGCATATCAACACTTTTCTTCATCCTTACCGCACAATAAGAGAGAATACAGGAGGTACTCTTCCAATCCCTCAAACTGTCGCAGCAAGTCTCCCAGGTTCGTTAGGTATTTTGGACATACGGTATCGCTGACTTCATTTGGTTCATTAATCGAAAGCTAGAAAATTTATATACATGTAATAATGAATTAGGAGGGACAGCTTAACTTTTATAAAGCACTAGTAGATTTATTTAAAAGCGTAAACAGTTCCAACTCTGACTGATTATATTAGGACATGTATAAAATCTGGCTGTTGGATTAATTTCGTTTAATACAATTTTCAATTACTGAATAACGGGATTAAAACAAACAGTCCTCATTAAAAACAATAAATTTTACAAAATTCAAACGTAAAGTAATGTAGTTTGATACGTGTTTTGCCGTAGTGACGTCATTAAAAAGTTTATACAAGTTTACTGAAAATCATCTTTTAATTGCGTGCTAGAAAGGTACTTGATCGCGAAAAAAAGTCGCCGCGAAGTAGTTTATCTGCAGTAAATTTGCAGCAAAGTAATTGCGAATAAAAGTTGGTTTACAGTATTTGCTAAGCAAGTTACATTCACTAATTCAATATTTTTTCTTAGGTTGGGAAAACATTGCTCCTCAGCAAATGCATTTTATACGTGCCGTTTTCAATCACATCCCAGAGCAGGATCAAAAGCTGGTCCGCGATCTATTTTACAGACAACTCGGTAAGTTCATACAGTGTGTAGTTTCACATTTTTGATAAAAATTGTGATATGTTTCCCTTTTCTTTCTGCTCTTTTCCTAAAATCTAATTTGCTTTTAATTTTCATCTATTTTCCAACGCAGGCCGTCTCTCAACCTTAATTTTTATAACTTATAAGAAAGCTGTGTTTCTACTTTATATAAAATATCATTTTATTAACCCTATATAAAAAGATGTGAAATCGATGTTAATTGAATGTGCTAATTAATTATTTTTCCAAAGTTTTTCCCCTGCAGAATCAGTGGGCTGATATGCTTGTAAAGTTTGTTTAAAATATTACCCTCTCCATCACAGGAGGTTATAATAAACATATTTTTTTTTAAAATAAATATAATTTTTAATTTAAATAAGTTTATTTGGCCAAAATATATACGTATTCATTTCATATTATTAATTTTCAACAATTAGACACTAATTAATAATGTTCCAACAACTAGACACTAATTAATAATGTCCTCATATTAATAAACAGCGTATTATTGAATATAAAAAGTACAAAGACGGGATACGAATTTCGCTGACTTTCAGTTTCATTTTAACACCACAAAACGATGTAGATTACCGTAAACGTTACTTTTTTAACAAACAAAATTATTCAAAACAAATCATATATTAATAGCAATGATATGTATTTTTTATTGACTGTGGGATTACTTTTAAAAAATTGCTAATAATATTCCCTCGTGTTTCTAGTCATACTAGTATAATGAAAAATCTAATTCTGTTAAAAATCCAATAATGTTTCAATAGACTTTCTTTAATCTTCTACAATCCACAACTGGCTCTAGTATATTCCATATAACACCAGTAATACTTGTTTGGAATTTTTAAGAGATAATATTGTTAAAACAAAGAACAAGGGGCAATAAGACCCAAAATCTGCCCAATGCAAAATTGCAAATTAAACATTTTATGGTGATTTTTTAGTAAGATAGCATTTGTTTACCCCATTTCAGCAATATTTTTATTGAAAAACCACCATTTAGTCATTTTGAGGGCAAAAGTATAAAAAACGTCAAAAAATCACTGATTTCTGAAATTTTTTAATATTTTTTCAATTTTTAAATAATATCAGGTAATTAAAAGTGATAAAAATTACAATACTATGAAACATATCATAAAAAACATAATATTAACCAAAAACTGCATAAAATGCAATTTTTGGGGTAAAAAGGCTTTTTTCATAACAAAAAAAAAATCAGATTTTAGGAAATGTTACAATTACTGTGTTTATATCTTTGCAATATAGAAAATCTAAGTATTCAATTCATGGTAAATGATTGGTGTAGAATACAAACCGGTTAATTTTAAGGAAAACTGTAGATAAATAATAATGACCAAAACTTGAATTTGCAGCAAAATCTTGAATGAAAAATATTTTTATTTATACAACATGTACATAAAAACGTGGATTTCTCAGATATTTTTTTAAACATGGAACGCTTTGATAGATAAGGAATGCTTTGATATTTCAACAACTCAACCATATTAATACAAGATAATTGGACACATTATTAACAAACATGAAGAACATAACAATATTTATGGAGAGAGGTGCATTGAATTTCTCCTTCCCCAACCAACAAAACGTCATACACTTCTAGGTACATGGTTAAACTGTTAACAAATATATAATTTCGTTAATGGATTATCATGACATTTACCGCATCTTATTGCACTCAAAGATAAACTTAATTTAATTACTTGAGCAAAACTCTAATTCTAAAACAGAGAATAGTTTTTTAACATAAAATATCACCGATTTTTTCAAATCATTTATGTCATAGCAATTACAAGAAACAAGGAAACAATTGCTACTTAACGAAGATGCCTTTAAACATCAACTCATTAAATAATAAACATTAAACCAACATTGGCTTAAACATTCATCTAGCATCTTGGATTTTTGCTTATTAGACAAAGCATCTTGTATGTAAGACAAACATTCTGCAAGAAGCAATAAGGAATTGACCATTTCTCCTTAATATAATTTCATGATATTACATGTATTACATATATTACATATAGTACATTACACGTCAAATAATAGATTGAATACTTCAAAGTCCAAAACAGTTTCCAAAAACTTTTTCGATAAACTTACATATTTTTTACAACTGTCTGAGGGATCAAATCCTTATTTTTTATGAAAAATCACAGATAACAGATAGTTGACTATCAATCAACATACACTGTCACTCTTCTGTTCCACTCTGATCACTTTCCGAACTATCCATGACTTCTTGAATGACTGAGGCATCCTCTAGGTAGTGTGACCAGTCCTGGGTGGATCTTGCAGAGAGTGTGTGCCGCTCATGTCCCAGGTACCATAGAACAGAAGCCACATGGGCACACACCCCCACCACTCTTGCACCAGCGCGGCATTGGGAGTACCACCCCAGGTAACAGCTACTGAGGAATGTTCAATCCATAGGAGATACTGTTTGCTGGATATATGACGACTTTGAATTCGTACACGCAGAACATCAGGAATGTCATGGTTTACCATGATGTTGTAATCACCATCATCATTCCTTTGTTCTGCAGTGTAACTCTTGTCAAGCTTCAGCTGGTAAACCCCGACAGTCAGATTAAGGAGCTCTTCTTCGGAGAGGTGAGGAAAATCCAATGTATCAGTGGCATTCATTGGGGTCCATGCTTTTATCCTTCAATGCAACTCTTCATATTCAATCCTCTCTTGAAGTTTGTTTGTCTGAGATGCTAAATACTAAATAAAAAAAAAAACAAATTCATTTTTTTGATATTAATTTTAACTTTGTCATACAAATACATGTTCAGCGACATTCCGTTTCAGAATCTATATAGATTTGTTTCTTTATAAGAGATCTATCTATGTGAAATGACTATCACTAATGGACAACAAAAACAGTAAATCATATGGTACATTATAAGTTATTACCTTCATTTTAGCTGCTAAGATTTGGTCACTCTCTGGATTTCCTGTATTCAATGGATCTCTGTATTTGTTGCACAGTGCAGCTATCAAACACACATACATTGTACTCCCGAATGTATGGTATCTGAGTATTGGGAACCGCATTCTGCAGATATTTCCACTGTTTCAGACGCCCATTAACAGACTCCACAATCCAGCGGATTTTGGTAACAAGTCTAGCCGAGTTTGCCTGATAAAATAATATTAAGGATATATATACATTAAAATGCATTATGTATTTACAGTAGGAATTAAAGCAATCAATTAACTAGTTATTTATACTTGTGCAAATTATCTTAGGCATATAGACAACTTTAAACTTTTATTCCATATTAAGTGTCTGTCAGTGATCATTTCTTTCTTAAGAAAAGCACAAAACTAGTACATGTATTTGTGTGTGTGTTAAATACATCATCTGCTGTGTGTTGTTTCTGTCCTTTTGGAAGAAATGCAGGCATCTGAGCCTGAATGCCTTAACTCTCCAAGAAACTAATGGAGTCCCTAAGCCCATGATCAACAATAAGAACATCATCCTGCTGTACCCAGTCTTTTATATTCTCCATGTTGGTCTGGAAGTTATGTTTCAGGATGCTAGCATCATTATTCTTGTGGTCAGCAAAATAAGGTCCCAGGACTGAAACAATGTAGCCTGTTGTTGACACTATGACCATTGGTTTGACTAGGGGTCGGTTTCTGTGTTGGCTGTAAGATCTACATTGGAACTCAAAGTTGTTGCTCTTTTGGATGAAAACATAAGTTCCATCTATCACTAAAATAGCTGGATTGTGCATTCCATTACCAAATAATTCCTGGGCAAAAGGTCTGATATGGTCCTGGATAATCTGTTCTCTTGAAATATGGCCAAACCCCACATACTTTGGTGTAAATGTCTCTGTCAGTTCTCTCCTGGCTGATGTTTTTGCCCGTCTGACACCACACTTTTCTATGTTGAATAGTGTTGATAGCATTCTATTGGAAAGGCTTGTTCTCAACTTTACCAATAGAAGGGCAATGCAGGTCCTGATGCTGCGATTCTTGGTAGCTCTTATTGAGCTGCCCTTGAAATCAAATTCACATAATCTGTGTCAGAAAGTCCACAACTGGTGTCAAAGTCTAACCTGTTTTTCTGATTTCTGATTGCAGCTGCTCTTATAGTTGATATTAATGAAAAAATATCAGTTTTGTTGAAATAGGTAGTGGTATGTACTGACCTAGCGCTGGACATGCTCTCCAGACATTTGATGGCATCATCTTTAAGTGAATTATCTGGCATCAAATGAGAGTGGCCGCACCTTGCACCAGACAATAACAGGTGTCCTGTCAATATAAAGATGTGGTGTCTACTCTCTGCGGTCAATGTTAGCAATCTCGAATTTCTCTTCTTGCAGATTACACAAGCTGAGTGACTTTTTTCCAGAAGATAGTATAGGTAAAGGAATCACATTAGGACTTTTGACTGAAGTATCTGGCTTAGAAGATTTTGCTGGTGGTTCATAATCTTGATCTTTGATGGTGTCATCATCTGTTTCAATAGATTTCTCACAATGGTTCTTATTCATTGACTTGTGGAATTTTGAATAACAGTTTGTACATGTAACATCATTTTCATCACATATTGCTGGTCCTAAATGTTGACGATAAAGCTGGTATGATGGTCCTTTTATAAAGCGTCGTTGGTTCGCTTTAGATCGCTTTCCACACGAAACACAGGGATACTGTTTAGGACCGTCTCCAGGCATCCTATAAAATTGAAAGCATCTTATATTTATGTGTACAGATGGTATATGTACTTAAGAAAGACATGTAACAATATTATTTTCAGAGAGAGAGAGAGAGAGAGAGAGAGAGAGAGAGAGAGAGAGA
>WFKH01010211.1:46859223-46890108 GCA_016163765.1 Magallana hongkongensis
AGAGAGAGAGAGAGAGAGAGAGAGAGAGAGAGAGAGAGAGAGAGAGAGACTAACAGAGGAGAGAGAGAGGAAGAGGAGAGAGAGAGTAATTGATAATATTTTGAGAATATATGTGTTAAAATTGTATTCCAAATTATCATGTTCCTAATGTAGTCATTTGTCCATATCATTGCATATATATGAGCATCATAACCTTAATTCAATATTCCCTCAGCCCTGCATTATTGTTGATTTTGCTTGATTATATAACCACCAAGGAACAATTGATTAATTAAGGGGGAACAGGACACGTATCACGTGACTGTCATTGCAATGATGCTTTGATGTGCTAACTCTATTATGACTTCATAATTGATTTGATTGTATATTGCTATGATGTCATTTATTCATTATGACGTCATACAGGATTTGACAGATCTTTTTCCCGTAGTAAACGGCTCTAAAGTACTCTTTGTCAAAACATGAGCTGGTGGAAATTTAACATTTTTAACTTTTTAAATGTAAATGTACAAAATCATAAGCGGTTAATATAATCAGACATATATTCTGATAATGATCTGTTCATGGATATTGATAAATCTAAATAACGCATTACTGTTTTGATGGTTCCAAACAGAATTTGTCACAAAATGTCATAATTCCAGAATAAGGGGTAGGGGTGATTCCTATTGTAGTATCTCTCTTAAATGCCAAGAAAGTTGCCATGAAAATTGTATAAGTTATAAAGCACATGCTAAGGTTGATATATGAAATTTTTAATAAAAGTTCATTGACAATTTTTTCTGTGCCATCACATTTTGTTCAAATTTAGAATCAAAAACTTCAAAATTTGAAGTGCTGATTTCAGCAATATATTGATAAAATTATGATATTGCTATGTAAAAAATCCAATGTTGTAAACAATTTTGAAATTTGTTTTTGTTCTGAAAATTAATGAATGTGATTTGCAAATAAATTCCATCAAATAAAATAATTATTGCAGAAAATTGAAATTGTTAAAAAAATTCATAATGCAAGAAAAGGGGGATAGTTCCTATCAAAATATCTCCCTTGCAAGGTAAGAAAGTAGTCATGAAAATGATATATGTTGTAGTGGACATCTTTATGTAAATGTGTTAAAAAAGCAAAAAAATTCATTGACAAATAATTTTTCACTGCAACCCCCTGTTCCCCCTTAAGGTATTATACATATTAAGTGCACAATTATTATTTTGTTGTTGTGCAATCAAATTCAAGAAATAAAGTGCAGTGTATATGCATAAGTAGACTTTATCATACAAGACAAAAATATTAATATTTGAGATATATATATATATATATAATATTATTAAAACTTATTAATTGCTGATATATATCCTTGTATAAAAAATATCGTGTATATGTATGATATATCTAGTTTTTAAACACTTTTCTGTAATCAGCATATTGCATTAAATTGGATTATAGCAACTCTGAGTGATTTTAATTTACTTTTGTATATATCACATATATGTATGTAATATAACAACTGTGTGTCTGCATGTGTGTGCATGTGTGGTCGAGATTACAAAGCTGGGGTTTGGGGAAGCCAATGTGATATTTATTGCATATACTATGAATATATATTGCTTCATTTTAACATAATAATTTAATATATGTATGCATACAGAAAAAGAATAACGCTCATAAATTCATTTTAACCAGGAAAGATTAGGAACTTCAATATAAAAGGATAATACCATACTTGCATGAAAATATGTGTCTGATATATATTAGAACATTATTGCATTATACTTTCATTATAAATCTTTAATATATCAATTAGTTATTTATTTTTAAAACGTAAAAAACAACTGATTTCCTATGAAATATAAAAAAAAAAAACCAGTGTGTGATCTAGTATAGTAGTATTATTTACTGAAGGCACAAAGAACTGGGTACGGTAAATAGCAAAACCGGCCCTGTTTTCAAACTTAATGAAATTTTAAGTCAAATATTTGGAGAATTAACCTGTTTCAAAACAGTTTGATTTTTGAAAATATCTTTTACGGTTTCCATATAATAGTTATCTAAACATAACATTGTTTATAGCTATTTAGTTAACCAATAACGTCATGACGTCATGAAATGTATTGACAACGTTCTTCAAATAATAATTACAGACAGGATGTGCTAGTATGTAATGTAAATAAAGATATGTTTTATACATTATTTCTTTGCCTTTTTCAGTAAGAAATTAATTATGTTTCATGTTATATAAATTCATACATCATCATCATAATAGTTTGAATTCTCTCACCAGAGGTCGAGTTACGCAAATTTCGCTTACACCTCTGTCAACGCCCAATGTACAAGAGTAATGTACAAACTGAGACGATGGGCAAAATTTATTTAAAATCAATGTATTTTTTTTAAAGCATGATAATAAACAAATTAATTAATATGTCTAATGTATGTGAACATCTTTCTTTCAAAGTTACTGTAAGAGCTTTTAAGCCGAAGTAAGTGTTAAAAACTGCATGATTACTTATCTAGTTTGACGGATTTTTGAAAAATTGAAAGGGCAGTTTTTGCCCCTTCTAGATTCATCGCTGGTTTTGTAGAAATTAGCAGCAGTGTCAACTTATAAACTCGCCCACAATGTATTTGCCGTTTATTGTCCTCTCTGTAAGATGATTAGACAGGAGAATGAAAACAGCAATACCACGTGCTTGCCATCCTTGTTTTGAGCATGTGACGCTATTTCTCCAGTGTTGACAGAAGTATAAGCTATCCAAGTAATAGCTTTTCAAAAAGCTTGCTTGACTAAAAAAAATAATTCAAGGGCTACCGTATCTTATGACATGAATTTTAATGTTCGCTGTTGTTCATAAATTCATAAACGGAACTTGCAGATTCAAGTAGAAAATTCAGTCTTTTTATTCGATCTATAGCTCCATCATGTACATGTATATTATTAATTGAAATTAATTTTTTTCGTTATTTCAAATTATTTTGAAGTGTACATGTATCAAAAAATTGCATGTAAGCTTGAAAGATAAAGCACTTAAATTGTATTTGTTTTATTAAGATGGAAAATCTAAAGCCGTTTTGCCATTTTCAACCATATAGGAAAGTAATAGGAATGGTTTTTGTTTTTCAAATATTTAAAAATCTGCATGTCTACACACGGTGTGATCTCGGGTTTTCCCATGATCGCGTCCACTAATCGGAACGCGAAAATTATTAATTCATGTGAATCATCGCGCGAAGACCTGCTTTTAATTTACTTAACACTCAAAGGATATGAGATCTCCTATATTTTGAATAAACACTTGCACACTTGGCTACTAATTGATTAATATACATTTAGTAAGACACGCAAGTTATATCTTTTCAAGATGAATGAAATCGATCAATTGATCAAAAATCGGGACACACCCCTGTTCGGCGATTTAACTCCTTCTGTAAATATTCCAGCGACATGAATATATATTTGACAATGTTTTAACCTGAACTGATTATTTTTTGTTAATAACGATAATCCAACACCAATTATTACCTACATTCTATCGTAATAGATAGTTTAGATCGATCAAGAAATAATTAACGCAGGTATTAATAAGACATCCATGAACGATGTAAATAAGTATTTAATGCATTTCCTAAAATTAAAGTTGTCACGTAAAAAGCTCAACACAGCTAGATCTAGCATTAGTTTGATTTCCTACATTCTTACGCAAAATGTTGTATTTTTTTTATAGTACTGTAGAATTAAATTCTACCTTGTAATACTTTCTTCAGCCAAGTTTTAAAAATTGGTGTGGTGGTTTTGTGTGCATAAATTATGTGTATTTATTAATTAATTAATTAATTTATTTATTTATATATGTCCAAGTTTTATTCATACTTCCCCTATTTGTGTTTACTTGTCGTATGGAGGTTTTTATCCTTTGATTATATTATAGCCCATCCGAGTTAGGTGCGCCAGGGTGTATAGTACCCTGCCAGGATTCGTTGTTTTTTAAGTACTTTGAATATTATGAGGTGATAATTAATAAAGTCAGGAGGGCTTTATGATAGATTTGATCACGCATCGATCGAAATTATCACCTCATAATATTCAAACAATGATTCTTTCTTACTTATATTTATATAAGTTTCAGGTATTGTATGATAAAATATTTGAATATAAATAAGCAAAACCCACTTGCGTCCCAACTATACGTCCTTTGAATTTACTGAACTCTATATAGTCTGTCCCAAATTATTTTTGCCGCATATTTTCTTAAATTATTCGATATTTATAAATACCTCTTGGTTCAGATGATGTTCATTCAATAGTATGAAAAAATCCCAAGATTTCCCTTTTGAAACGCACCCTCTAGCTTGTCGGGTATCAATACACGGCTAAAAATAAAAAGTCTACGGGGTTTTTCCATTGTCAAGGAGATAAAGATGCCCGGATGATAACGTTGAAAAATTGCGCGAGGTGTCCCGAGTACTTCCGAATGGAGAAAAGATGTCAACATTCTCCATTATAAATCTCCGTAGGAAATCTGTTTCCGTTCCTGTGAATTTTTACGAGGGAAAAATGATAATGTGTGAATGAAGTTATCTTGGAAATTTTCCCTTTCATCGATTTCAGTTGCATCTCTTTCACAGGTATGTGTATTTTTATTAAAAATCGTCAAAATGTGCAGCGTAAATATCTTGGGACAGACTATAGTACAAAATCACAGAAATCACAGGCAGAGACACTGAAAAATGTAAATATTATATAATATGTACGCAACTAACCCCTAGACAGTCCCGTTACAGAGACTAATGACATCCATGTACAAGTAAATATACTGGGCGCTTAAAATGCATGCACATAGGAATAATCACTATTATTTTTTTCTTTTCAAATAAAGTTTTTAAGTTTGATTCAATTACTTCAACAGGATCTGCAAACATTCAGTGTCTGATTTACTGGTATATATTTCTAATAACTTTGAACCAAATACAAATGTATAAAGATCTACACAAATATCGTGTCTTGAATCTGTCTTCTGATTTGATAATAAAACTGTTTTGAAATTTTAAATGTATCTCTACTCTCTCCCTCCCTTTCTCAGCTACTTTATGACGTCATCTGTTTACACTTGTTACGTCATTTATGTAGAGTACAACGGCACACAGATAACTTCATATTCATTTAATAGCAAATTATAAGAAATGTTAAGGTTTTTTAAATAATATTTCTCAGTATATCCATCATGAAATCAAATGAAATGTTTTTACAACACAACAATGTATATCATTTTATATGCAATACACTGTATGTATTTGTGAGTGTGTCTAAGGACTAATAAACTAAAAAAAATTCTCCAATTTCTCCATCATCCATGGAACAGTTTTAATTTTCTTTAATTTAAGTCAATTGTCAACATAAGTCGATTTTGACATTTAAATATTTATTTAGGCATTGTCATATTAAAGAAACTCATCTTACGTCTTAGCTGACCAATGAAAACATCCATTTTTTGTTCAACTTGAAAATAGAAAATAATAAAAAACGATAGTGGCCGCAGTCTTGTACATAATTTTTTCCGTTTTAATGTTAATAAGCAATCTAAAATTGTGCTATTCTGAAATTTTGGTGTATGTACTCGAATGCGGCCTTATAGAAATATCAGATCAAACATTACAAAAACCCATATATTTTACAAAATCCGTAAACAAGGTCCGGTTTCGGAGTTTACAATTACCAAACGCACGTGAATTTTAGCAAACGAAAGTTATTTCCATACATGGGGTGTCCTACATGAATTATTCCGGCGAACTTATTAAAGATATCATGTGTTTGATTTTTCACATTTCGACAGGGCCGATTTGTTATACTTAGCGTACCCAGTTCTTAACATAGCACCGGAATCAAAGGGCAAGGTCATTCGCGAACTATTTTTAAAGTATCCGATTTATAGTAAATAGAATAGCAGCATAATTTTTATGGCATTAAATATTCAATATATAATGTCATTGTGTAGTGTAGAGTGTATAACTTATCTTACACGTTCAATGTAAGTAATACCACGCACAATTATCAACGATGTTAGATCATGTACTGTTCAACAGCTGATCAACAAAAATATATAAAAATATATATGGCTGTGTTCTTAAGTCTTGAAATGATTTCCGCGGTCAATAAATAAGCAAACAATCACTTATGTATAAAACAATGTATATTCTTTAATAAGGGACACGAACTTACAATATATTGCTGTCTGGTGGGTGCACATGTGTGTACCCAAAGACGTTTCCAGAGAAAAAAGAGCGACAAAAGCCCGCGAAATCGGGACGCCGAGCCCGATATATAAACAAAAGGAAATACACCCCCCCCCCCCCCCCCCATACCACCCCCCCCCCCCCCCCATTTTGTGGAGGAATGTCCCGATTCCGACTAATGCAACCACCAGATTTACAAAATGACACATTACACAACATGCACATTTAACGAAAACAGTATACAAAACATTTAACACAGTTCATATTAAAAAAAACCGTCCAGGATGGCTCCTCCAATTCCCTTCTGCTAGTCTTCGGATGTACATATGATCAACTCTTCCCGGGCAATGGTGCCCTCCGCAGCCTGTGGTCAAACAGCAGGTTGAAGTTGGTCCTCAGTTGGGCCACCAACTGGCGGAGGTCAACCTGGCGGAACCCGCCACACGGCGATAAGTTATCCCAATTTGCCCCGGAGTCATTTTCTGAGGCCCTAATCAGGTGGGGGCTGTTCTTCTCCAAAAGGAGATGATCAGCGGGTATGCGTCTGATCCCCTGGATCTGCTCCTGGGTGAAAAAAACAGAGCAACCCGCTGACCCCAAAGAAAACCACCAGACCTGTAGCTACCCACTCGTCCATCTGAGAAGGACCCCCGGTGAACGAGTGTAGGTATAATGGGACCCAGGCCGGAGTCCGATGCTGAGTCAGTAGCGACTGGCAATCCAGCATCGGCTCCTGCCCCACAAATGAAGCACCATAGGGGTGAGTTGCGTAACCATCCTAAATACCGCCCCTAACACCCACCTCTGGTGTCCCCAGTTGGTGCCCCGACAGTAGTCGAGGCCAACCTCCCCGACAGCCCACCCATTCTCAACACATGTCTCCATTAACACTTCAACACTGCCAATGGAAACCCCCGAGACCTTGGTTGGGTGCAAGCCTACGGCGGTCACCCAACCCGGCTGAGGAGGATCTGTGGGGGATGCGGTTGGGCCATCTACGTAGACAGCACAACCCCCTACAACCCTAACTGGGACATCCATCCCGGATGGCAGTTGCCCAATCGCCACAGTAATGGCAGACAAGTTCACGGGCACTGACATCCGGTTGGGATGCCAATGGGCATCGATGACCTCCAAATAACCTGGGTCCTTGTCCACTCCAGCACCCTCAGAATAGGCCCCTGAGACCTCTACATACTTGGACTCCCAGTCCTCCCCAACTACTTTGCTCGATTCCCCGCTGCCCGAGGGCTGCGAGGATACCTGTCTCACTGAGGGGGCTCGACACTGAGACCCCCCTACCCTAGGCCTAGGAGTGTGCAAACGCGGCCAACTTGTGCGGGGGCAAAGATTGCGCAACCTTTGGCGCTCCCCCCGCGACAGCCGGTTGAGTAGTGCGGCTATCACCCGGGGATGAGCTAACATTTCAGGGTGCACAATCAACCCCTGCCCAACCCGCTCCAGGTCCATCGGGGTCAATGGCACCAGGCCCAACTGCGCCGCTAAAGCCTTGGCAGACTGGCACCATTTTTCCCCGAACTCCCAGGAAACAGGGCGAAAATCCCTCTGTACCAGGGCCCTTTGCTCGTCGAGGGCCCGCTCATCATCTCTACCCTCTTGGGGCAGGTGCAGAGACCGGGCAATTTCTCTTAAGAACCGCACCATGCGGTCCGCCCTCTCGATGCCTTCAGGGCAGTGAGACACAAGGACGTGTCTCACCATAGGGGAGCATTCATTGAAAGTCGCGTTACAATCCGCAAATAAACAATGGCGGATACCCCGCCGACGCGGCCGAGGTTGACGATGTTCAGGAATGGAGGACGTGTCTGGGTCAGCTTCCGGCCGGTCCTGTTCAGGATGTTGACTTGATTCTGCTTCAGTCACCTCCGACCAGCTCTCGGCCAACAACTGAAGCTCCTCTGCCATTACGTATAGCGATGAAGGAAGATTCTGCAAGACAGACATCCCATAATTAATCAATTTTACCCCCCGCTCATAGAGCGGGAGAAACATAAACACCTGTCAACTGGCTGTACCCCTGACCTCAAAGCTACCAACATGACCCCTAATCCAACCCCTCTAACCCCCAAACCTACTCGACCACCAGGGTGCAGTCAGGGCAGTAGTATGTTGACAATTTCCTGACCTCCTCCTCATCCCTACCAACACAGATGGGGTGGAACCAGTCTTTACACTGGTCACACTGTACCATAAGACCAACGGGAGTTTTGGTTTTACACACACAATACTGATATCATTTGCGTTTGCCACTCCTTCTCTTGGGCCTCTGGCTCTCCGACGCCTGAAGCTATTGCGATGTTTCCGGGGCAGCCCGAGACCGGCTCCGAGTACCCATGAACGGCGCATTTATCGGATTATCGATCTTTGGCAATACAGATTCTTCGCCACGTTTGTCGTTTTTCTCTGGTGGCGACTGTTTCGGTTCCTCCCCTGCGGGTTCTACGGTGACGCGCGTAGGGCCTGATAGTCGCGTATCCACTTGGGTAGTTCGCGTGCCTGACAGATTTTTAGCTTGTCGTGGTGCAGAATTAGCACATCTCGACGAGTTCGCACCTCATAGATGGTGTCAGACTTCACGGCTATCACTACCCCGGGGCCAAGCCATACCGACTCTACTTTCTTGCCTGCGTTACGGCGCCAGTAAACTAAATCCCCTACTTTATACTGCTGTTCGTGAATGTGAAGATCGTAGTCCCTCTTCATCGACTTTTGAGCTGCGCGCAATTTTGCTCTGGCCAACTCGTGGGACTCCCTGAGCATTTTTTCTAAATTTGCCACATAGGTGTCTACCTCTCCCCCCCCCCCCCCCATTTTGATCTGATTCCCCCGGGGGAGGCCTAAACTGCAAAGTTGTTGGACTATTCACTTCGCGTCCTAGCATTAGGCGGTTTGGGGTATGTCTATTTACCGCAGACCGCAATGCACCCGCTAAGATACCCAGATGCTTGTCCCACGATTTGACTTGATTGTCTACGTAACAACGGACTGCGTCCATCAGGGTGCGGTTGTACCGCTCAAACTGACCGTTGCCGGAGGGTCTATACGGGGTCGTACGCGACTTATGAATCTGCAAAAGACTACAAATCTTTCGGAACAACTCGCTTTCAAAATTTCGCCCCTGATCCGTAAAAATTTCGAAAGGGTACCCAAACCGGACAAAGAATTCCATGATTGCAGCCCGAGCTGTTACTTCAGCCGTTTGTGAGGGGAGTGGCACACACTCAACCCATTTCGTGAAACTGTCCACCATCATCAAGATGTACTCATTCCCCGCCTCAGTGCGGGGAAGGGGTCCCAGAAAATCCAAGTGTACCTTTTCCATGGGGCTGCCCGCCTGGTAACTCTTAAGGCCAGCGCGTGACGACAGAGGACCACGCTTGTTACGACAGCAGGCGTCCCAAGTAAGAAAATAAGTTTTAATGTCAGTCCCCATTTTCCACCAAAAAAAAACATTTCTCTGGCCTTTGCCTTTGTGCGCTGCACCCCTTGGTGACCGGAACTAGGGATATCATGAATTGTAGACATCACCTCTTGCCATAAACTACTCGGAACCAAGAGCCTATCAGGGTCAGGAGATAACACCCTCCTTATCCATTCTAAACCGCCCCCGCTCCAGATAGTAGCACTTTTCTTCTGGCCCAGACAGGATAAGCTCATTATCCTGAGGCACAATTCCTGACTCCAGGAACCCTACCAGCCAGCGGAAAGCAGGTTCATCCCTCTGTTTCCCTGCTAGTTCCTCTGGACTATACGAATAAAGAGAGATACACTCTTGGTCCGAAACCTCTGCCGATGAGTCAGGGCCACCTCCAAACAACTGCCTTACTGCCCGTCCTGACAGGCGACGAGCTTCATCAATCACAAACTGGGACTCGACACACGCCTCAGAAAAAACTACCATGCAAACCCTAGGGACTTGACTTTCTCCTAAGCCCACACCCTCATATGACTGCTCTAATGGTCCCTCACTCAGGAACTCGCGGCAAGCTGGAGTCAATCCAACTGGTGAGGGTTGAGCTTCAGGAATCCCCGTCTGCGTGTTCTCCTCTGAGAACAGGGATGCAAGAGGTATCACATCGTCTACCTCACTCGAGAAATCCTGCCATCGCTTATGTGCACGCCGGCAGTAGTGACAACCACCACACGGCAAATCCTTAAGCGCAACTGTCAGGCCCAAGGTCTTACACGGCTGAATCACATCTCGAGAGAGAGCGTCCGCATTAAGATGCTTTTTGCCCGGCCGGTGAATGATGTTCATGTCATACTGACTGAGTTCCTCAAGCCACCGCGCTATTTGCCCCTCTGGGTAACGAAAGTTAATTAGCCATGTCAAACTGTGATGGTCTGTGCGCACGGTAAACTTCCGGCCAAGGAGGTAATGTCGGAACTGCGGGTAAACCTAACGACCGCGAGCAACTCCTTACGAGTAGTGCAGTACCGACGCTGTTCTGCAGATAACACGGAACTTGCATACCCGATGGTTCGCTCGCACCCATCCTAAACTTGACACAATTCCCCCCAATAGCGAAGTCTGCGGCGTCAGTGTCCAGAATGAAGTGCCCCTCCTGGGTTGGAATGGCCAATACTGGGGGGCTAGTACGTCGCGATATTAGGTCTCGAAAGGCTTGTTCTTGTTCACGGTCCCACCGGAAGGCAGCCTTGCCCGTTATGGCATACAGCGGGGCGGCAACTTCTGAAAAGTGAGGGATAAAGTTCCGGTGATACTGTGGAATCATTAAAATTCGTGGGGGCCAATTTTCGTGGATTGCTTAAATTTTACAGGTTCAATGGGACAGAATTTCGTGTATTATTTTATACCTAAACTGAAGAATTATGACTTTATAACACAAATTTATTAATTCGAAGAGGTTGTCAATTCGTGGATGAGAAGTACCCACGAATTCCACGAAAATTGAGCCACCACGAAATCTAATGATTCCACAGTAGTTCGCGAAGCCTAAGAATCTTTCGACCGCCTTCGTATTTACGGGCCTCGGCCAGTCTCGAACTAATTCAATATATTGATCACCCATTTCAACCCCCTCTGAGCTCACCGAGCGGCCCATAAACTCAACCTTTTGCCGGAAGAACTCGCACTTCCTAGGCTTGAACTTAAGCCCATATTGACGGAATCTCTCGAATACTTGCCGCAAGTTGTCCAGATGAGCTTGCGTTGACTCCCCAAGAATGAGAACGTCGTCTAGGAAGGCCAGAGCTATCTTCCAATTTAACCGGTGAAGAGCAAGATTGATAGCGCGGGTAAACGTAGCCAGAGCATTGCAGAGACCAAACCCCATTCTTGTGAACTCGAAAAGCCCATACTTAGTTATGAAAGCCGTCTTTTTCCGATCCTCGGGGTTGACCTTAATCTGCCAATACGTAGCGTAGGCATCTAGTTTTGAAAACCAGAGGTTACCCGCTAGCGTGTCGAGGCACTCCTCGATGAGTGGAAGCGGGTAGGTGTCCTTAACCGTCACCTTGTTAAGCGCCCGATAGTCGACGCACCACCGCACAGAACCGTCTTTTTTCCTTATCAGCACGGGAGCGGCTGACGTGGACGGTTGTATTACTCCCGCAGCCAGCATACGGTCTAAATGGCCCTCTTCCTCTCTTTGGAAGACCGCTGGAGTCCTGCGCATGCGTTGCTTGCTAGGCCGTGCTTCTCCGGTTTCGATGTGATGCTCGATAGCTGTGAACTCGCCCAGGTCTAAGTCGCTAACGGCAAATACATCTGAATATTGTGTTTTAAGCCGCACCGCCTCATCGCGCACGTCAGGCGGAGGATTGACCCGGATGTCCTCGAGTAACCCCTTAATGTGTGCGGGTACTTAGGAAGAACCCTCCGTTCCGATCTGTCTTACAGACGCCTTTGGAATTCCTGCTTCGGTCGCAGGCGTTGCCAAAGGCTGACCCTGCCGAAAAATGTGCGCCCTCTGCGTGAGGTTCATGAGGCACAACTTACCCCTCGTTCCGGACTTGTTAAATGACCTTGAAGGAATTACCCCTACCGGAAATTCATCTAAGGGCTCAAGAATAAAGTCAGAGATCTCACCGGTTATATCGCAATCCGGGCGAGGGAGATCTCGACTGCTCCCCACCGGACAACTGACCGTCTCACGACACGGAATGTACTCCCCTGCGCCGTGGCTCCAGGGCTTGTCGGCTTAGTTGGTACGTCTTGACCCATCGCACAGCTTCGTCAACAGTAATAGAGGATTATCGATGAGTTTCCATCCGGCTCGCGGATCTTTGCAGCCCATCGCGAACCGTAGGACTGCCTGCTCTTGGAGCACTTGTCCCGGAACTCTCCCCCTAGAGCACGCTGCGCGACTTCCATAACCCGGTCCCCCCCCCCCCCCCCCATTGCTCTAAACTCTCCTCGGGCCCCTGGGTCATGGCGTTGAACTCTACTTGAGATGCAGCTTGGAGTGTGCCCTTCCCAAACCGCTGTTCAAAGCGCGAAGCTAGTTCCCCAAAGCTCATTTCTTCCCCCCCTGCGAGGAGAGGATATGAAAATACTTTAATGCAGGGCCTTCAACCTATACACTTAGGGCCAACAAGCTGTCGTCGTCTGTCCAACCGTAGTACCTTGCCAAAGTTCTGAATTTGGCGTAAAACAACCCCCACTCTAGTCTACCATTGTATGTAAGACTTTTGGCCTCAGCTGGGATGTTCCGCCCTGACCGCCCCCAGCTACTGCTGGAGGCTGAGGCATTTCCCACCGGCCACCCCGGGGTTCCCAGTGACACGTTCTCCCTAACTAATGGGTATGCTGACCTAGCATGGCTATCAACAGTGGCACTCATAGGTGCCGGAGTACTGAAGGTGACATTGTACCCCACCTGACTCTCGGGTTGATCCCTACTGTACCCCTGTCCCAGGGATGAGTGCGAGTGGCTATGGGTTCCAGAGGGCTCCGGACTGGAATTGTAAGCCTTCCACCTTACTTAACTCCTGAATAATCACCAAGTCCAATTGTTGGCTACCAAGTAGTTTATTAATCAGCGTGATCGTATAGTCAATTGAAAGCAGCCCAAATCAAAGAATCTTCTAACATCATTTTACATGAGTATATATAACATTTTACTTATGATTGACGGTTCTGACCAGTCCGGCCCATCTACAATGATCATGAGTAAACAATTAGTGTCAAAATCCCGGAGTTAAATTTTATTTCTAAATAAAGTAACAAAACTGTCAAAACCGTCAGAAAGAATATTGTGATGTGGGTTTTGAGTCTCAGAATCCGAGTCTCTGAGTCCCCCACCTGGGTATGATGCATCGTTTACTCATAATACATTCATTCATACATGGCTTTAAGGTTACAAAGGTTAAATAGAATAAGCAATACATGACTCTATATAGAGTATCAGAGCTATCGATGCAGACACAGAATCGCCAAATATGACAACTTATTTACAAACTCCCAATTTGGATATTTGTGCCCGTATTCTGCACCTGGTTGCATAACATCATTTAGGAATACTGCGCAGTGCTACAAGAGTCACATAGTTCATTCTGTCAGTTATCATTAACACAATTCATTACGCAGTATCTATGAATACATAAGTATCATAGTGATCAATTTGTAATAGTAACAATTCAAGGTCATAGCATGGCTATCTGTTTACAGAATGCATACCCCCCCCCCCCCTCCTGTGAGATGGCAGACTCTCAAGTACAGGCGTATCTGGGATTGCCCTTCCATACAATGGTCCCGCCAGGGCACGGCCCCCTTACTCTGACGGGCATGGGCCCCGACGTGGCTGTCTAAGGCATGACTTTCCCTACCGCCTCTAGCAACCCCCGGGTCCGACACTACACTCCTTTGGTGTTCACCATACCCGCTTGTCTTGACACCTGACCACTGCCCCTCAACCTGTCCCTGCCCAGGAGAACCACCCCCATGAGGACTACCTTCCCCCATGCTACTTGGTGTCACCCGAGCAATGCTCAAAGTGTTTGCAACCCTGGGAACACTAGCATCCACAAGAGGATGCCCAGTGTCTACAGTCCCTTGACCCCCAGACTGCGAGCTCACCCCTGCCTCAGGAGGCAGATTGTCATGTGCATTATCCTTGGGCTTGATCCCTGAGAGCGAGTTCCCCCCAGGGACCCTGATATCCCCACCAACAGTTGTGTAATCTGGGCTAGCTGGGTCCCCCCTGGCAGATCCCATGGCCCGTGATTGGCCAGGCCCTACTGTTCCTAACACACCCCTTTTTTCCGTGACCCAATCCCCACTCGCCCCCTGGGTAAGGGACATGTCTACCTCCCCTACCACAGTCCTAGTATCATCCACTACCCGGGCGTGGGGAGTGCTTTACACTGGGGGCCTAAAAGGCGTGACAAACCCAAAGAGCTGGTCGAATCTGTCAGGTACAGGGCCCTCGATAGCACCCATGTCCCTCCCTTGGGCCCCAGCTAAGCCAGCCGGCTTAGCTCCCTGGCCCCCCGGGACACTCCTGCCACTCGTCACTCGAGGTCCACCCCTGCCCAGACCAAATGACCCATACCCTTCCGCCATTTTATCCCCAGTCAAAAATTACGTGTGTTCACAACAGCAATACTCTACCTAACTACCCACTACACAACAGCTGAATACACACAAACTCACTAATTTACATGAGTAAAAGAACCCATTAAAACTTTACATGAAAACTTTAACCTTTAAAAAATAAATTTAACAAAATGTCGACATGGCCGAACCGCGCGGTGTCCCCTAGGCACCGCGCTGGTCCAAACTGACCGCCAGAAATCCTACCGGCGACGCCAATGAAGTGATTTCCGCGGTCAATAAATAAGCAATCACTTATGTATAAAACAATGTATATTCTATAATAAGAGACACGAACTTACAATATATTGCTGTCTGGTGGCTGCACACGTGTGTACCCAAAGACGTTTCCAGAGAAAAGAGAGCGACAAAAGCCCGCGAAATCGGGACGCCGAGCCCGATATATAAACAAAAGGAAATACACCCCCCCCCCCAAACACATTACAGTCTTTTTTTTGTAAAACGAAAGAGATTCAAAACAACGTGTTTCAAAGTCTACTTTGTTATCAGAGTTAAGATACGACTTCAATGGTGTCTATATGGAGTAGTTTGCGATCACTTTCAACATGTCTGTAACTGTATAAGTCGTCGATCGCTCAGCTGTCATCAGCTGTCTTGTCGTTCTGTAGCTAAAGTAAGCAGATTATTGGCAATGCCGCGTTAAAATCATGGTGCATGTATCTACCTGCTAAGGAGATGATTTTTCCTATATCTCTATTTTTGTCATCTGTCTTTGTTTACGTCTGCTGCTGTGATGCATGTAAAAACCGAAACCGGAAGCGATCAATTCGCACATCGTAAAACAACAATATTAAATATTTTAATAGTGGCCGCATGCAAACAACAACAAAATATTTTGTGATATTATTTCTTTTGGTATTACAATTTTTACTGTGTTGTTTGCATGCGGCCATATCTAATTCTTGTCGAGAATGTTAGCATTTCATAGGGAAAACCCGATATCTGGAAAATTACACCGATCGAAGGAGGGATAACTCTACTAAAAAAAACACTGATGACAAATTTGCGGCTGTATATTGCACAACGAACATCCCATCAATAAAAAAATTAAATCATGTTAAAGATTGAACTTGTTTGAAAATTTAAAAAAATATTGGGCAAATAATATATGCTTACCGCCCCTTGTTCTTTATTTCTTTTAAATGAACATTAGGAGGTAAACGATTAAGGAAACAAAAAGTGTACAGTCAAATTATGGAATATTATTTAGTGATGTAATAAAACTATCATTTTGCAGGTCGTGCTCCCACGGTGCAAGAATTCGCCCAGTTCCTTTTGAACTTCCAAGGTAATGACCTGGTTGAGTCCCCTCGCAAGACCCTAGGTATTTTGCAGTCATATATAATAAATAAATAGATTAACTTTCATTTGCATCTACTAACATGCGTATGATATAATAGGCAAAATTGAAGCTTTCAGAGGAATAATTTTGATACATTGAGGCGTTTATAATTATGATTAGTGTTTGGGATGATTCGAAATATCTATAAATATCAAGAACATGTTGTTAACAATGGTTTTTAGTGTTGTGTTTTTAAACAATCTAAAAGATTTTCTAGCAGTGATAGAAACATTCATCAAAAAGTAATTAGAATGAAATATTAGTTCACCGGTAATATAAAATAAACAGATATAAATTGAAAATTAAAAAAAAAATTGGTTCATAACCTGTTTGTTAAACCAATTCAAAATCTTTTTTTTTTTCATGCCTTCTGGAATTTAATTGTAAAAGTTACTTTAACATCAATATTCAATTATATACAATTCATTAGGTTAACGTAAAATACTGATTTATTGTTGTTTTTAAATAACATAAGACAGACATTCTTCGAAAATCGTGAGCTAAGAGTCACCTTAGAACGCCTACGAAGGGATATTAGATGGCTGAGAGAAACACTCGGCTCAATGGCCAACATAACACAGCTAGCACTCGGAATATGAGAAGAATTTTTGAGTTGGAGACACGACATAGAGACTTACAAAATGTTTTAGATGAAGTTCAGCAACAGAATGCTAGGCTACAGCTTGATCATAATTCAATACAGAGGGAACTTACCGAATGTCATATTGAGCTGGAGGATGAAAGAAAGGATAAGCAAATGTACAATCTTAGATGGAAAGAGTTAAAGACGGCCAACGAACAGTTACTGGCGGAAAAACAACAGTTACTGACAGACAAACAACAGTTACTGACAGACAATCAACAGTTACTGACAGACAAACAGGCGCTTCAAACCACTGTCATCTCAGTATTGATTCTTCTTTTTCTTTCGCTTCTTCTTGTGTTCCTTTCTGAAGTTTTTTTAAAGCATGATTTTGTTCGTTTTTTGAGACTATTGTTGAAATATAAGATGACTATCAACTTATTTTTATACATATACCAACCATTCACCAAACTGTACATATTTCCTGCAAATACATTACTTGACTAAAATAGGAGTCAACCATAACTAATATACTTTTAAAACTTGATTTTTCAGAAATCAATCTATAATATAAACATTATATAATTAATATATAGATATTTTTAAAAATTTAATCTATGATTTATACATTTGAAAAATGATATATACATTTACAAATATGTTTCGTATATCTGTGTAAACTGTTGAACGGATCAAAAGGTTCTTGTTTATGACGTCACAATTATCGTAAATTCTAAAACAATTGCCTTTCTCGAACGTGAATATCAATAAATTTATTCATGGTAGTTTATATAATTTATATAATAAACAGTAGCTGCAATAATGTAGCCCTCTCCCGATTTTTTTTTTTTTTTTTTTTTTTTTTTTTTTTTGGAGAGGGCTACAACTCCATAGGATCTCCATAATGGTGCTAGTGCGGGAGTGATTCACTCCCGCAACGATTTCGGCTCAAATCGTTTATAAATGAAAATAACATTTGCATTTCTTACCTGAACTCAAACATTGTAGTTCTGTATGGCATAAATTAATCCAAAATATCAAGTATATTCCATATATCGGTTGTTTTTCGTGTATTTCAACAACGCAAGTTGAATTTGTCCGCCATGTTTACTGACCTTGATCGGTTTTATTTTGGGACAGCCAATGAGAAATCAGGAGCGGATCTTGAACTGAATATAGAAATTCCCCTAATTTAAACATAATTAACGCGGTAAATATGAATTTTCCAATATATACCATTTCCTTTAATGATGTTTTAGTAATAGAAAGAGGTAAGATCGCTTATTTACACTGACATTCACGTTATCAAGCCCATCAAAACT
This sequence comes from Magallana hongkongensis, assembly GCA_016163765.1. Lineage (NCBI taxonomy): Eukaryota > Metazoa > Mollusca > Bivalvia > Ostreida > Ostreidae > Magallana > Magallana hongkongensis. The sequence continues at coordinate 46,877,298 of WFKH01010211.1, forward strand.
CCAAGCGTAATTCCCATAAAATCACGCGAGAACTGTCATGGCTGATGAAAAAGCCGACTGGTAAACATGCTGATGTGTTTTATCTGGTTTTGATTAATACACGGTTAATTTGTTCAACCTGAATTAATAAATCATTTTATCTAAAGGAAGTAAAAAAACACGATCTTTTCAGACCGAAGTCAGCCACATGAAAAAATTAATTTTGCACCATTACGGAGATCGTATAGAATTGTAGCCCTCTCCAGTAAACATCAGATATAAAAATCGGAGAGGGCTGCATTATTGCAGCTAAATAAACAGCAATGTCACGTACAAAGTACAGTATAATTTGGTTAAAGGGATGTTCTATGGACCAGTGGATCTACTTCGTTTTATACGTAATTTGTTATAATAAGGATGACGTTTATTCAGAATGAAAAAAAAATCCACTGATGATAATGAAAAACCATCTATTGTATGTTATAGACCTTTGATTGTAGTGATATTTTTCACTTTCAAAAAAGTAGGTCAACGACCTAATTTTTTAGTTAATGGCCATTGAATTTTTTTTGAAAAATCAAGAAAAACCCCTTAAAATTTTACATTACAATTGAGATTTTCTTATTTGTGAAAATATTACAAATAATTGAACGCTTTAAGGTATCTCACTACATCCTGTCTTAAACTTAATAACATTTCACTTTCATAAGAATTTTAAAACAGAAAGGTTTAAAATTTAATAAATAAGGGGTTACCTGGAACCAGACTGATATTTTAAAAATTCTCCAGAAAATAGAGTATTGTATTTTGAGGTCTATTATTGTTGAATACTGTGCATAGTATTAGTAGCAAATGCATGCAACAAAAATCTCCTACACTTATTTGGTGTAGAGATCCACCTTAAATAACACAATAGTAATCCAAATGATTAATAGAAAAATGATACAATATTTGTTCAAATGATATACTAAACGATATTGCATCATATCACATGAAAAAAAAACGTATCATATTAATACGATATTGTATATGATACGAGGAGATCCTGTATCAAACGACTCACTATGATATAATTCATTTCAATTCGATCTTTATCCTATGATTCATCTTGAATAATATTGTATAATATTAATATTATGTTTTTGTATCGTATGATGTGTGTGCATCTTATGATGTATTTTTTTTTTTCAATTCAAGGCGTAGCTTTTTTTTATATTGTAATAACTATTTGTTTAGTCTTTTAAAATTTTTCTCTTTACTTTCGAGCATGAAGCGGGAAAACAAAGTACATGGTCAGAATGAGCAAAATTTTTTTTACCATAGTTGTGTTTATTTTCTCAGGCCTATGGGCTCTGACTTAACTCTTGAAAAAATATCTAATTTAAAGGACAAGCAGGCACTATAAATATATATATGCTCATGACAAAAAAACGGATTCATCTAAAATATGAAAATTTGTGACCACAGAGTCAGGGGTACTAGGGTTTTGGGGGATGTATGGAAGCCTTGACTTGTCATATATTGTACATTAAGGTAAGGTTTGCGGCTTGCATTTTTTAGGAGTTGTACCAAAGTAACATACCATTTTGTTCACTTTACTAAAGTCTTTTTTTTCATGAAATTAAAATGATTTTGCCCGCCCCATTTTATAACTACAAAAGGTCAAAGTTCATGATTTTAAATTTTCATGTTGATGAAACGTAAATAATTTCGTGAAAATATGCAATTTTTATGTGACTATTATGGGGGTTATTTTTGCTTAAGGTAATGATCCATACCCCACTTCATAAATAAAATACCTACAGAATTTTTTCAATCAAAAATGTATTTGGGGATATATCCTTATTAGATTTTACCCAGTTGGCTGGTCCATCGGTATTTTAATAGCTAGGGCCGTTGCTAAAAATAGTATCAATTACGGAAAATAGTCCTTTTTTCATACATTAAGAATATTGGCCTAAGCCTGAAATTTGACTTTCAGAAAATCATTTTTGACTGATATCCTATGTAAAATGAACAAGTTTATTTTTAAAACAAACACTTTAATGTTACGCATGCTTATTTATTAAAAAATAGATAAATTTGTCTACAAATGAGATAAAATGAAACAAATTTTCAAAGAGAATTTAATCTTTTATAATTTTATTTACCTACAGAATTCTCTGAAATAGAAATAATATTAACTCCTTAAGGTCCTTAATCAATAGAAAATAAAATTACCCAAAAGACCGGCCTTTTTAGGATCACAATTGGCGTATTTTTGGTAAAATTCATTACAGTATATATTTTGAAAAAAGTTCCGTAAAAAGAAAATTTTGCATAGTTTTATCATTTCATCTCTCTAAAAAGTATATTTAGCTTTTTGTTAAATAGAAAACATTATTTGAGCAAACCGTTGATCAATCTGTGTTAACTTATATAAATCGCAAAAGATGGGGGTTTTTTAATATCGGTAAGTATTATGGATCGATATTGGTATTAAGAAATTGCAGTCACATACGCGAAAAACGCTAATTACCTGATATGCTTTCAAGACAAAACCTATTTTCAGCTATTTTTACTGGTTTTAAAGACTGTTCTAAAAAATAAAGTAATTTTTCTTCAACGTATAATTTTAATTCTAAAACAATTTTTCAGGAAAATATATTTATGTTCGTTGCTAAGCGTATATAGTGAAGATCGGGCACGGGCAAGATGTAATAACGCGTGAATTACGTCATACGTTGTTTTGTGACGTATGGACAATTACCTTAAATGTTTAAAAATAATTTCACTATTTATATCATGACTCATTTTTATTAATTTCTTATGAATTATCTAAAAATAGAATAAATTGCAACAAAAGTCTTTATTTTGGACTACTATTATGTAAACCTTTCCAAGTCAACCGATTTCAGGAAAAACGTACCTTAGAATATGTGTAATCTGATGTTTCTAAAACACTGTTAAAAACCATATGATGCGGACTTCGTTTTTGTGGAAATTGATAAAATGCTTGTGCCCTGTTAATTTTTCATTGAAACTACAAAACCCCTTGATATAAAAAAAACAAACTTGAAATCAATTTTGACGTCATATAAATTTTGACGTCATAGCTGAAATAAAGGGTAGTGGGTGTTAGGTCACAATGAAAATGTGTGAGTTATCTCCCTGTAACCGCAAACCTTACCTTAAGGTATCCCTCTCCTCAATGTTCTTGTATCAAAAATTTCTTGAGGAGTATATCATTGAAATCTGTAGACAAAACACATTTAAAAAATGCAAAGATAATTGGTGATAAGTGTTCATCCCTTTGATTTTTTGCCAATTTAATTTGACCTTTTTGCACCTAAAACAAAATTTCAGCCTGATTAGGATTTGTCGTCAGTATTTTTAATGAAGCAAACTTATTTCTCCAAATAGTGTTTTTAATTATGCACAATAGTCACACTGAATAAAGGGATTACGAAAAAATTGTGTACGAATTATTTGTGACCGTTTTGCACTTAAAATAGACAATTTCTAAAATAGTAACAATTTAATTTGAAACAAAAACTTTTTGAATACCAAGAATTTTATAAGATTATTCTAATTTGCCTAGATATTATTTTGACATAATAAAAGATGGGGTCAGTGATATTTTAGATATATATTGCTTCAAACGTAAAATTCTCGCAAAGTTTGGCTATAAAAAATGCAGACATTTTCTATATATTTGCATGATTTAATGCTAAACGTCTATCACTCTTTCAATATTTAATTTTGTACATGTATAACAGAACCTATCGAATATGTTTCAAACCTATCAAATGTTAAAAATGTGAATAATGAATGAAGTATAATAAAAAGAAAAGTACATTAAAAATTCATAAAATAGCTTGTTTCTGTCATTTTTGTCTAAAAAACCTTCCGCGCAAAAAATAGTTCTCCCGAAAACTTGCTTGTTTCAAATGGAGTTTATTTATGATTGCATCTTCGCTAGCCAAGGGTTTTCGGTCCACTTCGCTCCCCATAAACCCTTGGCTGATCTCATTACGAAAACTCGGTGATGCGGTGGCGCTATCTAGCGAGCAACTTGAGTTGCGCCCCTTTGTATATTTACATTTTAATTGAATGAAACAACGGGTAATATATACATGCTTCGGCATAAATACAACTTGAAAACGAGAATAGGAACATAATTAACGGTGCTATTAAATAGGAATGAAGATATTACCGAGAGAAAACAAGGAATGATTTTAATTTATAGTGTTTGTAGTGACCTGTACCGGGAGTGAAAAAGTCGCTATTAATATATGTTCTTTATTTATTCACCAATCAATATGAATGCATTCAAGCCATAAAAACCAGGTGTCGTTCTCGTAATTATTGTGGACAATAGAAATTAAATAAATTACAGCCCATTGGACCGTTTAAAGCAATAACCATAAGCAGGGACGTATATACAAACGGGATAGGCAACCTCTTCATTCGCCATGTTTACTTCCCATGCTACGATCACACGAGCATAATCTCTGTTAAATCCAGTGAAATATATCGTTTTTTAAAGTGATCTGGTTAGACCATCCTTGTGGAGGTACTGTACTCGAGCACTTGTGCCTCAACTTGTGAAAAGCACCGAATGTTTTACCAAAGATCACACGTGTGTTTCTTTGAAAGTTTATTTATAAGCGCTTGTTTACAACGATGCGATTGGATCAGCTACTCGCAGCTGCAGCCAATCATTGAACGGATCTTGTCACCGAGTTTTCGTAATGAGATCTGCCAAGGGTTTATGGGGAGCGAAGTGGACCGAAAACCCTTGGCTAGCGAAGATGTATGATTGTTGTGAAATAATAATCTTTCTGTTATGATTTAATAAATAAAATCATATTCATTTAAAATATAATGATCATTTGCACAATGAAATCAAAACGTGAGGAGTGAGATACCTTAACGTCTAACGCCATTAAAAAATGTCTGAAAGAGTATAATGATACTAACCATTTCCAAAAAATGTGTGTGTAAATAAGATTTATTAATCCAAAACTAGTGCAGGTTTTTGTGCGCCCCAATTTGCAACTTTTTAACACGTACGGGATTTTACCTAGCTTCCCGGTCGTTTATCAGACTTTTTTCAGACCGCGTATTTATTTCTTCTTCAAATCTACGTGACAGATAAAATATTTTACATACCATCTATCTTACGATGAAATAAATGTTTGATATACTAACACCTTACAACACACATTGCAGTATACGTAATCAATGTTATGCATCGTACCACTGTCATTTACATGTACATGCATATACAAAATTCACATATTGAATTGTTTAAACTTTTATCACCAACATACCACCCTGCAGATATTCTACATTATATGATGGCAATCAAACACACGTTATAAATTTGGAAATAATTGAATGATTAACTAAATAACTTCACTATAAAATTTCGAAGTCAACTAAGAACTCATTTAATACATGCAAAGTTATTCTCATGTGTGATATTTGGGTGATGGGCATCTAGAGTAGGATACTCATCATAGCTTGAGTGAATAGGTTTTGAAATAGTACACTACAACACGCAGAAATATTTTTAAATAATTAATTATTTTTAGCTAAGAGTTTTTTTGTTTTTTGATTATCGACGGGTCGGGGTTCTGATAAATTGAGGGCATCTTATTCTAGGAACATAGATATTAGTCAGGTTCCCGAGGCCCCTATGCTTTTATTATTGCATGGGGATATGCAGCAGTCGAGTTCTCAAAGCTCGTCTGCTTTTATTACATTAAATACAGATGGGTTTAGGGTAGTCTTTGTACTAATATCTAGGTTAGATCCTATCGAAATGTTCATATTTTTAGGCAATAGAACTAAGCAGATGGCGTGCCCTTCTTCGTATTTTTAAAATAGGCTATCTCCCACAAAGGCTTTACTCAGAGCACAAAATACACGTAGTATTACAAAGAATTTACAGTCACCATTGCAAAATAATTTCACGATATGGTATTCCACAAATTGGCATTTATCACTTTTGCACAAACACATTGTAACGGCAATCACAATGTGCATGTGTAAATTTTTAATCTCTTGTAGTAACCCACAATGCATTGCAACTCATTCATGAGTAAGCCAGTCGTTTATGTGAAGCAGGTCACATACCTCAAATTGTTGTTTATACCCTCTTTATACCTTTATTGAACGAGACAACCGGCACACAAATGTCATAAATGTTTAGCGTTTCTAAAGTATATCTACTAAATCATTTCAAAGTGCTTAAAAATCTATTGGATGAAATTTGAGAAGCGTTCATATCCATTACATTTACCTTGAAAAAAAAACAACCTACTTTCTGTTTGGGGAATATTAAACAACGAGCTTTTTTTAAAATTTTTACGATATTCCATCTATATTTTATTTCGTTATTTTTCTTCTTTTTAAATTTAGTAAAAAAACCCAATCTTATCAGACCAATTGTTTTTTAAAATAGTTAAAAACTAACCGCTGTGTACTCGACGACAAAGTTTTGACTGCGTTCAACTGATCTAAAATACATAAGCTAATGTCTTAAGCTCCAGCGACTTCACAGAATCCATTTCTAAATGTTTTTATTATTATGTATCGAAAACGATTTTTTTTAACAAATACTACATTATTCTAAATCTTTTTCATGAATGTTTTTGGCTTCAGACTGCATTAAATAATTTATTTATTCAAAGCATTATATTCCGTTCTATAAACTGGCACCTGCATGCATTTTTACAATTTAACATCCATCACGTTAAGGTTTCACACAGGGAATTAATATCACTATATAATCATTTTAAAAAATCTTAGAAATCAGTTTGTACTAAGATGTTTTGTTTTAAGCATTGAATGCTTATTTTTGGATAACGCGCGGTATTCAATTTTTCTGCACCGCATTGGTGTGTCATAGGACCGACGACATTCAAAAATAAGCATTCAATGCTTATATTTATATTCATACTGATGTTATTTTGTATGAAATATATGTGTATCGTCGCTGTAAAGCCATGATATACGCTCTCAGTCAGGGATATGAAACATACATGGAACAGCCATATACATGTTATTAGTACGCTACCGCAGCTTAAAATATATATTGCCAGAAACTCTGTAGAGAAAAATCTTTTTAATTAAGGAGAAGATATAATTAAATTATTATTTTTTAAAAGTACATATTAAATAGGTTATGTAAGGTTGAACATTTCATTTAATCTTACAAAAATGAATATACTCTAAACACGTGGTGATGTTTATATCTGTGCTCATGGCGCATGAATTAGTCAAGTGTATTCATAGGAAATTGAACGTCGCAGATTTCCAATGCAAACATATGGGGAAATATACACTGAATGTAAATATTACAAAATAATAGGAAATGTTATATGTATGTGTTACATCAGCTAAAACAAAAAACGGGGACTTGATACGACATTTTCTCAAAATATCTATCTCTAAACAGGGCTACTCTTCATACCACGTGTATTCCGTTTGTATATAACCAGACTGCACAACCTCAGGAAGCTGCTGATGTGCCATTGAAGAAATAATCCTTATGAAAAATGTTTCTCATCTAATAAAATACAAAAAATACTAGTAGCCTTTTAATTGATACAAAAAGTTTTAGAACTGAGAAAAAGAAAAAAAAATCAGTCTAGGAAAGAAATGTAAAGTATATATGGAACAACAAATCTAGCAAAATTGTAGACTAAATAACCTGTCCTTGATTCTAAACGCTGCCGCTAGGAAATAAGATTACATGTGCGTCGCTTTTAATCAATCTTAGCGAACAAGTATGACAAAACCGGAGTATGAGATGTTTACAAAATTTTGCGCATGCGCGACAGCCCAGTCCGTAGCCCTGTTAATTTAACGAGGCTGGGGGGTGGCTGCCATTTTAAAGCGTTTTTATCTCTACACAAAAAAGATTTTCAATTTAATGTTTTATAACTCTTACATCGTACTAAAATAGTCTTTTGAAAGAAATGGTTATGATGGTATTGAAGCATTATTTAGAGTCAATTGATGGTAAACCAAGAGTTACAAGATGCACAAAATCATTTCAGCTGTTTTTCAGCATTTTTCAAACTGCTCAAAGGGAGGTAACCTGTAAAACTCCAAATTTTTGGTTCAGATATTTTCTTTTTCGTTTTCTTTTTTTTAATTTCACCATCGAAAATTTTTTTTAATGCTCAATCTTTATTACACATGTATTGATTATTATTATGTTAAAATTTGGAAAAAATCTTGTGGCTACTTTTTTTTTGTTTTACATATTTGCATTTGTGTGACATATCTATTTTTGGTAAAATTGTGATATTTTTCTTTATAACAAATAATGTTAAGTTTTTATTATTGTGTTAATTTTGGAGGATGTTATTGGTATGTTTTTTGCCTTTATTTATATTTCATATATTTTTCATAATTTTTTTTTTTACATAATGTGCAATTTCTTCAGATGCAATAAACGATAAAATTAACGATGATTGTGATGTGGTCTTTCACATTAAAATGTAAATTAAGATTATATGAAACATTTCTGCAAATTTGGTGAATTTTGGAGAATTTTTTTTTTTGACCCCCCAGCCTCCTTAAGGCTCACTGTGAAAATATCAACGGATTTAAACTTTCATTAAACGATGCATCTTTTTTACAAAATATTTATTTAAAGTTATTTTATCATGATATAAATTTGATATTAAATGAAACAGCATAGTAAATACCACTTTCTATGACACTTAGTGTGGTCCCCTGAATGGACAGTCACGTGATATGTGTTGATGATTCTCCCGAATGGAGGTCATAAACAAATTTCAATATTACAAGGGCATACCCTTATTTGAATTAAAAAATTAAATGATAATTAAATTCTAATTATTCAGTACATTCTGAAAAGCGCTGCTACTTGGTATGGAGTTTATCTTTTATTAGAAGAAATATCAAAGAAATGAGCTCCGGTTGAAATTTATATGACCTTCGCTTAATATTTTACGTATTTATTAATTCATTCTATAGATTTCATCAAAGCAGCAGCACTTTTTAATAAATTAAACATTCCCTTAATTTATACCCAAAAGATCGTAATAATCTGTTAAGTGTATGCCCTTGTAAAAAGCGGATTTAGATAGGCTTCCCAATGTCAAACACATCGAACTTATATATTAAACACTCTAGAAAAGAAATAATACACGCTCTAAAAAATAAATACATGCTGTATTAAAACAAGCATAATAGATAGGATTTAATGGTATAATATTTGTTTGAAGATTATGCTCCGTTCATTTATGAGATGCATTTTCCCATGTTAAAAAATTAATTGATCCGCCTCTCTCTACACATAATATGCGTCAAAATTTACAGTATGACGTCACATCGACAAGTGCATCGCGATCGGTCAGTTGTTTATACTTAACGTTGTTGGACTTATTTGACTACAAAGTTGCATGCAGAAGTAATTTTTACTGTAGTTTAATGTGTTCGTACCCATAACAATCGGGAATTACTTTATTTTTTAGCATTTTTGATGACTTGTTGTTTTATGTGATGTCATGGTTGACATTTCCCGTACTTTCTTGTCGGCGCGACCACAACGTAGCCCTTAACGTAGCTCGCGGGTTTGCTGACGTCACAATAGGATTCGACGTAAAGAGTTGACCGTCATGGCAAACTCATACATTTTTTTTAAAATGACTAATGATCTTTAGAAACATAACAGGAAATATTTCAAAAAGCTTAAACGCAGTTTATACAAACATTTATAATTATCAAGTGCTAAAAATTTAAATACGTGACATACATTGTCACATTTTGTTCTATAAGGTATGGGTGTGCGTTGGAACTCTTCCATTTATAATCATGTTTAGACAAGTAAATAAATTGAACCGTATGCATTAACTTCGCTTCTTTTACAATTATAACTTCTGTATTTTCAACTACCGATCTAACTATTTGAATTCTTTTGGCTTAAGCTAATTATCGTATATGATTACAAACGTATTATGTCAATAGTTGTATGGTAAGTATTTCTACATTGATTGACTCAGAGTTTCATGAAAAGAAAAATAGCCATTTTTCTTCTCTTCACAACCTTACATTAATTGCATTTGTGTATTCGATAACATTCATAATAATGTCTTATTAGTATTTACATGTTCTAATATGTGTTAATCAGCTAGTCTTGTCAATCAACGCATTTTCATTTTTTGAAAAGAAAATGATGACGTCGGGCTAACGTCATAATGAAAATATTATAGCATTGAATCATGATTTTTTGAAGTATACACTCTCATAACTGCAGCGGTGTGTGCATACAAATTGAGTAACGCGCGTTAGCGCGTTATGAAAATTTGTATGCACACACCGCTGCATTTATGAGAGTGTATACTTCAAAAAATCATGATTTAATGCTTATATTTACATTTTTTTAACTTCTTGCCTTGTCTGCAATTGTGATTCATACCTTAAAATTCCTATCTTATCCTAAGGGTAAGTTAATATTAATGGAAGAGCCACAGTAACAGCCACAAGCGTGAACTTTGATTTTCGCTTGTGACGTTGCAGTTTACAGCGTTCAACGTTTGTGACGTCATAATAAAACTCTTCATTTTAACCTTTGACTACTTGTTGCATTTAGAGGCATTTGAAGATCACAGAATTTAATGGAAAAACACAGTAGAATGTAAATATAAGGTTTTGTGAAATCTTTTAAATCTTTAAAGTTGTTTTGCAAGAAATTGGCCGAGAACACATATTGATTTTTTTTTATGAATTGATTCAAAATTATCTCTTCTGTTATTGTGTTGAGTAAAATTAAGTTCGTCTAAATCGTTTAAAAGTTTGGAGCATAGTTTTGAAATGCTTTTCCCGACTAAGATATGCATTTTATTATATATTTCATTGAAATGGCGTTGCTTGATTTTATCAGCGACACTGTGTTTGAAACACGATAACATTATTACCACGCAGACGAATCTCAAATAAATTTTAGAAATAAAACTTGAAACCTATGGATCACGTGGACAAATTTTCAGGGTAGGTTTTCTCACAAGCAGTAAACCCGCGAGCTACCTTAACAGTGCTGCTTTGCAGTTTTAAATACCCAATAAAGGACATACATGAATGCACCCGGTTTAAGGGTAGGAGACAGTTTCGTTAAAAAAATGTTATGTTATTGTGATTGTTTTAGACCAATTACTATAGCGGATACTAGTAGTCGAAACTGTGTTACCTTTTACATATTAAAGTCGGTATTCAAGTCGGTAGTCACACATTGGAACTATGGAATTTATAATGACTGCTTTATGTAAGTAAATATTAAATATTTTGGTTTATATGTTGAATTCAACACTTACTATACTATTTTAACAAATCCATCAAAAACATTCTTATTATTTGTAAATTAAAGAAAAAAATAATTCTTTTTAAAAGTGCCTACCCTCTGATTTTACGGTCCTGAAAATTATTACATGTATTAGAAAACGATAATGAAGCTTTTAAGATTTCACGGTATATAGGCGCAGATTTGATGATTTTTTTTTCCGGGGGGGGGGGGGGGGGGGTCCACGTCTTTCCCTTCCAGTCATTCCCAAATCCATTCCAAAAATACACAAAACCTTATCCTAGAAGGGGCACTATAATCATTGAATACTGTAAATTCCTTATATTACGCGAGTAGGGTTAACCTGGGTAATTTCGACCACCAGTCAATTTCGAGCAAATTAGTAAAACATAAATGGAGCGATAGACTAGCTCTTGGCTGATCTATAAATATAAGAACAAAAGAATTCGGCTTGTGGTCATAACAATGTTTGATTTGTATAAGAGAGGGTATGATCACCGGTATGGGAATTACTATCTTCTGTCTTTCTTCAAGTTTTAAAGGGTACAATATATACTAGTACGTAGATTTTTGTAATGCACAGAAACAAGGTGGTGGATACTGCTACTACATGTACATGTGCCACCACAACCAAAAATAGAACTACAACGAACGTACCTTTAAAAACGGCATGTCATGTGACTGTTTAGACCAATTGTTATAGTGTCGTCGATACTGTGTAACTTTCATTTTCATTTTCAAGCCCATATTGAAGTCTATGGAACTATGGCTCATAGATCAACTATGGAATTTATAATGACTGCTTTACGTAAGTAAATATTAAATATTCTGGTTTATATGTTGAATTCCACACTTTCTATATTATTTTAACAAACCCGTCGAAACAACACTAATTACTTGTAAATTTAAGAAATAAATGAAGTTTTTTTTAAAGTGTCACCCCTCCGATGCTTCTTTCCTGATAATTATTACATGTATTAGAAAAAGATAATGAAGTTTATAAGATTTCACGGCATATAGGCGCAGAGTTGATGATTTTATTCCGGGGGGGGGGGGGGGCAACGCTTATAAACCTTCCAGTCATTCACAAATCCATTCCAAAAAAGACGCAAATCCTTCTCCTCGAAGGGGCACAAAAATCATTGAATACTGTAAATTCCTTATATTACGCGAGTTGGGTAAACCGGGGTAATTTTGAATACCGGTCAATTTAGAGCAAATTAGTAGATCATTGATGAAGTGATAGAGTAGCTCATGGCTGATTTTTTTATTAAAATAAGAACAAAAGAATTGGTCGGGTTGTCATTACATTGACTGCTTGTCATTCCTAATTCGATCATATCAATATGTAACACTTTTGTTTCTTACCTCTTCAGCGAAACAGAGGTCTAAAATGATTGTATGAATAGCAAAATGATTATTAATAATATAGACAATCCATCCAAAAGGGTAGTGTTCATATCATATATTTTTTTTTATAAAGGTGTGGAGTATCCATACTGAAGCAGA
>WFKH01010211.1:46890208-46905820 GCA_016163765.1 Magallana hongkongensis
GGGGGTCGTAAAGGTCAGTCGTAAATATGAAACAGGTTACATACCACAACTGTATTCAATTCCTTTATTGAACGAAAGTCACATAAAAAGGCAACCGGCAAAAAAATGTCATAAATGTTGACCATCCATAGAATATATCTACTCAAAGAGTATATCCAAAGTTCTTAAAAATCTATACGATGTGATTCGAGATGACTCCTCTTACCTTGGATTCATTTACCTTGAAAACCCCTACTTTCAACGATCTGTTTACACAATTTAGTAACGCTCTCTAAGATAAGCGCATGCGCGGCAGCCTAGTCCGACTTGCAGGTTAAAGCTGAACACCGCTCGTAAATAGGCACTGTCCGCCATATTTCTCTTTCATCCTGTTGTCCCTACAACCCCTATATAAGGCACAGACCTTTAAACAGTTCAAAGTACTTCGCTGTAGAGGTCTCACCTGTGTGGACGTACATCTCGTCTCGCCGTGTTACTCGGTCACGATGAAATTATCAAATTTTAGGCACTTTTTTCAAGCCAGGAGAATACTAACATCAAATACATTGGTCAATGCATTATTTACAAACAGAACATGCACATAGAATTAGAAATAAATGCATAAAATCCAAAGACCACGAAAGAAATACTACACGTCGGCCACGAGTTTCAGGTGTGCAATCGGGTGTAACGAAATCGAAGGGTTTATATAGCAGGTACCTGTGTGACGGTGCCTATTTACGAGCGGTGTTCAGCTTTAAAATAATCAATAAATAATAGTAAATACAATCATGTGTTCACTGGGTTTAATGTTGCGCAACAGTTACGAACGTAACTTTAAAATGGGTCCAGTCATATGCCTGTCTAGACCAATTAAATGGCTCACACTGTGTTATTCTTTATGTACGTAAGTCGGTAGTCACATATAAGAACTCCGCAATATATAATGACTGATTTATGTGAGTAAATATATTCTGATTTATATGTTAAATTCCATAGTTATTTTTTACAAAGCCGTCATAAAATGTTCTTATTACCTGTAAATTTAAGAAAAAAAAAGGTGTCACTTCTCCGATTCTACGTTCCTGATAATTATTACATGTATTAGAAAAAGATAATGAAACTTCGGTTTTCAGAAGTTTGAGTTCTATTCGCTTTTCGCTATTCACTATTTGAATAGCAAAAAGAATTCTGTGGTCGATTTGCCATTAAAATTCATGTAAACATGCTAATAAACGTACATGTACTTTAAAAATTTCATATTTTCATCACTTTTTTTAATCAAAAGAAACAGTTATATAGTAAAAATAATTACTTGGTGACCTGAACTGAACATTGAAATTATTAGATAGCTTGGCGAAAAGATAAGAAATCATCATTTTATGTTGCATTAAAAATAGAATTTAAGGGGCTGGTTAACACCCTGTATCCAATATTTGGACTTTCATATTTAGTAAGGATGGGGCCCCGGGAAAGTTCAGTCGACCCTCAAAAGGAATTGGTTAATGATAGGGGTTAATGAACATTAAAGTAGTCTATGTACCTTCAAACTGATTTTCTTAAGGCCGTCTCTTTACTTTCCGACATGTTAACCGTTTTCTTCTGTCTGTCAAATATTAATAGACATGCGTGCCCATCTTTACACACTGTTTTTCTTTTAAAACTAGTTTTCTAAACGCATGTATGCAATCCTTTTTGTAATATTATTGATGATAACCTTCTTATAAGACATTTCATTAATTAATTTAAGGAGTCTAGACCCATCAGTAAATAATCACATGGATCTCTCATAGGTTTTAATTAAAATATGATTTCACAATAAAAGACCAATATAAGCTTTTGATATTTTTACAATGTATATGATTTTGTATTCCAACTGGAAAATTGATTTGGTTACAAATTTGTCGCAGTTAATGCATGACATAATTATCTAATAAAACATTCAATAAAGGTAAGGTTTTGTTTAATTTTTCAAAAAAAATGAAATTAATATATATATATATATATATATATATATATATATATATATATATATATATATATATATATATATATATATATATATATATTGAACTAAATTCGGTATTGTACTACAAAATTTTAAATAAAAACTGATATTAACCTAAGCCATTTACACCAAAAATAGAGTTCGAGTCAAATCTAAACTTTGATAATTTTTACGCCAGACTAAATTTTGGTAAAAGCCCTGAGTCCTAACAAAGTTTTTGTCGTTTTGTACGCCTTTTAGTGAAGCGGGCTCCAAGATGTTTGAATTTAAATGCACATATGCCAAATACTGGTACCGGATTATAGTTGCAATTTAGCAAATTGTATATTTACAATGTGACGCTATTAGTGTTTAATTTGATAGATTATTCGATAAAATATGAACACAACATAAGATAATTTATGATATAGGATTTTAGTAACATAAACCTTGTAGAAAGTTAGACTAACTTTGATGTTATTACAATGAGATGGAGTTTTATTGATTGTATTCAACTATATGAGTGTTCCTACAAGCTAAATTCTTAATTTGGGAATGGTGGTATCATAATTCCATTACGAATTACAAAAAAATATACAGGTGAAGGTTTATGATTACATAAATAAATATAGTAGAAAACTGTATATGGATACATAAAGTACAAATTAGTAGTACTTGTATTTTGGTATTTCGGCTATATTTCACCAATGGTTATGTCTAAATTGGTTGATTACAATGCGATATTCTACATTGTAAACAGTACTAGTATTTATCTTTATAAAAGCAGAAAAATATTTGAAAGGATTGAAATGTAATAATAACCACACTGTACATGTGTGAATTCTTTATCTCTTGTAGTAACCCACAATGCATTGCATTCATTCATGTTTTATAAAACAGGTTACATACCATATTGCTGTCTCTTAGTCCTTTATAGATCGAAAATCACATTAAAACACAACCAGCTCAAAGGATACAACAAATATGGAACATCCATAGAATGTATCTATACAAACAACATTTCCAAATGCTTATAATCTATACGATGAGATTCGAGATGACTCTCTTTCCGTTACATTTACTTTGAAAAATCCTACTTTCTGTTTGGGCCACGGTAAACAGCGATCTTTTTACAAACGTTCTATTCTATTTGAATTAATAATGGTAAACAAATATCGCTACAATATTTTCCTTTTTAAATTATTTTTCTCAAAGCATGTATAAAGGCTTTGATCTATCTGCATTTTAAGGATGGTAACCTACTAAAGAAATGTTTTATCAATTAATTCAAATAGGCTTGACACCCTCGTAATAAATAATCAATGGATCTATTAACGGATTTTCTTTAAAAAAAATGATTTCACAATAAAAGATCATTATTTTTGTATGATTTTTTATTTAAATTGGTTACAAACGACATAGTTTAGTGCTAAACATTTCAATTAATGTGTAATATAAGTATCTATTAAAAAAGTAATAGAGGGTCAATCAGGTTTTTTTGTTTTTAACTTTCCTAAAAAAAGGAAACAAATAATACGAAAATCAAAATCGCATTTAATATTTTTTGGTACTCTGAACTTGTGAAATTTACGTATGCAACTTCTCTGACAAAATGTAGTTCGTGTTAGATTAAAATTTGTTCATTGTTTCTACACCAAGTTGTATACAGTTGTAAAACGCAAAACAAAACGAAATATCAAATTCCTATTAAAGCAAAATAGTTGACAAATACTAGTTTTCAAATATATTTTAATATGTCGATAAGCTAGAAATCGGACAAAACTCCTTCTTTAAATAAAACTTCAGGCACGTAGCATAGGTTTTGAAAGGAGGATTCCTAAATCGTTAAAATTCTAATCGGGAGGGGGGTGGGGGGTGGGGAGGGATGGGCGACGACGAAGTATACATATACATGTTAAATAAAGAACGTGGGGGGGAATAAGCCGAGGCATAAATCCACTTAAGTCCATTTAATTAACCCACATTTATTTTTCTTACAAATATCACTTTTGTTACATTTATTAAACATCTGAAACCATTTGCATTCAGTATTACGAAAACCTTCAAAAATTGACTTCAAATTTAATTGATATTAATACATCAAAATATGTATATGCTAAAAGAGCAACAAAATGCTAATGAAATCGGATGTTCAGACTATAGTGTTTTATGGAGTGGGTCACCATACCATTTTTTAAGAACGTATACTGATAAAACATGTAAATGTCTATTTTTTTTTTATTTTCTAAAAAATGGTACCAAGACCCACTCTGTGGTAAAAAGCAAGTTTTCTTCCTTCAATTTTCAAGATGATCATTGGGTTTTGAAGATCAAAGAGCGATAACTCTCGATTTTTTACCTAAATTTGTTTCCAAAATGGCGTTGTATTTTTATTATCGGGTGGTCTTGGATTACGCCCTTATACACTGTGGTAATTGCAAAAGTAGTTCCAGTTTTTCTTAAAATAGATATAAAACATATTTGCGCATTTGTATTTTAGCGGGAAAAATTTTCTATCTAAAATTTCGAAAGAATCGTAAAAATATGAATAATGAATATACAGTAAAATGTTATGTTTTTTAATGTTATTAGAAATGATTTTTATCAATATTAATTTACAAAATAAATTAACAACCGCATATTTATGAAATACGACGCAATCGATAATGTTCTATATTTCTGCCGTGCGTAGTTACATGCCCTTTGTTGTGGTTTGGCGTAGCTGACAGTCGACAGGTGGAGATCGAATGCAGTGGGTTTTTTTTTTACTAAATTACAGTAAGTTTATTGATATTTTAACGCATCTTTTTTGGGTTTATCGTATTAACGTATTAAATGAAATTCAAATTCTTGTATTTCACTTCAAAGCATCAACAGATAATGGCTTATAGACGGAGAAACCTCGGGATTATGCCAAGTTCGAATTCTCTCAGCAGTTTTTTAAATACCAGAGAAACACATGGAGCGGTTGAAAGTCGAGTAAGTTTTATGCAGCGAATGATATCATTATCCGATTTTGATGAATAAAACATGAATGAAAAAGAATATACAAGTTCTGCTTAGACGACTCGTCCTTGGCAAAGATGAAAAAAGCTAGACATATCCTCAATATCATTGAAAATTATTTCATGTCCATGGTATTTGACCGACCCACCGTAGTAGGAATATGCATGCACATAGAGGATAAACTGGAATCTATTAAAGGGATGCGAGAATCTATTAACACCATGGAAACTCTCATGGATCTAGAGAAGCAATATACTTGTGCATTCATGTAAATTGAACCATTATGAGTATCACAACTTTTGAGAATCTTTTACCACTTTCAGATATCAAAGATCTCTCTGAATTTGACATACTGTTAACAAATAAACTGGCGTTAGATTTTTTTGATTATGCAAAATCAAAAGGCATTAGAGAACAGAACATGTGCAACTGGTTACAGCAAATAGTGTCCATTACTATAAATATGAGAAATTAAGTTACAAATTTGCATCGTTTGAAGAAAAATACACAGAAAAAGAGGGGCCTTTTAAAGGAACATTTTCTACAGGAACCATTTAAATGTCCAACCCTGAATGAAAGTTCTACATGTACAAACTAAAGTAAATCTTCTGATACAACATTGGCTACATCATTAGCTGCAGACCTTCACAAAAATGCAAAAAAGGATGCTGAAATATCATCTCTAAAGAAAAAGTTACGTAATCAGAGAGATCAACAAAAGAAAACATTGAAACTTCGGAAAGAACACGAACAAGAAAAAACCAAAATCATAGGTCAAAGCAGCAAGTTAATATTAACAACCAAAAAACTCAAAACAGAGAGAAAAAAATTCTAATATTTATTTTCAGAGAGAGAAAAACAAGGTTATTTAGATGCGCAAGCAATGTTTTGATGAATAAAAAGTTTCTGGCAATTATGTAAAAAAAAAAATACAATGAAGCAAGAAGATCAGAGTTTGAAAAATGAGACCTTGAAAATGAAGATCGCTGACTTGAATGAACAAGTGTGTGAAAGAGAGTCAACAGTAAGTAAATTTCAAAAGAATTACATCAGTTGGAGACAAGTTGTCAATACCTTGAGACATTAGTGCGTTGCTTTGTTCGATAGTGATATTGATTCTTATATCTTCTGCATATGGACAAGCAGTTATGAAATTAACTAGTCTCAATGTCACCCTTGCGAATGTGTTCGGAATGTTTTCTTATCGTTGTAAGTATGTAATAAATCCAGAGGTGCTTGTATGACAGTTCACGAGACTTTGCCGATATTTGTTTAGTTTCTTTGAAAATTTGAGCGGAAGTATAAGTGTTCGGATAATTTTTTCAAAATACTTAAGAACTGATAGTTTTTCATATCATATCCTACTTTGATTTACGTTAAAACATGAAAACCTGTTACGAGATATGTCTTATTTCATCATCGTGTGGTTATTTAAACTAACCGATGATATTCAGAAAAGAGTTATCGTTCATGTTCAACCACTCTACATGTGGTTGAAAATGTAAACATTGGGTTGCTTGATAAAATCATAGCCATGTTTGATTTTTTTTTTGGTGTGCAATACCATGTTTTCAAAAAAAGGATGGGTGTCTTTTTTGTATCAAAACTTAGTATATCGAGCCATTTTCAAAGAAATAAATAGTTTTAGTCTGTTTCACTATTGGTGCTTTTACTAGGTCAGGCGCGGATCGAAAATTACTCCTTAGGGGCATGTTAATTGTTGCAACAGCAGAAAAAAACCTATATTTTCTATTGTCACATTTATTTCTATAAATAGTTTTATCCACCAATTAATGAAAATAAAGTTTAAAATCAATAAATATCTAGATTTTATATTTGACTACAAGCCCCTAGATGTTAGGAAATGGACTATAAACACGAGGCACAATTTTTACTGCGAAACTGAGAGGTCAAATTAAACCACGTGGTCTAAATTTAAATGACAATAGCATTCGCAGGGGGTGAATGTGGCAACAAGTAAAATAAATGATGTAATTAACACCTCCTTGAAATAAATGGGTAAAAGTTTAGAAAATTGTCCCTCTCGCAAATCTGTAGATGCAATAGGTAGCGAAAAAGTAGCTGTCAGTAGTGCTGAGGAAGCGCAAAAGATGAAGAGGAAAAAAATACAACTTTGTACTTGGATTAAACTTACAAATTTGGCAAAACATATAATACATTTTTTGATATCAGATGATGACAAGAATGTGTATTGTTTATGCTTAAGAGATATGTATAACAAATCATCTCGCACTATTTTAGAGACATTCAAAGAAATATTATCTGATATATGAGAGGTTTGCAATGAGAACATTGATAATGCTATTAGTAATAAAATATTGTGTAACCTTCAAAATTGTATGTCTGACAGGACCAAAACAAACATTGTTTTTACTGATTTGTTAGTAGATTATAGAAAAGAAATTATGCCACTGTCACAATTGCACTCAAATTGTGTAGGGTTCTTAAGGTACTTCACTACACCTTGAAATAGTTTCTCAGATCAGCAGAAAATTACTTGATTATGATAGAGAGCATGATGGATGAGAAGTATATATGTCAAATAGGCGAAAAAGGTGCATTTTTGGATTAAAAAAAAAATGATATTTTCAAAAATTACAATCAGTAAACATGAACAAAAGCCCCAGGCGGATTCGAACTCATGATTTGCGATTCACAAGCCTGATACTTTAACCACTAAGCTATGACGATTTACATCTGAATCGATTGATACAAACAGTTTAACAAAACATTTAAATCGCCATCTTGTGACTTAGTGTCTTAAAAAGTATAAGTCTTGGTGTAGTAAAGTAACTTAAAACATTTCACCAATCTGGTAAAAGGATGGTCTTTGTAAGTCAAACAAGACGCTATTTACAAAAGCAAAAACAATTTATTTACAAATATACACTAAAAAAGGAAATTGTTGACATGAGTTCTTTTCGTATGGACTGGCATTCGGCAAGACGTCTCGCATGTGGTTAGTTCCGTAGGACTGAGAAAGCATAAGTTTTTGCACGATATTACATGTTACACCACGTCTCCACTCCGTGGACACTGGGTTGTATTTCTCTCACACAAATAAGCCCACACAGGGATGCCGTTCCCAAGATCACTCAGCATGGGAAACGCCCAAGATATCTCAGCAAGAGTACAGACACGCCTTTCAGCTTGTCGCCCAGAATACATCTAACCTCACTCTTCAAACCACTAAACAAATTAATTTAAAGCTGACATGAATTCATAAATACGCGTTATTTCCCTTTCATTTCCGACTACCGCCATATTAGTTGTCGATTTCTATTGTTCTGTTCATCGCTATACACCCCTTTTATAAGGCCGAGAGCACTGTTCATGCTTCACCGCATTCAGGTATTTCATTCACCCGAACACGTTACCTTGGACGAAAAGACGTGTAGAAACGCGTTTTGAACCAAAATAAAATGGCAACCACTGCACTGGCAAGGAATATCCAATAAATGCCGAAACAAGACAGACTGAAATCCAGGCACCGATACTTCAAAAATCCTCGATAATTGTATACCGTTTTCCTGTGTATGTTATAACATCGCACATGCGCAAACCACACCTTTGATAGATCGAGCAATGTCAACGATCGCATGGATTTTAGAAACGGAGCGTTTTTGAAGAAACAGATTGAAAAGATGCTACCTTGTTGCTTTCTTGGATTTACTTTCATTTAGCTACTGTGTTGAATGTAGTGCCGCCGGGGTTTTCAAAAAGATGCAGACATCTGCATCCCATCGGCACTATGTATGAACGACACACGTGTTCGATGTGCATGGGAAGTTAGGCAGCACTATCTGTGCAAAATAATACGGATACCTTAGAAATTCTTTCAAAGAATAAATATTTTTTGTATTTTACTGATTGTTGTTCCTTTATTCTTTATTACAAACATTTTAGTACAATTTGTAGTTCATGCATTTAGAAGTCCGTGCAACCTGAATGCCTCGATCGGAAAGCAAACGACCGTAACTTTCTCAACTGGTATTTATACCCCAGTGGCAGTAGAGGAGCGATCGAAACTAATATGGCGACCAAATGCTTTTATGAATTCATGTCAGCTTTAAAATTTAATCATACCTGTCAAACAGGTTTTCTCCAGTACTACTACTACACTCAGTGATGACCACTCATGCAAGCAAATATATATAAAAAGCTCAAACGTATGGAAATACATTTCAAACAAAATTAGGATACTAGATCTCAACCAAAAGTATGGGAGTGTGTTTGGAACATGATTGTGACAGCCACAGATTTTGAACTCGTAGGATGATTTAGATTCTTGTTGTAGAACTAACAATTATTTTGGTGGTTTACAATTGCTTGTAAACTATGTAAAGTCCTCAGCATCTATTCTTAATTATTTTGAATCTATGTATGAAAAAGGAGACAATTCAGAATTATTTCAAGATTTTTATTCTTCAGACATTAAAGAAAATGATGATGCAATATTTCAAAACTAGATGGACATGTTATTACTCTCTTATGATTTTGTGACAAATGGTTTAGTAAAGACGTCGATGAAAGAAATAGTTGTTATGCAGATTTTTGTTCTTATTGTAGAGACAAACAGGAGAAAAACTCTTTCAATATTTATTGTAGAGACAAACAGGAGAAAAATTCCTTCATTTCTGTAAGTGGTAATAGATTTAATGTTATTATCCTTATGGCAGAATTTGCATTTTATCATAAGAACCATATATTAGACTTTTTAGACAATGCCCATGGTGGAACAAACTTTGTGCAAAAAGCAACTTTACAGTTATGCAAGTCTAATGTTGTTATAGCTGTGTGTAAAGTTCTTGGTTTGATTTCTAAATTGATAACTGCTCCTTTGTGAGAGTTATTGAAAGGAATAAGCATGTTTTGAATGAAAAAAAGTCAAAAACAAACCGTCAACCAACTCAAAAATCCATAAAACGAAATACAAATTCAAAGCAGTGCAACACGGACCTCCAAAAAGATAGAGGTAAGATTAGGTGACAAGGAGGAGTGAGAATCATATGCTGACCGGTCACACCTGCCGTGTGCTCTTTGTCGTAGTCGGGAAAAAACCGGAAAAGTCCGTAGACAATTAGGTGATTAATTTGTATCGAACAAATAACTTACGGAAAGATGACTAAAAACGAGACTGTTGATAGTCCTGTTTTATCAACTTGTTTGTCAGTAGCTTGCCTCGCCTTAGAAACTATTCATACGAAGAGCATGCCCGTGCGTATCGAAATAACTGAGAGACAAAAACACCATATGCAGGTGATGAAGGTTTATTGCTACATAAGTAAGGACAGTTGACTATAGAAAAATTGAAGTCATCGCGTTTATAATAAAGTTTTGTTGTGAGGTTACCATCAATGTCCATTTCCAGTAAAATTTCCAAATATGAAACAGATGACGCAGACTCTGTGGTATCTTTTATTTCAAGTTCACTGGGATATATCGAGTCGACGTAAGTATGGAAATAACAATTGTTAATTGATAATACGTCGTCGATATACTTTAATGTTGAGTTGAATGCCAGAGTGAGTGATTTATTTTTTTCACGTACAAGTTTTTTGATAAATTCTGCTTCTTAAGAATACAAAAATAGGTCTGCTAACAATGGGGCCCAATTGGTACCCATGGGAACTCCAACAGATTGTTGGAAGAATTGATTTTTTAAAAACTACATAGATGTTGCCTATCAGAAACTCAAGCATCTTTTTAATGTCAACTTGTCAGAGTACTTGAATATAGAGTAGATGAGAGACCACTTGTTGAATCTTGCAAAAACACAAGGAAGACAAATAAAAGAAAAATTTTAAGAAAGATATAAAGAAATCGAAAGACAAAGACTAAAGACACTGATGAAAAAGCAGGAAGATCTAATAAAAAGGAAGGAGATGTTGTACAAAAAAGGGAAAAACAAACATCTGATATAATTTATTATGGATTGTGACGGAACTAAAAAACAATGGAACAGATGTTCCAGTCAATTCCTAAAGTATCTGAGAAAAGGAAAGCTCTTGTTGCACAACTACGTTTCCGTCAAACTGTCTTAAAAGAAGTTGTAAAAACAAAGCAATATTTAATGCAACTTCTAAAGGTAAACCTTTATCAATTGAATAGTTGATTGTGAATGTGAAGAAGCTAATTAATGATGCTGCAACTATGGACAAACAACCAAAGCATGCACCCCCTTCATTTCTATTTAGAAAAAAGTAAAACACACATTTAACGAAGGGATGTTTACTGGTAGAGTGATAAGCACTGTCCCCGAATTTCAGGAATTTTTAAATATTGTTTATGGCCATAATCTTGATGAGCATAACAATGTTACAGAGGCAACTGCAATATATACCTACAAGTTAATGAATGACTATAAAGCCAACAAACGAAGTAATTCCAGAGGTGGTGAGTGGAATTAGCAAGCATGAATCTGAGTTACCGGTCGATTAAACAAGGAGTTTCATATCTTGTTTTTTACTTTTTATTTCCTATCCAGCAGTTCAGATTGTACATTGTCCCTCAGTTGCATTTAAATTGGATTATTTATTCGTTTTATTTAACAATATTTACTAAATTACTAACAATGCGTCAACTATTTAATCCTTATAATTATGAGACATCATATTTAACAATAATATTTCACTTAATATATTAATATATTTTATCAGTTTGCTTTCAAATTTTATTGGTATACATGTAAGTATTGTAAATTAAAACATAAACATTTACTTGGTTCATTTTAATAGCTAATTAAATTAAATTTAACAAAGATTTTTTTAAATAAAAATGATGTTTAATACTTGGAAAGTGATGAAAAGGTTTGGTTATTTTGCTAATTCAGTTCATTTATTATTTTTGCAGATATATTATGCTTTGTGAAAGTGGTTGGTGAGCCAGTAAACTTTGTAAATGGTCCAAGTCAGACAAAGTTGATGTAAAATAAAATTTTAGAACCATATTTTATGTGTTTTTATTTTTGTTTTAAAATGGTAACAGTTTTTCCAATACAAACATGGAAACGTTCAATATTGAATATTTTGTATGCTATAACTAGAACTTTAAGATAATGTAAGCAGTTTTTTCTAGAATTTGTCTGGAAAAAATCGACTTCCATACCTATCTGATCATCAAATGGCCAAGACCAAATTATGTTTGCGCAATACTAAATTGGGTTTGTTATTTAAAGGATTCAAATATGTGATTTTGTGATGTAGCGGTTAGCGAGGAGTTCTTGGAAGTTTAAGATTGTTAAAGGAGGTGTTCGATTCTAATGAATCGTGTTGTAATTTTTTTTTATATCTTTGTTTACTTAGTTTAAATTTGAAAAACTCATTGAATGTAATGAAACTAAAAATTGCGTTATAATGAATTAAACACATACACTTTATCATTTTACAAATTTATGTTAACTGCTATATCAGTTATCTTTAGTATTTTTTTTTTAAAATAAACATGTTACTTTGTCGAGTGGGTACAAAGTATGGACTTATAACAAAAGCTTGGAATTCTTTTTTCTATGTACACGCACATGATAAATTATCTGAAGATATGTAAGAATAAAAATATTTGAAGCTAATACACATATTAAACTAAATGCGTGATTGTCATTTGAAACATACAAGTGATAGGGTTGTGGCCACTTGTGGGCATATGCCTCGGCTTATTCCCGAGATTCTTTCACTTTTAGTTTTTAATTTTTTACATTTCCGAAAAACCTGGGGGAACTTCATGTTAATACAATTTTCTATATGTAACCTGATGTTATGTGCCTTAACTTACAGAACGATCCACACCAATAAGGTCTAACAAACGCCAAATTACATAAATACACGATTTCTGTAGAGCAATTTTGTTGGCCTTTTACAGGAAGAAAAACTAACCGTACCTAACATTCGAATTGTTAACTCAATTTATTACTTAGTTACATTTAAACCACTTATCTATATATGTTTGTAATCATAACTTTATGCAAAAGGAAATAAAAACAATGTTTTTATTTTCTTCTTATCATCCCAGCCTCTGAGGTTTCTCAGGTGTTCCCCGGGCAACTTAGAGTTGATGAGGAAAAAATCAATATCATTACCAGCATCATCTTGACACTGACAGGTATATTTGTATTCTTTAAGTTACAACTTACTAAAAACATGGTATTGCAAAACATTTTGTCAATGAATTTTTTTGCTTTTTTTAAACACATTTACATTAAGATGTCCACTACAACATATATCATTTTCATGACTACTTTCTTACCTTGCAAAGGAGATATTTTGATAGGAATTATCGCCCTTTTCTGGCATTAAGAATTTTTTTAACAATTTCAATTTTTTGCAATAATTATTTTATTTGATGGATATTATTTGCAAATTATATTCATTAATTTTGTGAACAAAAACAAATTTCAGAATTATTTACAACATTGGATTTTTTACATAGCAGTATCATAATTTTATCAATATATTGCTGAAATCAGCACTTCAAGTTTTTAAGTTTTTGATTTTAAATTTGAACTAAATGCAATGGCACATAAAAAATTGTCAATGAATTTCAAAAAAAAAAATCATATATCAACCTTAGCATTATAACTTATAAAATTTTCATGGTAACTTTCTTGGCATATAAGAGAGATACTAAAATAGCAATCACCCCTACCCCTTATTCTGGAATTATAACCATTTGTGACAAATTCAGTTTTTAAACCATTGAAAAAGTAATGCATTATTTAGTTTTATCAATTAACATGAACATATCATTATCAGAATATATATTTGATTATATTAAGCCCTTATGAGTTTGCACATTTACATTTATAAAATTAAAAATGTTAAATTTCCACCAGCTCATGTTGTGACAATGACTACTTTAGAGCCGTTAATTACGGGAAAAAATCTATCAAATTCTCTATGACTTCATAAGGAATAAATGACATGATAGCAATATACAATCGCATCAATTATGACGTCATAATGATATGTGATATGTGTCCTGTTCCCCCTTAATGTTAATTTGAACTACCCAAATGATCATATGTAAAAGTACCTGCAAGAATATTAATTAAGTAAATCTTAGCGTAACGATCCAAAATCTAATTACTATTTGAGAATTCAGGTAGTCATTTATATTTGCTAAATGCATGGTCTGAATTTACAGGTTATCCTCCAGTGAATGCAGAACATGTCTATAACTTGCTGCAGCATATCAACACTTTTCCTCATCCCTACACAGCAATTAGAGATAATACAGGGGGTACTCTTCCAATTCCTCCAGCTGTTGCAGCAAGTCTCCCAGGTTCGTTTGGTGTTTTGGACATACACTATCGCTGACTTTTAACTTGGTTAAATTTAACTGCCAGAAAGAGGATCTACGTAATAATGATTTGGGGCTAACAGTTTAACCTTTATGAAGCGCATATAGGTTTAGTAAAAAGGGCAAACTGTTATTTTGGACATACATATACATTATCGCTGCATTTTATCTTAGTTCATTTAATCGACAGTAAAAATGTATGTAATATTAACTGGGTTGTACAGTTTAACCTTTATGAACAGAATCGCATAAAGTTTTTTGAAAGCGCAAACAGTTACATTTCCATTACAGGGATTAAGACAAACGTCCTCGTAAATGCAATAAATTTTAAAAATATTCTAAGTAACGTAATGCATCTTGAAACCTTTTCGACTGTAGTTTAGCAAAATAAAGTTTAAACAAATGTACTATAAATCAAATTTTATTCGCGTGCTAAAAAGGTACTTGATCGCGAAAATAAGTCGTTGCGAACTAGTTTATCTCCCGTTAATTGTGCAACAAAGTCAGTGAATTAAAGTTTTTTAACAGTATTTACTAAATTTTGCTAATGAAAAAGCGCATTACAAATAAATATGACATTGTTATTTACTTAATATTAACTACATACTTCGTGCAACTTTATATTTGTTCAGTTTATCCAATTTTAGTTTTGAAATATAAAAAAATAGAGAATTGTAAAGTGAAGATATGATAAAATAAAATCAGAATTTCAATGTTCATAGGACAGTGGTTATGAAAGAAGGTTATATATTTATTAAATCCACATGAAGATTAGATTCACTACTTCACATTTTTTCTTAGGTTGGGAAAACATTGCTCCCCAGCAACTAAATTTTATACATGCCGTTTTCAATCACATCCTAGAACAGGATCAAAAGCTGGTCCGTGATCTGTTTTATAGACAAATCGGTAAGTTTATGCAGTGTGTAGATTAATATATTAATTAAAAAATGTAGATTCCCGTTCCTTTATGTTCATCTCTTTAAATCTTCAATTGTGCTTTTAGTTTGGTATCCATCTCAGACTGTCTCTCAACCTTGACTTTCTTTATGACTTATAAGAAAGTTAAGCTTTTTACCATACACCAAATATCATTTTGTAAACCCTCTTTAGGACCATGTGATGTTTATTTGATTGGCTAATTATTTATTCATCCCCCCCGAAGAATCACTTGGATGATAGGTTTCTAAGATTGTTAATTGCATGACCCCCTCTAATACAGGGGGTTATACTATTATTTTAGTTTAATAAAGTTTATTTTTGATTTTATATATATATATATATATATATATATATATATATATATATATATATATATATATATA
>WFKH01010211.1:46918580-46934718 GCA_016163765.1 Magallana hongkongensis
ATATTTATTAAGATTTTTTGAAAATTTGGCTTTTTTTATGTTTGGCCCCGCCTATGGCACCCCGGGGGTGGTAGAGCCATTAATTTCACAATTTTGATTTTCCCTTACCATAGAGATGCTTCACACCAAAAATTGTAACAATTGACCTTGTAGTTCTTAAGAAGAAGTTAAAAAATGTAAAGATGTTAAAGCACAACGCACGACGGACGACGCCAACCACACGATGCACACCGCACGACGACGGACGAAGACCAATTGCGAGAGGTCACCCGAGTGACTCAGGTGACAAAAAAAACTGGCGGTTTATAAATAAAGCATAATAAAGTAATATATCTTATAAAAAACGGCACATGTATAATATTAGTTATTGTTATGAATTGTTATGAAATATGAATTAAACATCAGTTGTTGGTTTAAATTAATGGTTCATTGGATTTTAATGATTTTCCAATTATTTGCAACATATCATATGACCGTGAATGTCAAAATGCAAATTACATTAACTCTTGACATGCTGTGGTAGGGGAGTATTTATATACATACATAAAGTGTACTTGAATCTGTCCGAAAACTTTCACAATGGTTATTGTCAGTTCATATCTACGAGGATTGTTAGAAAAGTTCGCGGACAAGTTCGATTGCGAGCGGACTATTTGAATGATACTAGCGAAACTTTTCAGATTTAAACTTGACGTATTTTCTAATTAATATGTAACGACGCGTTTCTTTTAAACGCACCATAAAAATATACAGCTTAAGTATTATGATTAAATATGCTTCACGGAGCATGTCAGTTTTTTTAATTATTTATATTTTGTCTGCATTTTCCTTCTTAGGTAAATGTACCGCTTAAGCGCATAAATTGCACGATATTTCATATCACACTACAATAACTTATAAACGTCATTTTGTGAAAGTTTCAATTCAATTGAAGCATTTCCGACCGTTTTATCGCCGAATATGGCCGATCAACGCTAGGAAATAGTGTCAAAAAACGTTAACGTCAATGGACGTCTTGGAGCACCGGGTCGTCATTAAATTTTGTGTGCACGCAGGAAAATCTCCGAAGGAGACCAGAAGGTTCTTAGAGGCTGCTGGAGATGGACGTTATGTGTCGAGACACAAATGACATCAGAGGTTTAAGATGAGAGGACTGATATTTTTGATGATGAACGACCTCCCCCCCCCCCCCCCCCCCCACTCCATCCCAGATCTTGCACCTATGGAAAGGCGTATACTTTGGAAATGAGTGACAGGTTTGCCTTCCAGTTGTTTGACGTTACCTGACGTCGTGGAAATATGAATTGTTGCTCCGTAAATCAATTAATGCAAAGAAAAAATCTCTGTATATTTTGAAAAAAATATTAAAATCAGGCGCGTAGCTAGGAGTACGCAAGTACGCAAGTGCTTCCACATCATTTTCACCAAAAAAAAAAAAAAAAATAAAAATAAAACTTAAATAATGCTGATTAATTAAAACTTTAATCTCATCATAAATCAGGCACTACTTTTTCTTCTTTATCGTTAATTTTATGATGATGATGAAGTAAGCATTTTACATATTAAAAACTGGGGTTATTTTGATGAAACTCCTTTTTCTGGATACTCAAAATTAAGTGTCTGAAATGCTGAAAACTCGCCAGCTTCCGGGGGCTTCGCCCCCTGAGCCCCCACCAGGACCCATTGGGGGCCTCAAAGCGGCTTCCAAACCCCTTGCTTCCACAATAAACAAACCATAGCTACGCCCTTGAAAATCATCTGATTTTTTGCATACTTATTTTCAATTTATAGTCATTTAATAAAACATACGTCATCCTTCAAAGAACACAGTAATTTTTTCGTAAATCACTGATCACTGTGTCCGCGAACGTTTCTAACAACCTTCGTATATACTGTATAACTTGAGTTTTTCTTCAAAATTTTACGTGGATTCTCGGAATGCAAGTCACACGATAACAAATGAAAAGAACCGAAAGAGAAACAAAATTATGTTAAGAACGGAAAAACTATGTTAGTTTGGATTAAAATTCTTCGTTCATCAAATTTATACGTTACCTTCTATTATAAAAGTATAGTTATAGTTTAAAACACTCACCGTAGGATCCAGTACGTTACTGGTTTTATTAGGGTCTGTGATTAATCTACTTGACATGTTGAAATCAGGAGAAAATTTAGTGCGTGTATAAAGCTGAATTTGATGTGTATGACTAAACATTTTGCTTTTCTGGGTATTCCTTGAGATTTAAATGTCCAAGCGGTTGATGCAAATAATATGATCTGCATAAACAAGTGCGCATCATATTATATACATATATATGATGAAAAGAAAACAATAAAAGAGATATAGAGGTTTTTGCTAAAATAAGAAATGATTGAAAAGACAGATGACGTGGAAGAATTTTTTTGTTGAAGACGTAGTCGGTTACAAAAATGCAACGTACAATATCCATGCGTACTATTCATGATGAGGATGAAATTTCATATTCTATTGAAATTTCATACTCTGTTACAAACTCTGCTTATTTCTTCATTTCACAGTCGCTGCTTTTAAACATAGAGGATTATGTCATTGGTGCTGTTTAATAACCCAAGGTAGCCTGGTCATGTTTAAGATATGTCACCTAAAATGCAGAAAATGATAGTATGTTTCTCTCGCCCTTTTTCGACAGTGATGTGAAGTGAAAAAGATTTCATAATTACCGATATATTAATTAAGGAATAAGGAATCATTTTTTGAGTATTATGAGGTGATAATTTTGGTCGGGGCGTGATCAAATCCAATAAAGCCCGAAGGGCTTTATGATAGATTTGATCACGCCCCGACCAAAATTGTCACCTCATAATACTTAAAAAAATGATGGGCTTTATTGGATTTGATCACGCCCCGACCAAAATTATCACCTCATAATACTCAAAAAATGATTCGTATTTCTTATATTTATATAATTTTCAGCTATTGTACGATTAAATATTTGAATATAGATAATTAAACCCCGCTTGCGCCCCAATTATACGTCATTTGAATTTATTGGACTGTATAGTACAAAATCGATACGTAGTGTTATCACCGGCAAAGACACTGAAAAATGTAAATATTCAGAGATAAACTTTTGCATTTACCTGTACTCAAAGCATATTTGACGGAGCTGTTAGAAAGAGAAAACTAACAATCTATCAAATTTATATTTCGGAATCCAAAAGATAATAATAAATAAATAGAACTTTGAGAGATTGTAGATTGTATTTTGCTCATAAGAATATGTTTTAAATTGAACATTCATAATGCTTTAGCCAGATACCGGTATAATGACTTGCATGTAATTGCGGACGCTTTCGGAAGAGATGAATAAAAACATCATTATTTGAAATATTGTGTTGAATATAGTACGAACTTTAAAAATAGCGTAGTATTAATATTGTCATTCATTATACAGTACATGTTCACCTAATGTCTTCTCATTTATATCGATATCTACAAACGGCTAAATCTAATAGAAAGTAAAATCCTTTAAAACAGCGTTATGCCGTTTTCCTTTGGTCTTCTTCGTGGTGTAAACAATACTCATGCATTTTTGCTTATGAATGTAGTTTACTAAATGAAAGGAAAAAAAAACTATTTAAAATTTGAAAAAAAATTGTGCACCTCATTTAAAGATGTCATATGTTCAAAAATGTTCATAATAGTTAGTAAATGAGTAAAAAATAAGCTTTTTATCACGGTATACAAATCTTGTAAACAAAATCATGACACGCACCGTAATTGCATACGATGAATTATATGCTCTGTATCTTTCTTTGAAAAACTTGACAAACGATGTACAAATTTTTGCTGACCTTCATAAAAACATTTGCTTCGTATTATAAACGTTTAAAATAGAAATGTAATTTTTTTTCAAAAGTACCAGAATATCAGTTTAATATCATGACTCCGTGTCTTTTTTAAAGGACACCCTTGTGTTCAATATTCTGTCATTCAAATCCGCAAATGGATCTAGCACAAATTGCAGCTCTAGTACATTATTTCAAAAGTCATATATGTTGAAAATTTATATATATTTACACTGACTTTTTTTCTTCTCTAAGTTTATGATTTACATCTACATCTTGAAACAAAGGGGATGTGAGATATTGTCTTCGTCCACGAAGTATTTAAATTGTTGTTTGAGTGGATTGTTCTAATATCTTAAGCTAGAGTTGATTTCGTATTTGGATGCTCTTTACCTTGATTTCCGACTAAATTGATATTATTTGTCGATGCTCGATACCTTGTGTTTTTATCGTATTTTTGTCAAATTGATAAATCATAGAATCATGATCATTTTTATGCATAGAATTCAAGCCAATGTTCAGTGTATGAGTTGGATTAAGATATATATTTCTCTAAAAATATAAGACAAAACATTTATTTTTCATTATTATCAGTATTTGCTAATATCCACTTTAATTGTTTATTGATTTGATTTTTTTTTTATAAAAAAAGATTTATAAAGTTTTCAGAGTGAAAATGTTAGTTATATGTTAATGCATGAAAATTGTTATTCATATCATGAGAAAAAAAAATCAAATAACTATTGTTTCAACATGAAAATATTTATTGACAGCGGAAATCTGATAAAACAATAAGGTAAATCAGGTGCATGTGTCCAAATGTCTGTTCACGAATGTATTAATCAGCACAAATTTGATGTACTTTGATTTTTTGATCCTCAATTTTATTAGCAGAGTAAAATGTTATATGAATTTGACTATCTTCTTGAAAATAAGAATGCTTAACACTGACCTATAGTTACTGTTATTTACCGGTTATAACATCCATTTTCAGGGGTACAACAGATGCCGAGTTGAATTTCGTTATTCATGATTTGCTTTTAACTCCTTTTATTGGCATCGAAAATGAAATAAAAAGAAACATATGATGTTTACTGAACATATTCCTGGACACGTGGAAGTAATATTCATTCTGAAGCTAGATTATGTACATTTCATATATAATAACTGTGTGTTTTAAAATATTTTTATTATTTTATGGCAATCATACGCCAAGAATATGTATCGCGAATGAAAAAAATCTTAATCAAACATACAATGTGCTAAATAAGCAGAAAATCGTGCTTTAATAAATTAAAATATAAGATACGTGATGACATAAAGATGAAATGAAAAATGATATTCTTTTCTTCACTATGCTTTGAAGAACTCATACAGATGTAACCATAAGGTAAGCTCGCTATCTTCGAGTAGAATCAGTACAGAGTTCTTTGTCGTTTCCTCCCTTGAGTCTAAGTCCGTCCGTATTGCAGCTGTTTTCTCCTATGACGTCATTAATATGGCTACAGGCGCACGTTTTAGTAGAGAAGTATGTTCCCTTCCCACAGGGAGCTGTGTAGAGTCTCTCGTTCACACAGCGGTGGAAAATGTTGCAAAATTTTGGATCCGAATAATACTTGTCCTGATCCTTTATAGGGCATTGAAAGTTACAGGCTGTAGAAATAAAGGATCAAAACTATTAGAAATATTATTATCATGCGTTTTATACAGTACTCTTTAGCAAATATAATGCACTAATTCTAAAAACATATCTTCTTAAAAAGGTGTTCTACTTCTCAAAAAGAGAGTTTTTCACTACCATTATCGGCAGTGGTTTACAGATCTTACATGCACTATTAACAGAATGCATTAAAAATCAGTTGCAACAATAACGAATGCATTCATCTAATCATGTGTTATGTTTTGAATTCATGACGCGCTGTTTAACATATATAAGACACTGAACAAAATTATCCCAACAAGTGGCATGATGGTCCAGGATTGTGATTCGTTTTCTATTAAATTTTAATAACGTGTTGTCATGTAAACTGATTCCAAAGAGTTTTACAACTACTTAAGGAATATAGAGACATTCTTTGAGTATGAAGGGGTGGTTAAATACGATCAGGGTGATCAAATCCAATAAAGCCCAAACGGCTTTTTCGTAGATTTGATAACGCCCGATCGTATTTGATCACTTAACCATTATTCAAAGAAGGATCCCTTATAAGTTATATATGATTTTCAGCCATTGTACGATGAAATATTAAAAAAGCCATTGATGAAATGTACTGGACTATGCATTACAAAATCGATTCGTAGTATTATTACAAAGACACTGGAAAATGTAAACATTAATTTATAATAGGCTAAAGATATGTTTAATGACACTGCCAAAACTCAGCAGTATGAAGCATTTATAATTATAAGACATAATATTTCATTCATTTGAATGTACCATCCCACTTCTGACAAGGTTTCAACACATAGTGAAATCAAGTAAGGTTCTATCACCTCAAGTACAATAAAAAACCTTACTACTACATGTATTTCAGCATTGTAGATGCAAATTGTATAGTAGCAAAATAATCACAGTACAACTAGATGAATTGATTGAAAGGATTACGTAGTATATTAACCATATTTTTCTCAATAGTAAACAATCACATATATCAATCAATTTTGTACGTATTGTAGCATTCCTTATGGAACAAAAATCGTCTCCCTTAATAATCATTGTTGTAAGTTCTACACATTTAGTTCTCTTAATAAACCAAAATAATTTACTGTACGTACTTTCATCATTGTTACAAAGGAGTACATCTTTGGAAACTTTAGCTTCCGTTTTGTCAGCCTCTTTTTTGTCTTCAAGGACAGGACGGCACGTGATCTCGTCAATGGAACTGACAACACTTTTGGGAATACTTCCGGTACAACCTACGGACCAACCATCATAGTCGTTATATTTAATGATACACGTGAAGTTCACTCCATATAAGGGAACAACCTTTTTTCCAAAAGATCCAAGCAAGGTTATCGGGGCAGGCGTACAATCGCTTGTTGAGGAGCACGTGATCTGGTATTGCCCGTCTGCTTCTGATTGACCAACCTCCAACTGTACTGTAGAAGTTTCGCCTGTAAAAAATACGTTCTATTTTCATTTCTCAGCGTATTAAAAAAAAGTTAAAAAATGTTGTTAAAAACTCTGCTGTTTATGGAAAAAGGGACCGACTTACTTAATTAATTGTATGTTCTATAGTTATTCTTTCAAAACTGACTTAATTTGTGCTCGTCAAATTCCAACTGTGCCATTTGTGTCGCATCTACAGGGGTGGGAGGGGGGGTCTAATTTTTTTTTTTTAAGATCGTGTGCAAAATCACTCTAGTCAACAACATTTAAACAATCAAATGCTCAACCACGCTCACTTACTTTCAATCTGGATGTTCACGATACTCGTGAATCTTTTATTAGCCTTTTGTATTAATGTAATTTTAAAATAGCCGTCGCTGCCGCACTTCACTGGATCCCCTCGGATCCTTATCTTGCCTAGAGGGTGGGACACACTGACTTGCCACTGTCCTGCTTGAACCGTGCCCGGCAGAAGAGTGTGATTAATCTCCATAGCATTTTGTGTTTGAAGAAGGTAATACTCGGGTTTGAATTCCATTAGTAGAGTCGAGTTGTAAATATCACTAGCGATTGTTTCTGAATAGTCACACAATATTTCTATCGTCGTATTGAATTTCAGTTTTTTCGTTGCTGTTCTTGTGTCAGTTGAAATCAATACACATTCTTCAATATATAATAATAACCAAATTATTTAATGAAGGTATACATTAAACACCTCTGTATTTTGATGTACCTTATTTCTAGATAAACAATAATTTTGTTTTTTAATTGTAATAACATTACATTGTTTTTGTTCAAAATTTTGTTTTTTAACAGCGTGGCACAAAATATTAATTAAAGCGTTAGCTATTTATCTACAAGTCATGGGTTTAAAAACCTCTTCGATCAAAGTAACTTCAAATATTGCACAATTCGAAAAATGTTAAACAATGGTTATATTGTGAATTTAACATTGTTTTATTCTTATCAACATTTAGTGTCCAATATAACCTTAAAAATTGAAACATGATGTTAAGATGCTTTAAATCAAATACAGTCACATGTATAATTAATCCTAAAACAGTAGTAACTTATTAAAGCATTAGCTATGCATATCTAAGAACAAATTAAAATACAGTACAAAATGTGTTAAAAATTCAAAAATAAGATAGGAATAGTAATGTAAACGGAGATGCGATTGTTTGCTATTAATTGAAAATCATCCCTACTGTTTAACGTCATAGGGTCTAAGCACGTGCCAGGCCAGCAAAATGTCAAAGCGTCGTTGGAAATCTAGGTTTTTTTATTATGAGTTTATTCTTCCTCAAATTGAACTGTTTTAAACAAAACTGATGATATCTATTGAAAATACTTACGAAAGTCAACGGATGAAGCACCTGAAATGAAAAATGTTCACTAAAACAATTTTTTTTTGGTCACTTTGAAAAGAAATTTCTCTACTGTTTTATGCACTCTTTCTTTCTCTCTTTCTCTCTCCCCTTCTCTCTCTCTCCCCCTCTCTCTCTCTCTCTCTCTCTCTCTCTCTTACTTGTCTGGGGGTCCGGTGCCTTTTCGTATTCTAGGGTCACCACCACCATCGCCACTATCACTACAGCTATAAACACTGACGCTATTATAAATCGGGCGGACTGTTAAAAATGAAAGTGAAAGTGAAACAAAACTTGAACACATTTATTATTGTGTAAATAGTTTTCAGCATAGTATTTCACTACTATTATTTTCTTGTTGTTGTAATGTCCAAACATTTAGAACCGACTTCTGAGATGTGTTTATTTATATGTTTATATTCAAGCCATTAAGCGCTCTCTGACTGCCCATGTTCTCACGGGTAAATCTATGTACAATCCCAACATCTGTTATCATATGAAAATATCACGACACTTAATAAATAGTTAGCAAACTATACAGACGTGTTTCTTACTCTCTCTCCAATACATTACAGTTGTTTATCAGTTAAGGCTGGTTATTAATATATTATTTGCCGTAGCAATTTTTTTCCCAATTTTAATTCAAGTTTTAAAACAAACTAAATTAAAGATATTGAACATTGTTCTTAGGACGGGGTCATATTCATCTTAGTCCCTACTTAAAACAAGACCCCCTAACTGAGAATACCCTCGAATATATTTTGATTTCTTTCAATTATAAACATGAGTCATTATTGTAGGCAATAAATAGCAACGCAATTGTTTCGTTTTCAAGCAATCAACCCGACAACTGCTATTTTATTTAATTATCTTAAAAACTATTTCAGAAGTTATGTAAAATTGAAATTTTTGATTAAAGTATATAATTTAACTTAAGCTCGATTTTCAAAGAGTGTGACTTTAACTTTTCACTTTTTTCTAAATCTATGAAAAAGTAACTACGAGAAAGTTTTAAGTGACAATATCATATTTGTCCCGGATGAAAAATACGAGAGTGTTTGGATTGATAACATTAATAGTACTCACTTCCATATAACGGACTTTCTTTCTGCTTCTGGTTTTTTCATCATCGTCGTCTTTTTCTTTAGATTTATCCTTTTGTTAAAAAATTATAACAATTCAGTGTTACAAGGTTATTTTTTCCATCGATTCTAGTACATGTAACTTTTTCTTTGATAGAGAGAGAGAGAGAGAGAGAGAGAGAGAGAGAGAGAGAGATTTACCACAGGATCATCTCTTTCGGAAGGAGTGTAGGACTGAGGAAAAGTTATTTCTTCCCTGTCTTTGTTAAAACCAATGGAACCATTTCCTGGAGTCCTGGAGTCTTTTTTAGTCTGTAACTGAAGACGGCTAATAATTCTTAAAGTGAACATATTAATTTCGTCTACTGTATTTTTGTCGGACAAGTACGGTGGCTGCCATAGGACATATGCTTGAGATTTTTTTTTTCAATTCGTGGCCACGAAATAAAAGTCGTTCCCACGAATTAAAAGTCGTGGCCACGAAATAAAAGTCCTGGCCACGAAATAAAAGTCGTTCCCACGAATTAAAAGTCGTGGCCATGAAATAAAAGTCGTTCCCACGAAATAAAAGTCGTGGCCACGAAATAAATTTCGTTCCCACGAATTATATATATACAAATGATATTACAATTGAAGAAGTTAATCGAATAATGCGTCAAACGTTTCATCTTCTATATATTTTATAATTCCTTCAAAATAAACATTGTATCTATAAAGGCAACACATTTTTATAACAAAAACAGAACCTTTAATTTTCATTATCTAATTGCAAAGAATTTAACAGTAGATAATAGCCAAATAAAAATGAAACAGTTGTGCTCATGATTTCAGTTACTGTAACATTTTACAGCCTTGTCTATATTTTACATTTGATATAGCACTTTTTTCTTTTTTCAGTGGGATGTATATTGATTTGATAAAGTCATTTGAGCTAAAAATTAACAAGAATTAGTTGGTTTTTCATGTGTTTTACGGGTCTTATCAAATATGGATTTGGATAAAACGAGAGATTTTTTCAATATATTTTTCAACAAACTTTTTATTCCTCTCTGAAGTTTTAACAGTAATAAATGCAAGTCATAATAAACAAATAATAAGCTGGTTCATAGACAGTTAACTTGTATATTGACCATCTAAAAAGATGAAATACATTAAAGTAGTATATATAGTCATATATAACGCGTAGTGCTTATAGTACTTGTCAATTCTCATTTAATTACAACAAATAAAATTCGTGGGAACGAATTTTATTTAGTGGCCACGACTTTTATTTCGTGGGAACGACTTTTATTTCGTGGCCACGACTTTTATTTCGTGGCCACGACTTTCTCAAGCATATGTCCTATGGCAGCCACCGTAGACAAGTGTTCGTTTGTATTATCTATAAAATCAGAATCTTTATTCAGCTTGGGTCAAAATAGTCACATCAAAACTAAAATCAAGAGATCCTTGCAAACGTTTAATGTACCACCTGTACATGTGTTTGAACGGGTAGTTTTGTGTTTATAAATACATTTTTTTTATTAGGTCTACTACATGAGAATAGCTAAATATGAAATCTGGCGGTCGTCTATTTGGTTTTTTTCTGGTATACAAAGGGAAATGGAGAATTGTGTATCATCTGTAGTTGGAATGTGTGCCACTTGAAGTTTAAATTTAATTCAATCAATATATAATTCAATCAACACAAAACACAGCTATTGTGAACATTTTCCAACTTTGTCAATTTTAAATTATTTCCTTATATGCACGGTACCCAAATGCTGTCGCTATACTTATACTGTATACGTATTACATTTGACTGTGTATTCTGATTGGCTTTTTGGGCAGAATGCGGCTTCCACTAAATCAAGTATATCGGAAAATGTCAAACATTTACAAGTATGTAGATAAATAGATACGTTCATGAATGCGCTTAATCAAATCCACGCTAACCCTTTGAAAAAAGCGAAATATTGTACTTCGCCCTTAACAGGGCAAAAACTTCAATTGCTAAAAATGGGAGGGGGGGGGTCTAGAATTGTTCTAACCTTACTGAAATCCTAGTGGGCCACTGTACGATCTTTCTTCCAAATTCGACAAGTTAATAAAGTAAATTGAAAAAACCAATACCAAATCAGCTAGATTTTGTAAGCAATGAACATTTGAAATAGCTTGCCAGTCCTTCGGCCAAGATGATTTTTTTTAGACCTCTGTA
The DNA here is from genome assembly GCA_016163765.1 of Magallana hongkongensis. Lineage (NCBI taxonomy): Eukaryota > Metazoa > Mollusca > Bivalvia > Ostreida > Ostreidae > Magallana > Magallana hongkongensis. Next base: position 46,930,164 of record WFKH01010211.1, read on the forward strand.
GTCCTACAGCGTATAAGTATTGGGTTGTATAATTAAGCTTGGCAAAATTAATGTAAACAAGAGTTTTTACTGTCAAAGTACGAATGCAGATTAACAGATAAATGTACTTACAGAACTAGGGTCCAATTTTGAGCCAGGGTTATATGAACTTGGTGAGCTCGTGTGGATTTTTGAGAAATCTATAGCGCTCTGAAACGATAAAAATGTTTCTAATTTTACATTTTGTTGGAGAGAGAGAGAGAGAGAGAGAGAGAGAGAGAGAGAGAGAGAGAGAGAGAGAGAGAGAGAGAACCTACTGATATGTGTTTGAAGCTATAATTAATTTTGCAAAGGCCAAAGTTCTAAGTGTAACTTTAACAAATACAAGTAAATGATAAAGAAATACAAAAATATAAATAAATTGTAATAGTTTGATCACCATAAAACATTCCTTAAGATCAGCATCATAAAACGTTTTTCATATTACAGTTACAATAGATATGTGTACACATAGGTAAAATGTATAAAACCCGGAAGACTACTTCCTAGTTCCCAAACATAAATAATGTTCTGAGCATTATTCTTTAAATACGTCTTTATAAATTTTTCTCTGGAGCTGTTTGTTTGTTTGCCATGCAATTTAGCTTCTGTTTGTGTATTTTTTTCTTTTTCTTTGAGAAAAGGGATACATAGAAATTAAATAAAAAAAAACAAAAAACAAAAACAAACAAAAACCCCAACAATCACCGAAAAGTAAGTTAAATTTATGTATCCAAGTTATAATATTCAAGTGGAATTTTTTTAAAGAAATAAAAGATATAGATTTATTTAAAAGGCTTGTCATCCTTGATCAAAGTTTAAACCCGGAAGATATAAATTCCACACTGGTATTTAAACTCTTGACCAATGGCCTGAGGTTTCTTTGTTTCGGAGTGCATAATACACGGAATGTAAAAGAAGGCTTACAATGTAGTAGTAAGGGGGTCATGCTGATCATTGTAAAATGTTCTCTATCTTTTGTCTGGATAAAAGATTTGACTTTACAAGGTAACGATCAGGGTCGCTTCATAAAAAATACTCTTGTACATAACTTAAACATGATAAAGAAGACTTAAAATAGACATTGATTTAAATCAGAAGAAAGATTATTTCGTAATTTATAGAACCTACAGTGTATAAAAAGCGTTTCCTTCAACTAAACTTTAAGACTAAATCTGAAGTTTAATCTTACATTTTATTCTGTCATTTAAGTAGGAAATTGCAAATTAAGTAACGATAATATTGTCTGGCAAAATAACTGAGGCAAATATTACATGTATTTATATGTTGTACCGATATATTGCCTAAGTGATATCGATGTGTTTTTGTGTGTGCTGGGGGATGTATAACTAAGGGTGTTGGATGTTTATTCTAAGTAACACAACAACACGTTTTATAGTTTATGGATTATTCAACAACATGGACCCTTAAATTCGTGCATACATGTAACATGCTGTAAATCAGGTGCAAAACATGCGTCATTTTGCATGTAGTCCTAAAGGAACGGTTGAGAACCGATTCACTAGCTAAATATACTGTCACTTTATTGATATCAGTAATTTTTCACTAAAAAGATTATAAATAGTGTACATATATGGTATCATTACATTCCTGGGGTCCAGCTTTTGTTAATGGTCATTTTTCACGGGGGCAAAAATGACGTTATTTTATGGATTTATTTGTATCATTAATGATCATTTTCATGGGTGAGGTGAACCCACGAAATCCACGAAAATTAGCCATCTACGAAAATTAGCCACCAACTGAATCTTATTATTCCACAGCTTTCGCGAGCAGAGAATTTTCCGAATATTTATCGCAAGTGTAAAATAACTGTTCCAAAGCAACCATTGTGGTTTTCAATCAACATGTTTTATTAAATCCAAACCAGTAAAAAAATAGTCGTTTTAGGAAGAAAAAACCCCTAATTCAGCATCGTATATAGAAAGTTAAATTACTATGTACTTCAATCCTACATGTACAGAAGTAGATCAGAATTCAAATTTAATTTCAATCATTTTTTTTAAATATTATTGCGCATATCCTTTTTGCAAAATGCTCAATCTCAAACAAGTGTTAACTCTTGTCAAATACACTACTTAATGAAAAAATACTACTGTAGTGCTCTGGGTATTTTGGATGCAATTTCACTAATGTAACTCTTTTTGTAAATGCTGACTAACTAGCAACATTGATCTCAGCTTATCTATATATGCAAGCAAAACAATTAAGGAAGGGGTCTCGTCTCAGTTGTTTTCGACAAACACAATTAGTGATTAAAAATATCAGAAATTATATTTTGCTATAATATTAATGCCGGAATTTTTAACTGTGAAGTATTCATGAGAAGACTCCTTCCTTAAAGCGAGATAAAAAATATGATTGCCTTTATCCCGGGTTATGTAAAGTGACTTCAGCAATTATAAACTACGTGAGAATTTTAAAGTTTGAACAGGAGATTAGAACTTTAAAAGATGAAAGGATCATTAAAAACATGTTATTGTTTTTTTAACTCACAAGACTATTGTGTTAAAAGTGAACATAGTATAAAAATGCATAAATTTATATGACCATACATACCGGTGACACAGGCTGTGTGTGGGGAGTAATGGCGTCCACGTCATCGTAACTCTTCTGTGAATTATGAAAACAATTGTTAATGTTTCATGAGAGAGAGAGAGAGAGAGAGAGAGAGAGAGAGAGAGAGAGAGAGAGAAAATTGATCTGAATTGAACAAATTTTAACGTAATTTCGTTAATGCCTATCCGACTGCAATATTCTTTTGTAAACTCTATCAAAATATGTAAATGGTTGTTTTATATAATTATACATGTAATTATATGAATTGCAATTTTGATCGATATCAAAGAAAAATTTTACAAGAGCTTATTTCATTTTTTATGTTGAAATTAACTCAAGATGATCACCGATTTAACTAACAAATTGAGACATGTTGTCTCTTTTAAATAAAACACCATAAAAATTGATTTTTTTTTAAAACAAGTGTTGACAGGGTAGATGTTATCTTTTTGTTATCTTTTTAATCAATGTTTTATTTAGTTTAGTTAATGGACCAGGATAGGTGAGCAGTTGATGTACAATGTACCTATTCAAACCCAATTTTTGCGATTGTTGTGGACTTTGAACAAAATGTAAATTAATTATGTTTACATCAAATGTCTTTTTTAAATATTCTTACATGCCAGTCAAACAGAAACAAACTAACTGTACGATGCACATGAATACATCAATATCGATCCAGCTCTACTTCATTGAATTTTTAAATTCATCTTTAGTTTAACATTCTAAAGGTTTTTCATCCGTATGCATGATCGTCTATTCAACAATTTGCCGCTTTGAAGATTATTTAACTCAATATATACGTAATTTAGTTTATGATTGACTTTAATTGAGAATCTCAAAACTATGGGTATCTCCCTATTACGTATAAATGAAAGCGACAATAATATCACTTATTAGCATGGTCAGAGAATTGTTGAGCCTTAGCCAGCTTGGTGCACTCTCTCTCTCTGATTTCTAGTTCAGTAACCATCAGTATACCCCGATCCCTACCCCACCTGTTTCTTCAAGCAACCCCTCCCCAAGAAATGACAAAGTTGATCACTATTGATAATGCTTTTTTCGATAAAGGTCAGATTAATCAAGGCTCCTTTCCTGTTCTTTTTAAAAATATTCCAAGAATACATGAATCATCGCCGCAAATAAATAGAAACGAAAGAGGAATTAGAATAGCACAACGTTATATTAGACTGTTTTATTTAAAGAAAAATACCAGATTATTTAAATATGTTGAGTGTGTGTCGTATTTTCAAGTCCGTAGCTCACTCTAACTAATGGCAAAGATCGAGCTTGGCAAACATAACAATGAATCGTAATGACTTAAATCCACTTCCGGGTTCTGAATAATAACATGTACGTCTATATTAGAAATGGGGAAATTAATAAACACACGTTACATTACTTACCGTAGAAAATACACTAGAGTTGCTCAAATTAAAATCCTGTATTTTACTATTTTGACAAATGTCGGAAACGTGTCCCGTGGCCATTGTTGGGAAGCGGTGGAAAATCAGGAAGCAAGCATATCGAATAAAGTATCCTCAAAGACTGGTATACAGAACTTGGGTGTTTGTCTTTTGGGTATATATGGAAATTTAAAAGTCCCTTCTATTGAATCTTTTGAAGGGTTCTGCATGAACGAGTACGCATTCAGCAGTTGGCAAAATCTTTGTTGCTTTAAATAATGCATGGTTTGAAGAATAAATGAACCTTTAAACAGTTTATTTCTTTTAAGAACTGTTGTCAATGTGTTTGAAGATGTCACGCAGTAAAGAAGTTGAAAATGTGTTGACTGGTGATCATAATTTGTGAATAAAGAGTATTTTTACCAAATCAATACATACGAAATAAATAATCGATTCTCACTAAAATCAGTCTTCAAAAGGGAGGATGTTACAGACTATGGTTTAAGAGAGAGAGAGAGAGAGAGAGAGAGAGAGAGAGAGAGAGAGAGAGA
>WFKH01010211.1:46934728-46952336 GCA_016163765.1 Magallana hongkongensis
AGAGAGAGAGAGAGAGAGAGAGAGAGAGAGAGAGAGAGAGAGAGAGAGAGAGAGAGAGAGAGAGAGACAGACAGACAGAAGGACAGACGGACAGACAGAGTTTAAGGGTTTATAAGAAAGGGATTACTGTGATTTTCATTATGCATGCCTAAAATGCATATTCTAAAGAATGAAATTCTATACTTTGAATTATTCACAATTATACAGTCGTTGGTCTTAACAATGCACACTATTGTTGTTAAAGAACCCATGCACCCACACATGGTTGATAGCGATCTACAATTAAATTTAAAAACCAAACCATATTTACTTCCTACTTCTCTCTCTCTCTCTCTCTCTCTCAAACTTACTGATACGCTTCCGTCATTAAAATAATTTTTGTCCAAGTCATCATCATCATCATCATCAAATACATTCTCCATCTTTACTCTGTAGAAGAAGTAACTACTTGAATTGTCCTGTATATGGATTGCAGCCTTTGATTTTAAATCCTCACTAGCTGTGCCATCATTATCACGACCAGGTAAACGATCATAGTCAGGTATTCCATACAGGTACAGTTGTTACCAGTTGTGTTGACATCTCACATAAACTGTCGTATACCCGCTCCTCCTACACAAACGCACCTGCAGACAGGACTCACAGGTATAGAAAGCCTGTCAAGTTTTGCTGATTCAATGTTTTAAAAGGCTGGACTATTAATCTTTAACGATGAAAAGACATTCATCGATTTTACACTATACTCTGTCCCGAGTTTTTGCTTCCACCACTTTTCGCTTGATATTTCGATAATCATAAATACCTTTGTGCTCAAACTACGTTCATCCACTAATATGAAAAATGTCCAGATTATCTGTTTTGAAACGCCCCCTCTACCGCTTCAGATTTCAATACACAACCCAAAATAGAAAGTCTACGGGGATTTTGCATTGCATCAGCCATAATTAAGCTCGGATGATAACGTTGAAAAATTGTGCGATGTATTCCGAGTGAGTTCCGAATGATGAAAATATGTTAACATTTCCCATTCTAAATCTCCGTAAGAAATTTGTTTTCGTTCCTGTGAACTTTTATGAGTGAAAAATGATGATGTGTCAATGAAGATATCTTGGATATATTCCCTTTTATCGATTTCAACTGTATTTCTTTCACAGGTATGTGTATTTTTATTAAAAATCATCAAAAAGTGATGGAAGCAATAACTTGGGACAGACTATAACACTTTATCTTCATTAATAGTTGGATAAGATAGAAATAAGTGTGACAATACAAAATATAGTTTTTCTTCTGCTGTTGCAACAATTAACATGCGTAGTAGCGACCCCCCCCCCTTTTACCGCGACCAACACATTTTTATTTATTCATTTATTTCCGTGGTTATTTTTGGATAAGAAGCAATTTAACATATATTTAAACCATCTAGCATTTAATTTTTCGAAGACGCCTATATATAACTTTGTTTAATAATATAAGCACAAACGATAATATATTCGCAGAAATAAACAAAATAGAGAACGCATTTTGTATTTTGTGCGAACAAAAACATCAGCAACACAAAATCAGTTTTATACATTTTATCATAAACGTTACTATAGTCTGTCCCAAGATATTTATGCAGCACATTTGGTCGATTTTTAATAACAATGCACATACCTGTGAAAGAAGTGCAATTGAAATAGTTGAAAGGGATAATTTCCAAGATAATTTCATTGACACATTATTATCTTTCACTCGGAAAAATTCACAGGAACAAAAACAGATTCCTTACGGAGATTCATAATGGGGAATGTTTACATCTTTTCTCCATTCGGAATACACTCGGAATACATCGCGCAATTTTTCAACGTTATCATCCGGGCTTGCTGCAATACAAAATCCCCGTAGACATCACATTTTTTAGCTGTGTATTGAAACCTGATAAGCTAGAGGGGGCGTTTCGACTGAGAAATCTTGGAAATTTTTCATACTTTTGAATGAACATCGTTTGAACCCTAAGGTATTTATAAATATCAAGCATGTAAGCAAAATCTGAATTCAGGATATCTTGGGACAGACTATAGATAAAAAATTAAACCCATTTCAAAATTATCAGTGATTTTAAGGTTCAGGCTTGTTTATAGTTCTTTTTCGAACATAAGATATATTACACAACAATTGATGATTGATGAAGGACGCAACATGGACTTGGAAATCGTTTCAATAAAATCTGGAATACCATTTCAGCATCACAAATTCCTGAAAACAAACATTTGACTAAAATTCAATATTAAACGTGAATTACTTTACAAAAAGACGCATGATTGAAACAAAAGATATATGTACGAAAATATTAACAAATACACGTAATAAGTAAGCATCAATGATCATATTGATTGCTATTTCAAATCATTGCTAAGAGATAAAATCAAACTGTATAAACACTTTATTTCCTTAATATCTTACTGAGTAACCAATGTAAAAATCACAGCACAGTTTTCTATCAAGAGATCTCAACAGGATAGGCTTGTGCATAACATCAAAATAACTAGTCATGTTCAAATCTAACGATGTCACAAGGCTTAATAGAAGGACAGTAGAACATTTTCATTGGCATGTTTTCAGATTTAAATAATATATTAGTAAGTGTGCTGTTTTGTAATCGTTAATTCAAATTATTTTATTTATGTTTTGTTTTTTCATTCATTCAGAATATTTTAAATCCATCCATTGGTAATGCAAGTAAAGGTATTTTTGGCAAGTAAAAATGGGAGTCCTTAAGAAGGATCACAGTTATTCTTTATCTTCTATGACAAACGATGTCATACTTGGAAGTATCATCTACATTAAGAAATTTTTAAAGCATGCGCATGTGAGGTAATATAACAACATTTCATGCGATACAATCATTTCTTTGTCAAGAAAACCAAGAACAAAACTCGTTCTTTAATAAGATAACCCCTTTACTTTCAAATCTTATAAAAAAGTGTTCAATATTTGGTTAATATGGACAGTAAGTGTTATGAAGCATTGTATTTAATTTAATTGCGTTGAATTCATGAACAACACGACCTCTTTCTCCTTTCAAAAATTACGAATAACGAATAAAAATGAAAAAAATGAAATAAGCATGTCCCTGTATCAAATCATAACCACTCTTTTCACTAGTACTGGACATTGTTTTATATGTTAGCATTATTAATCATAAGATTTTATGTGTTAGAGAGAGAGAGAGAGAGAGAGAGAGAGAGAGAGAGAGAGAGAGAGAATGTACATCAATCCTATAAACTTAATTCCTGTTAACTAAATTTTACTAGAGAGAGAGAGAGAGAGAGAGAGAGAGAGAGAGAGGTGCATGATCAATCCTGTTAACTAAATGCGTACCTAAAAATCCTGGCTTCAGGGTCATGAAGCGATTTAATTTAAAAAAAAATCATTAGATGATGATAAATCATAAAATATAAGCGTAATAAAAAGACACATGCTAGGAACATTTCATTTTTTGATGTTTTTAACTGCTCATGATCCTGGCGCTAGATCAGATAAAGGAAAGTATCATCGGGTAGGGGGTAGGGTACTTCTAATCGCAACAGACGTTTTTCGTAAATGAACATATAGAAAATTAAAATTTGAAGAAGGCGCCCCACTCTTTAGAGAACACGTAATAAATTTAAAGGAATTGAACAAAATGAGGAATTAAAAACATGTTTTAGTACTTCGCGATCCCCCCCCCCCCCCCACACACACACGGATTAGGATTCTAAATATTGGCGAATAGGTTTTTTTCGCTCGCCAAGATTTCGTATAAGTCATCCCTCACGTTACTTTCAAAAACGATGTTAGGTGCCTGATAAATGAGCTAAAACTAATCAGATAATTATTTGATAAAATATTAATAACCCATAAGGGAATTAAACAATAAATAAAAACAAAATAAAAAAACAAAAAAACAAAACACAAACGAGAGAGAGAGAGAGAGAGAGAGAGAGAGAGAGAGAGAGAGAGAGAGTTTTTAACACCCATTTTAAAAGATTCCTCTAAGAATTAATTTTGGATCCGCCCCTGACCTAGTAATAGCATCAACAGTGAAACAGACTATGCAGAATGTTCCTCATCTTCGCTAGCCAAGGGTTTCTGATCCGCACCGCTCCTCACGGACCCAAGGGTTCTTCAGGAGCGGTGCTGATCAGAAACCCTTGGCTAGCGAAACTGAATGTTCCTTGAAAATGTTTTTACACAAAACACACACGCATTCTTCTTTTAAAAAGCATGGTATTGCACATTACGTATTTTGAGAATATTATCCGAACACTCATACTTCCGCTCGGAATTTCACAGAAACTGAACAAATCTCGGGGAAGTCTCGAGAACTTTCATTCGAGCACCTCTGGATTTATTACATACTTAGTAACGATGAAGAAACCATTCAGAACACATTCACAGGGGTGTTCTAGATCCGCACGTATATGATAATTGAAGTTTTCTGATCGTGTTTGGAATTCACTGACCTACGGTTCTCATCTGGAGGAGTAAGCATTCGGCAGTTTGACTAAATCCAGCCCCTACTATTTCACTGTCATTACAACGAAGTGAAATAGTAGGGGCTGCCTTTACACCGCATACAACCCCTAACGCGGGGGAGTCGATTCCAGCGTATGGAGGAGTCGATTTTCTCCGCTTCGGAGACGGGAGGAATTTAGGTCACGCCTTTTGTAGGTATTTATAACAAGTATTTCCAAAATATATATACCGCACGGAAGACAGCGATAGTCAAACTTGGTGTTTGTAAATGGTTCGAGTGCTCTATGCGTCTAGTAGTCTCAAACACTTCGAAACTATTTGGCAGATTTCGAATTCACGGTAATCGAGTGGCCAAAATGTGCATGATTTGTAAAATATACGTCTTGCTTTGTGTTACAGACAGTTGAAACAGTCGAACAAATGATCAACCTTGTAAGTGCAATAATCAAGTTTTTACAAATCTTACAAAGAATAAATAATCGGGGCATTTTTTGTTCAGATGTAACGGTATCGGGAATGTTCAACTTGTTTTGACAAAATGAATAGCAGACAAACGAGGTCTATAAAAGTCTACTTTATCTAATAAATTAAATGGTTTTACTTATTTACAGATATTTAAGCAATTAACACAGGTACCAGACTGAAGCATTCGGTTACAAGTGAAGACGTAACGTCGCAGAGGATAAATATAACAGGTATAACAATAATTTTTCTTTTACCTTAAGGTTAATAGTTTTACGGTTCGAGCGTGTGTGCGAGCCAAGCATGTAATATAATACACCCAGGTATACATCATCCTATGTGTCATTATCATATGTGCCATTATGTAATAAATTAGCATGGTGTATCATATGTACAGTGTACACGGGTGCACATTTACCTTTGATAAAGTCGTGGACACGAAATAAAAAATAGTTTCCATGAATTAATAATTCGTAGCCACATAATATAAGGTCATTTCCACGAAAATATGTCCGTTCCACGAAATTAAAATTTGTTCATTATACTTTAATGTATCCAATTTATATTGGGAACTAATTTTCTTACCTTGAATATCCATCATGTTTTAAATACTCTGATATTAATTCGAATCATTTTAAAGTAGAAAAGGATTAACCAAGAGAAATTTTCAAAAATGTTATTACCTAAGCAGTAATTAATTAATGCAGATTGCATAATGGTCTATGGGGACAAGAAAATTTTTGAAAATGAAAAAGTAAATACTAAGAATATTAATAAATGCTTTGTTGGAAGGATGTATTTAATCATTAGGAATAGAACAACTATTGAAAACAAATAAATTTTAGAATTGATTTTTATAGATTAAAAACAAAGGGGGGCAACTCTTCATTTGATATCAAATTTATATCATAAAATGATAATTTTACACATAAATATTCTGAAATAATGCATCGTTTTATGAATGTTTAAATGCGTTCATATTTTCATTGTAAGTCTTTACAGTGCTGCTTATAGATTGTTTAGTCTTTATATTCGATAATATAATGTCATATACATGTGCCAAAAATATATTTTAAAAAAAACCACAATTATGAATATCAGATCAATGAGTTTTATTTGAATCAAAACATTTTTTTCGCTGAATCGTGTTCATATATAAAAATTGCTTCAGTAAAGAGAAAAAAAATAAAGCACATTGTCATATACAAGATAATTCTGAAGTAAAAAGATAAAAAAGTCAACATAAATATTCTTAAATCAGACATTGAATAAAAGGAAAATTGGCATGATTTGTACATTAAAATAATATTTTTATAATCGAATGAAATATCGAGTTTGAGGGAAAAATAATAAAAAAGAAACAACAACAACAACAAAAATCCACTGTTTCGCGTGACACTTCTCAATTGTTCTTAACTGTTAAAACTTAAAGGAAAATTTACACCAGTTTTTAATTTCAATAGTTGAATTTATAGCTTCTTCTACGGAAGTATTATCCTGGTTAATATCTTCTCCTGCCACCGGTGCGGTGTCCTTTGTAAAAATTCCATCCACTCCAGTCACTCCATCCATTCCATCCACTCCAGTCACTCCATCCACGCCAGCCACTCCAGCCTTTAACAAAATTAAAGTTAACACTGCACCTATTCAGTTTCTAAAACGTCAATGTATGTTAAAACATAGTACATAACCAAACATGCATAAAAGGTAAGTAAGTATAAACACATTATTACCAATTTAAAAACATTCTTAAGAACGATAATTTGGTTATTTATAAAGCAGGCTAACGCTTTATCGTTTTAACATATGTTTGGGTTTTTTCCCATAAAAACCAAACATAATAATGTAATCATATAATTTCCTTAATTTTCCTTTTTTTAAATGTTAAAAAAAGATCTCATAAGTTAATACCTTCTAGTTGTGGTTCTAGATGTAAAATAGTCATTATTTGACTAAATAAGTTGGCTATAATATCTGATTTGACGGTTTTGTTTTAACACTTAAATCATAGTGTAATCATCATAAATTCTAGTTAATTTTTGTACAAAAGATGCATCGTTTTATGTACATGTTTGTTGTGAACGTTCCGAGTTTTCAAAGATGTATATATATATATATATATATATATATATATATATATATATATACACACACACACACACACACACACACACACACAGTTATTAATACTTTAAGTCATTGCCGCCCATATGTCTCATACCCATTTATGACCATATCACGGACAAAATAAAATTCAACAGTGTACTTAAACAGCCTAATTTACTTCATTAGGTTATTGAATAATAAGAAATAAAATTGTATATCAAACATGTAATCACGCATGTTTCATGAATTTAAATTATTCCTCACAATAATAGTATAATCATCTATAAAGCAAATTACGCTGTTGCATGGTGTGACAAATTTGAATATGCGTGAGTCGTTTATAGTCATCATCTTTACCAAAGTGACTATTATGCTACCCAATTTCACTGCATTGCTATTTTAAAAAGTAAAAAAAAAAAACCCCAATTAAAAAAAAATCACAATTAAGTTATTGCCGCCTTGATAAACTGCTAATTTCAGTGTATGTTTCATTAACTTTCTTCATTTTAATGTAAACCTTTTTCAGTTTACAGTGCATATCTTACAATTTAATTGAAAAACTGACCTCCCGTATTATAACCATAGCCGTTGTTCATGTTTCCATCGTGACCGGGGTAGTATTTGGGGTAATCGAATCTGTACATTTGGGCCTGGGCAAATGCGACAGCAAAACACAAAGCGACAACAAGAATGATTGCCTTCATCTTTGGGCTAGCTTTCATTATATTAATGTAGCTTGCGTGGGTGTACTGCTTGTGAAAAGAAAAACTGACCCTAAAAAGTGCGTGCTTAATTTATTGGTTTCAAAGCTTTCTTTCTGTTATTTTTTTTTGTAATTAATTTATTTTTCTTTATGAGATTCATCTGCGTGATTATGATGTTTTTGCTTATCAAATCAAGCAATGTCATTTCAATGAAATTTATAATAACATACAGATTGTAGTCAGTAAACACATTTCCAAATTTTGCCTCTATCTTAAAATCAAATCATACGAATTTAATTGTCATCAACACAATAACAAAAGAGATGCTTTAGAATCAGTTCATCAAAATTTTTTTTTTATTTATTTATTTTTTTTTTTGCAAAATAAGCGCGACGTTTTTTTGGTTTTTTTTTTTTGTTGTTTTTTTTTACCTCCGAGAACCACAAAAGGAAACATTCCTTGATTAACTATCAAAACATAGTAAATACTTAATTAATATTATCTTGAATTTTAAAGATGATATTGAATGCATAGATTGCAATTAATGTAGGGTTGTGAAGAGAAGAAATATGATTTTTTTTGGCAAAACTCAAAAAATGCGGAAACAATTGCCACAAAACTATCGACAAAATAAGTTTGTAATCGTTTTAGGGAAGGAGTCTTCTCGTTATCAGACATACTTCTTATATTAAGAAATTCATGAAATTTTTACACAGTCAAACAGGTCATATTAACAAATGATTGCATCAGTTTAATCAAATTTGACCATCTTGTTTTTCCATCAAGGTCAGGTCAAGGTCACTACCTTTTTCCTCAACTGAAAGGATGATGAAAATAAATGTAGTTATCTGCAGTTATGTAGACATCTGTTTAAGATATAAAGTTTCTATTCTTCAGTGAAATGATAGAATATAAGGATGTCTATCAGCACATACTACTAAAATTGAAATAAATATTTTAACTAAAATTGATATCGCCTAGCCAACATTTCCTCTAATTTTCCTTAATTTTGAAGATAGTGTAACGGGTCTCTCTCTCTGTCCGCGAGAGACTCACTAGGGGTTGTCTTATTTTCCGTGGCAAGGCTTGCGTTACACGGCTCAACTGAGCTAGGAGGGCTTATGTGGCACAGTGGTTTAAAATTTAACACCCTTAAATTTTATTTCACAACACGAAGTTATCTCCCTTTATCTAATAACAACTGTATCACTCACCACTGTCTACAACTTATACCTCCTATTATTAACCCGCGCTCTCTGATTTACACTAAATTTATTAATAAACGAAATCTCTCAGCTTATAAAGCCTTTTACAATCTAGGTTCTAAGGAAGTCACTAGCCACTACACAGAAGTTTCCTCTGACTCAATTTTTAATATTTACTATTCTTACATTTCCGACAAGCAACTAGGTTGGAAACCCTCAACTTTAGGAAACCTTGTAAATCTCTGTATTTGAAATGATACAAAATACAAATTTTACAATTTATTAAAATAATTATCTCAAATGAACAAACAACAAATCTAAGTTCTGTCTCAGTCTGTCCCTTATAGTTTAGTCACCTACTCTACCTGTATAAAACCAACTTCTCCCACAATGCATATGTTGGAAAAGTACAACTCCAAAGTTCAAATCCCTAACTCTCAAACTCTCTCCCAGGCCTTCTGGATGAAAGTAAAAACCAAAACTAAAACTTAATCCCTTGAACCTAATTTCCTAATCAATTTCCAAGCCTAATCAAATTCTAGTAAATTCCAAAGTCTGAATTCCGTTATGAAACAGCAACAAAATTTAGAAATTCACTAGCTTCCTCAGCTAAATGAATAAATTACCTAAATCTTATGAAAACAACTTGAAATAATTTCAATAAATTCTTAAAATTATCACCAGTTTACCAAAAATTCCAAACAAACAGCAAATTTCAACAAAGTCTAATTCCTCAATGAAAATTCACTAAAATGACCAAAATTTCCTATAAAGTTCCACAAATATTCCAAAAGTCTCTAAAATGTGCTGAAAATAACCCTGGCTCTTCTTAAAATAAAATTAAAAAGTCATTTTAAGTCTAAATTAATAGAAAAACGCCCAACCCATGCTAACTCCTAAATCCTTACCACTAATATGCAGCTTTCCTAGCAGAAGACCGAAATTCCCTAAACTCTCACTTTTATACCAAAACCTGACGTAGAAGTTGGAAAGTGTTGGATACCTTGGAAACATGTTGGAGAATCTCTCGTGACATTTCCCGTAAGCGGCAAAGCCCATAGAAAATCTAAAAACTACATACTAGACAACTATCATGAATAAAAATAATCACCAAATACATTCTTAAGTCGCAATAAGTAAATCATTATCCATTTAATACAACAAATAGCACGATTAACTCCAAAATTCCCAAAACTATCGTAACATTTACGATCGGGCTCGACATCCCGTAATTACGACGACAAAGTGTGTCAACAATTCCTGTCGGTTTACAACAAGACGATAATCACCGAAAATCAACTGGAAACAGGTTAAACTAAAAGAAAATATGACTTCAGCAATGAAGCTATGGTTCACCAACCACAGGATACCAATTAAAAGTCCCTGACATATAAAGTAAGCTAAAATACTGCAACTTCACTACAGCAATGATCAGCTGATTTCTACGTAACTCAAAACATGTGCACAATCCAGACAAATCACTTAAACTGGTTAATAATCACCTATCAACTACATGAAAAGCTTACATAATACATATTCCTGCAATGTCAAGTAAATACACATGCTCATCTCAACTTTCCTACAAGTCAACAATAATCAGGTTCAATAACTCTGTCCAAAACCAATCTGTCAAATCACTGGACTGTTACAATAGTTTGATTATTTTTATATGCTTGCAATAAAAAATATTTCTGATTTTAACATATTATAAAGACTTTACATAAAGATATCAATTGACATAAAATCTAATATATTGACCATTTAATAAGGGAGAAAATCCGATTTTAACGATTTTTTCACACAGATCTATTTATAGAATGAGCGCTTAAAAAAGCTAATAAAATTGTTATTTGATAGGCAAATCATATTTTAAAAACATAAACCAAAACCCAAGTATCTTATCATTAGTTCACATTAGTTGAAAAAATCGAACATTAATGTTATTGTTTTGAAAATGCTAAATAGACTCATGCGTCTACAGCAATTCTGAATTGCAAAAACATGGGATGTTTTCCTACGCCAATGTTCCGCCAAAAAAATAGTCCTTGTTAGATTCTAGACTTTGATTACTATGTTTATGCAAAGTTGAATAATAGTAAAAAAGAAAGAAAAATATGATATTTTAATTTCCTTTCATCTTGATTTTTGAACATTTAGTCAAATTTACTTGTGACAAGTCAAAAATCAGATAAGACTCCTTCCTTAACAAAATATTTTTTGTATGTTTTTGTTTTCATCTTTTGATAAGTAGTAGACTATACTTGTTCAAAGTTGAAGTTGTCATTGTAAAATTAGCGTAGTTTTAAATCACTAATAGCATTAACATAATTTTAGTTTAAACAGTTCTAACGGACACTCAGTTGGCGGTTTGTATTCTGTACGAAAGTAAATACAACATTAACAGAGCAACGTATTTTAATTCTTACCGTTGTGTGGAAGCGGTGTCCGATAATCAGATAAAAGCTTAGAGTTGTTAGCTGGTTGCTCAAACAGTGCTGTATTTATATTGTTAAACGCACCTTATGATGAATGATATTGACCTTGAACCATTGGTCTTTTCCTTTTTAATTATCGACACAGTTCACGTTCTATTGGTGTTTAAATTATTATTCGCGTCGGCAATATATTGCTGCCTTTGCAATAATTTAAAAAAAAACATTGATTTATTGATCAAGTTTGGTTTGTTAAAAAAAATGCTGGAATAATCAAAAACAATTAATAGTATTATCGTGATTAGAAGACATGAAATTGACCTAATGTTTAAAAGTTGTGCTTAAGTTCAACATTAATAGTGTTAATTCCAATTATACAAAACATTTAATTGTAATTTTTTTTTGCTTTGAATGCATAAATCAAAAGAGCTCTGGAAAAATAAGCATTCGTACACCAAGATTTAAGGATGTGTTGTAAAGTATGCTAAATAGTCTTATGCAATTACATGATAATAATGCAGTGTGCGTCTAAACTTATTTGTGAATCAGTATACATTTGTAACAAAACAAATTGTTCAAATACTTTCTAAGGAGTGATTGTTTATTTTCCATAATCGATTACTTCTGTACTAATTTTGTTGATTAATTTGAAGCAATTCGGCTATTTTTTTTCGAATCGGTTCTTACTTTAACAGTGCGTATGCATATTGCTAAAGTTAAAGTTAGATAATAAACAAGGTTAAATTTAAGTGTAAGATTTAAGTTCTATTGAATGCACATAATTTGATAACGAATTCATTTTTGTGTAGGACGAAAATTATGCAATTATCATTCAATTACAGTCTCCAAATATTTCTCACCCCACTAAACATCGCAAGCCAGTCTTGCTTGTTAGAATTAGTTAAACAACTAGATTCTTGATGCAAAAGCAACAAAACTGTCTTCGGTTTTGATACACATGTATCAATTTAACTGTAAGACATTGCTTCTTTCGCGTAGAAAAAAAATAATGGATATGATAATTACTGTGAATAAAATTTCTAGACGTTACTTCCATGTAAAACAACTAGAATGAAAAAACAAATCAATTATTGAAGTACTTCTTATGACAACCGGAAGTTACACCGATTCAAACAAAACATGATAAACATTTCTACAAACATAAGTCTTTCCTTCCTCAAATTTTGGTTGTTCAAGTCTCTGCCAAATCTAAGATTTCGTTGAGACAAGGTTTTTTGTCTCGGGACTGGAAACGGACGAACGGAAGTGCTTAATGAAAATAATAGCCGGTATTTCTTGTACATTTGCCTACATTTACATTTTGCCTGATAAACAGTGGTGTACACACCACTGTTTATCAGGCTAAATGAAACAACCAAGAAAATCAGTTAAACTTGTTAAAAACATGATTTGTTTGAACCCTTCCAGAAAGAACCGGAAGTGACGGTCGATGCTCAATAAAAATAAAAGTTAGCATTTCCTGAACATATGCCTGTCGTACATTATTGTTTATCAAGCTAAAACTGTCATAGAAAACAGTTAAACTCACAAACAACTTAAATTGTTTGAACCCTTCCTGTGAAGACCAGAAGTCACAATCGATAGAATGAAACCTGTTAAATACATCTTCTATCAAATGTTTATCACCCATGTAAGTTTCGTGTCTTGATCACTTACAGTTTCTTAGATCTCGCGGGTACAAACTGTGTTTAAAAAAAAGCTACCTGAGACAATTGAGATATTTTACCGGAAGTAGAATTTTTTGGTCTATTTAACATCGCATAGATGACATATGTAAGGATTTTTACTAAATTATTCATTCCATGTAAGATAAATAAAATAGTTTATTTTGTTAGCTACTTCCAATGACAAGAGGAAGTTAAAACGAACAGAACCAAATAGTTTTTTAACACATCTACAACTATAGGTTTATCGTCCCACAAAGTCTTGATGTTCAAGTCTCTATCGTTTCTATGATCTCGAGGTGACAAGCTTTTTGGCGCGGGACAGGAAACGGATCACCGGAAATGAACTTTGAAACAGTGAAAAAATCTTCTCGAGATATTATAATTTTCTATCATCCTTGAAAACGTCAGGAAAATCTATCCAGCCATCTCTGAGAAATTCTGCTGAAAAAACGAGAAAAATAATAAAAAAAAAAGGAAGAAAGAAAAAACACTACAATTAGTATAAAGTCTTAAACGGAAGACCTTAATTAGACTGTTCTCTTTGCGAGCAAGGAGTGGGTCGTTGGTCCGATTAAAGATGAGAAGAGATTTTGACTCTGTTTGATGTCATTTAAACTCGATTTAAATGAATTCAAAATTTTGAAAATTTTGAACTTCACCCAATCAATTCGAAAAAGATGTCATCAGACGCAGAATTTAAAGCGCAACTTAGATATGATCTTTTAAAATCGATCTGAGGTCATTTTAACACGATTTAAATGAGTTTAATTTTTTTTCAAAAAATCAAATCTCATTTTTACCGCGGCTCATTTCTTTGATATTTATTCTAATTAAAGATGAAATCTATACAAAACAGCAGAACTTTTTAGAATCTACTGAGTATAATAAAATTATTATTTTAATTTTAAATTCAAGTAAGGGTATTTATTTTCTTGCGATATTGAAATATGAATTCTATTCGGGAGAATTATCAACAGCATTGCGTGGCATAAAATTCAATGACTTTGGAGAATTGAAATTAGCTTCTTTAAATACTGTTAAATACTTAGGTACTGATTGGTGCCAATCTGTAAATGACAAGTTGAGAGCTCGCCAGAGGAAGTGCG
Organism: Magallana hongkongensis; assembly: GCA_016163765.1. Classification (NCBI taxonomy): domain Eukaryota; kingdom Metazoa; phylum Mollusca; class Bivalvia; order Ostreida; family Ostreidae; genus Magallana; species Magallana hongkongensis. The sequence goes on from WFKH01010211.1 coordinate 46,948,929, forward strand.
TCCGCTTGGATTGTGTTTACTTTGAAAACGAGTAGTTGTGAGTTAATTAAAACTTGCGCCGTTTAATTTATGTCAAATGACGTCGTCAAAACTGATGGAGTCTGCTCCGAGTCCATGGACATAAATTTGTTTTTCCATTTCGGAAATATCTAATGATGCTATCACTTTGAAATTTTATACATGTGTTTAACATGTTCGTGATAACATTTGTGTGAAATTTCATTAATTTGTCGTTCTTTTTAAAGGCGAAAACGTAAATGTCTCAATAATACATGTAGTGACTGTTAAATCAAAGGACCACACCATGTGTCATACAAAGATGCATTTACCAAGCTATTTCATTTGATATCAAATTTTTATCATAATATTTTTACACATAAATATTCTGTAATAATGCATTGTTTTATGAATGTTTGAATGCGTTCATAAGTCTTACATGTAACAGTGCTGCGTATAGATTTTTACATGTAAGTCTTTATATTTAATAATATGTCATATGCATGTACCAAAAATATTTTTAAAAAAAACACAATTATAAATATCAGATCAATGTGTTTTATTTGCATAAAAACAAACTTTCTTTTTGCTGAATCGTGTTCGTGAAAAGTGCTTCAGTAAAAAGAAAAAATCAAAGGCCGGAACGGCCACAAAGGCGTCGAGCTGACATTTTCTTTTATATAGAATGATATCAATAATTTGAATTTCTGTACTAATAGTCGTTTATCAAATAATATAAGAATAAAAAAGTAAATGAATTATGTTTTGTGTTGCTTTAAAAACAAAAATCAGTTTCCTTATAAAAAAAGTAGTGATGCGTTTATAATACAATAACTCATCATGGTTACAAAAATCGAAGACATTTCAAAGTTCAAAAATAAATTATTTTCTTTCTGCTTTAAACAGTCTTTTAACAATTTTCACAGGTTTATAACTTGAATACATCAACAGCGTGTCCCTAATTATAATAATAAAACATACTTTTATTTATTTCAATTCCCGTTTGAAACAAGATTACCTATGGTATGGCTGTTTAAAAACAAATCCACAACACGTGTTATCTAAAATGCTCGACCAAACCAACTGCATTATCGTGTTTATTAATTGCAACAAAATCACTAGATACGTTTATCGCTTGCATTTATTTTGGAGACCGTGCCCGATAACAAAGTAAATTTACACATCAAATTTTATTTCTATCGGGCACAGTCTTCAATTAAAATGTAAGCGATAAACTTAAATAATATTTAGTGAATTTTTACACTTTATTGTATTCATCCGCCATTTCTTATTTAAGCAAATTTATACTTACGCAATGAGTTGTCAATAACCAGGGAGGCAAAGTTGGGTTTTCTGTACACAATTTAGTTGAATAAATGGAATAAAAATCTTGTAATACGTTTAATACTTTAAGGAACTTATTTCTTATGCGCATTTAAAAGGCGGTGCAGAGCATGACTTTTTGGACGATTGCCAATCCAGACGATCGCTAGAGGGCTGCCGAGCATTAGCTCGACGCCTTAAAAAACGTAAAGCACATTGTCATATGCAACATAATTCTGAAGTAAAATAACATTTTCATAATCAGATAAGATATCGAGTTTGAGGAATAAAAAAGAAACCGTTGTTCCGCGTGAAACGTCTCTATTGTTTTTTACTGTTAAAACTTAAAAGAAAAGTTACACCTGTTTTTAATTTCAGTTGTTGTGGTTATAGCCTCTTCTGCGGAAGTATTAACCTTGTAATAGTTCCATTCACTCAGCCACCTCAGCCACTCCATTCATTCCAGTGGCTCCATTCACTCCATTCACTCCATGCTTTAACAAAATTAAAGTTAACACTGCACATAATCAGTTTCTAAAACGCCAATGTATGTTGAAAGATATTACATAACTAAACATTCATAAAAGTGAGGTAAGACATTATTACCAATTTTAAAAAGTTCCTAACAACGATAATTTGGTTATTGATAAAGCAGCCTGACGCTTAATCGTTTTTTCATATGTTTAGGTGTTTTTTTTTCAAAAATAACCCATACAAAATAATTTCATTAAAGAATTTCCTTTATTTCCTTTTTTTTAATGTTAAAAAAGGTTCTTATAAATTTATACCTCTAGTTGTGGTTTAAGATGTAAAAAAGTCATTATGTGACATTATTATACTTTCATGTTAAATACTGAAATCTGAATGGTTTAGACGCAGTTTATAATCCGTTCTATTACCCTCAGCGTTAGCAACACACTAGGCAACGGGTAACACAACGAATTGCTACATGTGCGTAAATTATGCGCGGACGGTTCGCCGTAGAATTCACGTCATTTTTTAAGAAGCCAGTTATGCGTTTGAAATAATGCGAATAAATAATAAAAATAAAAGCAGTAATTAAAATTTTCGTTAAAATTATAAAATTCAGTAAAATAAAATAAATTATAGTGCCTGATTGGGAGGGTAACAGTTGAAATTGACACTGCTTGAAAACCATTGTAATAAATATACATACGTCTGTTGTGAAAATTCCGAGTTTTTCAAAGATGTGTGTAAGTTTATATCTATCTATATATATATATATATATATATATATTTATCTTTCTATATATGTAAGACTCCAAAGTCCGATGGTCACGCCAAAGTCCGATGGTCACACCAAAGTCCGATGGTCTGCGACAAAGTCTGATGGTTTGTTGCAGATAGGGACGCCAAACCCGATGGTTACGCTAAGGTCCGACGGTTTGTCTCCTATAGACACGTCACGCGAAAGTCCGTCGGTCGAACACGCTAAAGTCCGATGGTCCGCCGTTTGTTTACGCGCCACGCTAAAGTCCGATGCTTTTCCAGGCCAAACTTCGATGTTGCGCGAAAAACAAATTACGTCTATGACGTCACGTCACGAGAACGTTATTGGTAACGTCCATAATAACAATTTAAATCCGAGAATCCTAAGATGGATGCGGCAGGCCTTCCAGATGAGGGATATTTTTTTTGAGGAAGTGAGGAAGAAGCGAGAGACAAACGACCCTAATCCGGAGCAGTTATGGTCCGTTTTAAAGAAGGTGGAGAAGATTTGCAAGCTCAAGGCAGATCATCCGTCATGGAGCCCTAAAAGGATCAAGGATGAAATCGGACCTTTTTGTGAACCATCGGGCTTTGGCGTGTCGCATCATCGTACTTTAGTGACTGCACGCGAACCATCGGACTTTGCACACCATCGGACTTTGGCGTGACACACCATCGGACTTTGGCGAATGACGTCTACCATCGGACTTTGGCGTGTCACACCATCGGACTATAGCGCAGACCATCGGACTTTGGCGTAACCGTCGGACTTTGGAGTGCCAACACACTTTGGAGTCCTACATATATATATATATATATATATATATATATATATATATATATATATATATATATATA
>WFKH01010211.1:46954046-46975927 GCA_016163765.1 Magallana hongkongensis
ATATATATATATATATATATATATATATATATATATATATATATATAACACACTTTAAAACACTGTTTCAAAATATTTCGACCGTGTTACCGGTCTTCATCAGTCGTGTTTATTGTCAATAGCAACACAACGTTTAACATATACTATGACGTCACAATATGAATACAGTCTGGCAAGTGACGTCATACAACAATTTTGCGTGAAAAACATTTGAAATATAGGTGAGAGAGTCTATACTCTGTTCTAAGATATCCTCGATTTACAATTTGCTTAATTACTCGATATTTATAAATACCTTAGGGTTCAAACGATGTTCATTCAAAAGTATGAAAAATTTTCAAGATTTCTTCGATGAAACGCCCCCTTTAACTTATCAGGTTTCAATACATGGCTAAAAAATGTGATGTTAACCGGGATTTTGTATTGCAGCAGACCCGGATGATAACGTTGAAAAATTGCGCAAGGTATTCCGAGTGACTTCCGAATGGACAAAAGATGTAAACATTCCCCATTATAAATCTCCGTAAGAAATCTGTTTTCGATCATGTGAATTTTTCTGAGTGAAAAATGATAATTTGTCAATTAAGATATCTTAGTAATTTTCCCTTTCATCAACTGCACTTCTTTCACAGGTATGTGTATTTTTATTAAAAATCGGCTAAATGTGCTGCATAAATATCTTGGGACAGACTATAGTAAGCACGTTGATAGCAATTATTTCTGCATAAACAAATAATATATGAAAAATGTATAAATAATGGGACATAAAATAGAGAAAAGTGTCTCTACAAACTTGTAATTATTTAGTCTAAAGATAATAATGTTCCCTTTTGTTGATACCAAAAGGCATATAAGTATTTAACTTTTTCTTCCACAAATTTTCCCTGCATTTTCTGTAAATTTCATCTTTGTACAATTTTTCAATACCTATTACAGACTAATCATCAACAGTATGTTCATTTGTATAAAAATGCATTGCTACAGGGTCATTAGTTTCTCTCCTAATCAGTGATAAATTTAAAACATGTCGTTGATATAAAGTCACCCCCGTTTCCCCAACATATACAATTTTGTTACACTTTTTACAGAACATCCTATAAACAACATTACTTGACTTACAATCGATATGATTTTTAACTTAATATGTTTTGCCGTTAGAGTCTTGAAATTGTCAAATAATATATTTACATATAACACATTTTTTTTTTTGCACCACTCGGCTCACAGAAGTGTTTTTTCTTAAAGAAGAGATTATTATGTTTTTTATGAACTAATATGTCTTTTAAGCTTTTGTCTCTTCTGAATTCCGCTAAAGGTGTATTTTGAAAAGCAAGTTTCAGGCGGTCGTAATTTTCAAGAATTTTTTGACGTTTTTTTTAAATTTGATGAATATTTGGTGGTCCTCTGGAATAATTTAACACAAACGGAACACGGTTACACTTTTTGTTATTTTTTCTGTAGTTCAATAAATCGGAGCGGTCGAGTTTGTCCACCTTCACAAGTTGATTCTCGACCTCATTGTTCGAATATCCACATTTGCGTAAATTGGTTTTTATGTTCTCCCGTTGTTTAAAATATCCCTCATCTGTTGAGCAGATTCAGCGCGCACGGAAACCTAGTCCAAAGGGTATAGATTTTTTGGTAGATTCAGGGTGGCTGGATTTTTTATTTAGATACATTTGTTTGTCAGTGGGTTTACTGTAAAGGTCTGTAGAAAGGAATCCTTCTTCAAGAGAAATATTTACATCCAGAAACTCTACGCTGGATTTTGAAAAACGTAGGTCAAGCTGAATATTAGGATGTATATCATTTGCAATTTTTATGAAAATGTTGAAGATCGGCTTCTGTTCCTGACCAGATTCCAAATATGTCATCGATATATGAAACATAAAAAATGGGTTGTTTATTACATTGTTAAAAAAGAATACGTTCCCAATCCCCCATATATATACATGCGTAGTTTTCGCCAAGTTTGGATCCAATAGCAGTTCCTTCTGTGTGAATAAATTGTTTGTTGTAAAAACTAAAATTGTTATTTTCCAGGACAGCATCCATCATTTCTAAAATGCTATTTGTGTCAACTTTTTTCTGTCGTCGATTTAAAACTTTTGCTATTACTTCCCGCGCTTCTTTTCTTGGTATACTGGGATACAGCGCTTTAATGTCCATACAAAATAATATCGAGGAATTTGATAATGGTTGATTTACAGTAGATAGTTTTCTTAAACAATCTGTAGTGTATTGTACGAAACTTTTTAACGATCGGTTTGCCTCTTCTAATTGCGATTCTACATACTCTGCTAGCTTCTCTGTTGGATGTTGACGGCCATTTACTATTGTTCTAAATGGATGGTTTTTCTTAGGAATTTTTGGATTTCCCTGTAGTTTTCCTGAAGATATTTCTGTAGGTAAGAGATAATGTCGTAAATCAGACGTGATGGATGCTTTTTTATGCATGTTGTTTATTAGCTTCTTAATCTTGTTGGTGATTTGTTTGCTTCTATCTTCTTTAACTTCCTCATATGATGCACTGCTTATCATTTCGTTCTCCAACTGGTCGACGTACTTATTGGTGTCCATCACAACTATCCCAGATCCTTTGTCTGCTGGTCTAATAATTATGCTTTGATCATGTAATAGTTGCCTCATTGCTTTGTCTCCTGAACTAATGTTACTGGAAAATTTTCTATTTAACCCCCGGATAACGTCTTCTTTCACTTGTCTTATGTATTCATCCAACCACTTGTCTCTTCCCTCTTCTGGTGTCCAGTTACTTTTAGAATTTTTATGCTTGACAGTTCCTACATCTTGTGAAGAAATGTCATTTTCCTTGTCAATGAAATACTCCAGAAGCCGCATCATACGTTACCAAGTCTGCAGATCTGTTAATAACTGTGTAAAATCAATATTTTTTCTAGTTGGTACAAATTTTAAACCTTTTTTCAATAAATTCATTTGATCTGCAGCAAGTATTTTGGAAGATAAATTGATAACTTTCATTTGACTTGTTTCAGTTTCTGGTTTTGGTGAGGAAGTTTCCTGTATATTGACCTTAGTAGACATTTTGTCAGCATTTGCGTCTATTGATGGTTGGTGATTCTCTTCTTCTGGAGAGGGCGATACGTTACAAATGCATGGGCGATTTGAGGTCTTAATTAAGTTGAAATGATTTGACGAATAATTCAGACAAATAAAATCTTTCTTGTGATTACATTCACCAAGAGGGTATTTTTGCCACTGCGATTGTCCATTGAAATATGTTTTAACAAAAATGACCTTATCAAAACGATAAGATGTAGCGATGATTTCTGCCTCTGTGGCCCAGGAAGCCACACTGCCATCTAATAATTTGACGTTGTTCTAGTGAGTGTGAAAATCCCCATCCACAAATTCTCTGTAAAATTGTCTATTGGAACTGAGTTCTTCAACAATGCTATTTCTTACATTTGCGTGAGTTCCTGATTATCATAAAGAATGTACGAAATCCATCTATAAAAACAATTCCCGTCTCCCTCTACTGAAATTTCTGTAATGTATCATCCCTAATAATATGGTCCACCGTATGTATTAAAGCATTTTCTGATATATTGGAAATGTTATCATCCACCACTGGAATTCTAGATAGTGCTGAAAGTTTTTTTATTCTTTAACCTATGGAGTCTGTTAGCGCTAGCATTTACATTATCTTTAATGGATGTAATGGCAGCCATATGTTGCTCATCTCCGAGTTTTTTCCGCAAAAATTCGCATTGCCTTTCTATGTTAACGTTAAACTTCTTAACGGTATTGTTACAAACCTTGATAAATTCCTGCATCAAATTTTAGATGTAAAACACAATATATCTTGAACTTTTTCCTTACTGATCTGCGTAGCTTCAAATCCTAATGTCCATTTCAATTTAAATCCTTTTGGAAGAATATTTTATTCCTGACAAGACTGTAGAAAAAGTAGATGACTCTCATATCTGGTTTTCTTCAAAAATGTTTTCCACAAAATCCTCAATTCATTCTTCTGTATATTGTTCATGTTGATCCGCTATACGTAGTAAAAATCCAAAGTCTCTTTTTCAGTTAATAATAAAAAAACACACTTTAAAACACTGTTTCAAAATATTTCGACCGTGTTACCGGTCTTCATAAGTCGTGTTTATTGTCAATAGCAACACAACGTTGAACATATACTATAACGTCACAATATACTGTATATACTTTATATGAATACAGTCTGGCAAGTGACGTCACACAACAATTTTGCGCGAAAAAAATATGAAATAAAGGTGAGAGAGTCTAGTAAGCACGTTGTAGCAATAATTTCTGCATAAACAAATAATATATGAAAAATGTATAAATAATGGGACATAAAATAGAGAAAAGTGTCTCTACAAACTTGTAATTATTTAGTCTAAAGATAATAATGTTCCCTTTTGTTGATACCAAAAGGCATATAAGTATTTAACTTTTTCTTCCACAAATTTTCCCTGCATTTTCTGTAAATTTCATCTTTGTACAATTTTTCAATACCTATTACAGACTAATCATCAACAGTATGTTCATTTGTATAAAAATGCATTGCTACAGGGTCATTAGTTTCTCTCCTAATCAGTGATAAATTTAAAACATGTTGTTGATATAAAGTCACCCCCGTTTCCCCAACATATACAATTTTGTTACACTATTTACCGAACACCCCATAAACAACATGACTTGACTTACAATCGATATGATTTTTAACTTGATATGTTTTGCCGTTAGAGTCTTGAAATTGGCTAGAACAAATAATATATTTACACATAACACATTTTTTGCACCACTCGGCTCACATAAGTGTTGAACTGATATGTCTTTTAAGCTTTTGTCTCTTCTGAATGCCCCTAAATGTGTATTTTGAAAAGGAAGTTTAAGGCGGTCGGAATTTTCAAGAATTTTTTGACTTTTTTTTTTTTTAAATTTGATGAATATTTGGTGGTCCTCTGGAATAATTTAACACAAACGGAACACGGTTACACTTTTTGTTATTTTTTCTGTAGTTCAATAAATCGGAACGGTTGATTTGTCCACCTTCACAAGTTGATTCTCGACCTCAATGTTCGAATATCCACATTTGCGTAAATTGGTTTTTATGTTTCCCGTTGTTTAAAATATTCCTCATATATATAATTTTCCAATAAATAAAAAACCGGTACAGTTTTTTAAAGAATTTAAAAAAGTAAATATCCAGAATACAATCACAATTCGATCAGACTACAAACGTTTTCGCCATTCCGGGCTCTTCAGGCGGTTATGTACGAATGATTAATATGTTACGAAGTAACGTCAATAAGCAAAAGTTCATTGTGATGTCACAATAACGCAAAAGTAGCGGAAAGTTAAAGTCACAGATCAAAAAGGCGCTAAAATAATAATAGCAAATATTACAGATGTTCAATTGTATCACATGTATATAATTACTTTTTCACTGAATGCAATAAAGTTTCGGTTTGAATAATTTAATAAAATGGTCTTCCTTGTTTAGACTTAGTGTTTCATTCTCAATGGGACGTTTATAAAATGGAAATAATTTAAAATTTTCCCCGGCCGCATTCAGCAAAATGTTCACAACATGGAGTATTACGGACACTGGCATCTGTAAGGTACACTTATATATAACAAAAGACTTGACTTATAGGGCCGGTATTGGTTTCTGTCTTTACAAAAAGTATATCGATTTCCGTTCCACTTCTTAATTTTAGACCATACACAGTAAACTCTTAGTTTCTAGTTCTCATAATGTACAGTGATTGAAAAAAGTTTCACAGTCGTTTTCTGAGCAGTATGAGTTATGGACGCTTTTTTACTTTATCTTTAAATTTAATTTTCAGTTTACTTTCTATGAAACGATACATGTACTTTACATGCGTTTATTTACAACCAAGGACATATTAAAAACCATCGAAAGTCTCGCGTGAGGCGATTTCAAAGGTCGTTTTATGCATCAATTTTCTTTTATTCTATTGAAAACATTAACACAAAATCCTTTAAAAAATAAGGAATGTAATATGTTACTTCATTCCCGTATAGAATCATAATTACGGTGATTAAATTCTCACATATGTCGTGTCCACAATGACGTTAAAATCGGGTATTTATTTTCTTTATATCTCATTCTGTTTTAAACATAATAATTCAAAATTTATGAAACAGATCCGTATTAACAAGAAGAACACATTCATTTGCTTTAATCAGAAGCAATGTTACAAAATATTTTTTATTTGAACTTATTTATTTCACAACGATTGACAAGCAAGTTCTTATATTAATGTCTCTTGTTGGTACCGATGTTTTACGTAATGTGGTCCTCAATGTGGGAGGAAAACGCAAAATTTGCGAATTTTTTCAAAACGTGCATGATATTTTCGGAAGTAAATGTAAACATGGCGGTACAGAAGTAGCTAATCCTGTTAGTGTATATACGTCCTTTTACAACTGCAGTACTTCTCCCACAGTTGTACTATATCCTATAGATGTTCTGGAAAGGCAAACGCAACAGTTTTTGCTCGGCATGATTTACTCGTCTCGAGTAACACAGAGTGAATGATTCTTGTCCTCAAACAAAGCGTGCTTACACTAAGGTATAGTTCCGGTTGATTGCTTTTACATGTAGTTAAGTATATACTTTTTCTATCGATATCTTTAGTCGGGGTTTTTTATTTCATTAACTCCCAACATCTGAAGTGGCCAATTTGTGCAAGTTTGCTACTCTTGTGATGAAAATAAGATATTTTTTTAATGAGTAAAAATCACTGTCGATTTAACTTTTTACTAAGATAGTGAATGTTTCTTTACTGCAGTGCTATTTACCCAGCCTCTCCTTCATATTAAGATATTAAGATCAATTCCATGTAAGAATCAAAATTCGGTGGCCACGCATAGTCATGTATTTTCTTCATACTTTACAATTTGATAGACTTTGATGAGTTGAAAAGCCTAACACCATTTTTTGGGGGTTGCGATGTGGTCCCGTTGCCATGGTAACAGAGTGTAAAGATGTAAAAATGGCATTTAAATCTTCTTTGAGAACTTATTGTGAGTAATGGCTACAATTTGGGGTTTCAAGGATAGCATATATTATGAAAAAAATGTCATTTTTTAAGAGAAAGAAAAACATTTATGGAGAAACGCATATTTTTAAAATGTTTCCATGGAAACTAAACAGAAATTTAAAAATATGATTTCTTCATTTATTTTGAATTAAAAATGCAAATCTAAATTGTTTTGGACACACTATTATTATTGTGCAATTAAGAATTTAAACATGAAAATTGAGAACCGTTGCTATGGTAACAAGCTAAAAAGTAAGGTAAATTCTAATATTTTAAAGCATTTTAGAATGCGTATTATACACATATAAAGAATAAATACTTGATTTCAATCGGTGAGAAAAAATCAAGTATGTCCTGAATTTTAAAGCAACTTGAAAAAAATCTGACATTTGCTAAAAAAAATTTCCGCTGCCATGGACTTTTTAAAAGGTTAGAATCTTTATGTGATTTTCTATGCAACTTTCCATAGCAACAACACGTCTGTGTTGCATAACAGCGTTTTTTGAGGTATATAATAAAAATTTAGGCATATTTTTACAAGTTTCAACAAAAACAACTAAAAATTTCTTAAATTTAGGAATTACAACAATCGAAATCACCTTCAATTTTTCAGGTTTTCCTATTTCTTGGCCTTGTTAGCATAACAACGGTTGTAATTTTTCTTAAACAAAATGTATAATGCATGGATATTGATATAGATGTAAAAATTTAATAGTTTCCCTTTTCGGCTTATTAAAAACTTAACAAAAACATATTTCAATTTTTTTAACGGTTTCCAAGGTAACATTTTAAAAGTATTGGATTCTTAATTAATTTTCTTCTATGAAATAAGAAATGACAATAGGACAAAGGTTGTTTTGTGTCTTTGATAGTTTACATTATTGGGCAAAACGTTATTATATGGTTTCAAAGTAGGTAAATTTCGCTATTTTTCCATCTTTAACCTTGGTAACCATGGCAACGGTTACCCCCAGCAAACATTTTTTAGTGTCTTTTGCGTTTGACACCTAGGTGTGTCCATGTATGAAATATAAAGAAATTTGGTGACTATGCGTGGCCAGACCTATATATTAATCTTTGATTCTTACATAGAATTGATATTAAGTTTTTTTTCGGTAGCGAATAAATTTGCTCTTCATATATTAAACTTGAATAAAATATTTCCTTTTTATTTAAAAAGTTGTCGTAGAAATAGAATGATTTTGGAAAAAGATGAGGTGGGTTGCTTTCATTGATGTAAATATTGAACGATTTTGACAAAATTATTAATATATGGTCACATTTTCATTTAATCCTGAAAAAATGTTTGAATAATTTTGAATGGTTGATGGTTGTTTTAGGCTGTTGGAATCTCATTGGAAGCAAGAAGAATTGATATTTTTGAGAGAGCATTTGGGAAAGTGTATGTACCTGTATTGGACATAATTACTCTGAAACAAAGTGGTGCACAAGAAAAAAAAACAATTTTATAATGTTTTGGTCACTTCCATATTCCTTTCATTTATCTTCAATCTATCAACCATTAAAATATTGATACAATTATTTTCCACAGTTTTTTGATTCTATAACATGTATTAATTAATATCTGTTTTAATTAACATGTAATGTTTTACAGTAAATGTCAATGAAAGAAAATACAAGTTCTTTACATGCATAAAACATGCATAAAACAAGAAATATATGTGAACAAAATGAAAACAATAACTCAAGAAATAAAAATCCTAATAAGTGTGGTTGATCAGATACATGTGTTTATTAACCGATGTTTTATTTCCATTCTGGTGTGTGTAGGAGGATGTGAACGCCATGTTGCTGTACAGTCTGAATGTCTGTATGTCACTGATACAGAACCGACACTTCAGGAACACTGTTCTTCTGCTTCTGACCAAACTCTACATGGGGCTGCACACCCCTGACTACATCAATGTGTGTCAAGTAAGGCCTGCAATCTCTAACTTCTTCTTTCTTATCTATCCCTGCATTCCTTAATCAACATTCAAAGCTGAACAAGATTTAAACATTTCAGATTTCGCAGTTTGTACAATTTTGGTAAAAACTGACGTAAGGAATCTACAAAGATACCTCAAAGCTCAGCCAACGTTAAAAATTTACTGGAAAAGAAAGTCGGTTTATGTTTGATCACATGAAAAAATGACAATGACAAACAGTCAATCATCTCAAAAATCCATAAAACGAAATACAAATTCAAAGCAGAGCAACACGGACCTCCAAAAAGATAGAGGTAGGATCAGGTGCCTAGAAGGAGTAAGCATCCTCTGCTGACCGATTACACCCGCCGTGCGCCCAATGTCATATCGGTATCACATATTCTAAAAAGTCCATTAAGCTTCGATGCATTTGAACTACGGAAATTATAGTTTGGATAACTTTAAAAATATATTTTCTTCCTTCGAAAAAAATCTTAGCTGATTCAATTTTGTAATGATTTGCCTTATTGCTCACTTTTATGGTCACTTTATTAATAATATTTCCAAACCAATTAAGATTCAAAGTACTGAGAGTACAAAGACGGGGTCTTGAAAGTTTTAATTTCTAATTGTCCACGTTTTCCTCGATTATGCTCCAAAAAATTATGAGTTTGAATTTGTTGCCTCAATCTATGTCTTTTTGCCTGATACTTTATCTAAAATCTTTACTAAATCCCGGCTTGGACTATCCTTCATAATTTTAGAAAATTGACACAACGGTATTTTATGCCGGTAAAATAAGACACCAAAGGAAAAAATTTAAAAAAAACTACAACTAAACGGGAAAATCAAAACAACTATATTTAGGTAGATAATTTAAATTATTTAGTTTATTTAATTTTGTGATCCAAGGGAAAATCCACAAGTCGGTATCCATTATACCAGGTTTATGAAAACTCCGAAAACTCTCAAACTGCTGATTTACCAAACAAATTAAATATTTGTATACCGATAACAAACACAGGTACCTGACGTTAGAAATATTTCTTTTAACTATACGATTATTCTAAGTACTATAACAATAACAAGGTTCCTCACGGTCGCATTTTGAATTTTTAGACCGGCTTATCTGACACGATTTTCCATTTTGTACAAGATTACATGTTGTATTATTGGTTTATAGAGTTTTTGAGAAATTTTGTGTACGTAAGATACCGGTAATAGAAAATAGAAAATAAGTCATTAAATTAAAATAAATCTGAAAATTCTGTGATTGATAATAGCAGATTATAATCGTGTCAGCCAGACAGGCAACAACATGTTTAGATTCATGTAAAATTTATAGATAAAAATAAATCCGTTCGCCACTTACTACTTTTTTGTGTAAACTCGTGCATCATCTACACGAATTACGATACAGCCGTTCCTTTTATAATTGAAAATCATACTCCGAATTCAGCCTACTGCTTTTCAAATCGATAAAACAAGAAAATGGAGACCAGAAGTGAATGAATCACGTTATACTTTGGGGGTAGACCTTTCCTGATTGGCTGTTATATTTGTCGTTGAAAATAAAACAACAGAATGATAAAGACAGTAACTGATAAATGTACAGAGATAAGCCAATTAAAGGAGTGGTTTAAAAAAAATATTACGTAAAATATCCAGATCAGTCACTTAGTGCTAATGAAGGAGAGAGAGAGTGTCATGTCTACGAAAAATATTCACACGGCGGTAATATGTTTTACTGACAATTAATAAAGCAATCTTTATTGTATTATAAAATTTCTAATATATGCAAAGTTAACGCTTTTAACAGCAAAATTAACAAATGTTGTAGGAAATTGTCATTTCAGGGATCTGTGTCTTTTCAATACACTCTCGTATTCAGCGCAAATTTTCATGCGTGTCTTGGAAAAAATTATCTTAATTTCGAAAGGGATTTAATTTGAATTTTTTTGAAGAGCTACAATAAAGGATTTCTAAATCAGATTTTTAAAACTACGATATAAATTATGAGTTTATATCTTCTTAAAATTGAGATAAGTACTATTTCTATTTACATGTACTACCACACAGTAGATTAAAAATTTAAAATATAACAACCATGCATTATCTCTGAATTCATGGGTCTAATATTGGTGTGAGATATTACCGATTAAAGAAAGATCAGCTGAGTTTCTGATGATAGAAATTAAGATATTGATGAAGAATTTTTTTAATCATGAATGTGACTGGTTTTGTACGTTATAAAATATAGGAAAAAAAAGTGTAAACTTATATCTCATAAAATGTCAAAAAAAAAAAAAAAAAAAAAAAAATTACATATATTTTTGAACAAAGCCGGACAACTGAACATTTTAACATTTAACTTGGTTCTTTAATTGATAAGATTGTATATATTGTTTGATGTAGTCACCCAAAATGTATAATCTATATTGCTTTTGCTTAAAATTCATTGTTCAAAATTTAAATTCAGTTTAGTTAACTAAAGAGTCAATGAACAAGAAGACAAATTCAGACTTGTTATTATTTTCTATGTACAAAATTCCTTTAGAGATGAACAGCAGTCATACCACAAGTAGACTGGAGGCCAATGAAGAACCTATTTAATATGTAAGACAGCTGTGTAAAATCCGTTCAGATTTTAAATTCGGCTCGCGCATGAAGCTTGGTAGTATTCAGGCGATAGATTGTTAAAATAAGATTCACAACTTTTCAAAATGGCACATTGCGTTAGTGAACTTTACTTTCGATTCAACCCTCAACCCCTTCTATTAATAAATGAGCTCGTCCACCAACTGAATCGTTAAAGGCGTTGTGCATTCAGTTACGTAACTTATTCCACAAATCGCTACAACTAATGAATCCGAACAAGAATATTTTGATCAATAAAACTATTTGTTAATTTTCTTTGAAGAATTTGGTTTAAACTTAGAGAACAAAAGATTCAAAGCGTGTTTTTATAATATGTATTTACTGAAATGCTTGAAAACCCTATGCACTCTTTTCTTACGTGACCCCGTCTAAAAATAGTTTTTAAAAAGTATCACTCAAGTACTTTCATAAACTCTGGCTTAGATATATTAATTTGAAATTGTTCTACATTGCCTTCAACATGTATGTACACACACTTTGTGTTTGTGTACTGTTCTCCGACTGGAAAATCAAGCATAGTAAAAATGGCATTAATATGTTTCAGATTTTTAAATTAGAAGAACAAATAAGGTGTGTAGTCAAAATGTAAACAGCTTCATACACTGTGTGTGTTGGAATTTAGAGTCCATATCAAAATAAAGAATTTCTCTATTAAAAGCTGATGTTATGTAATGATGCACACATTCCATTTAGAGTGAAGAGGGGGTTTAAATCCCATCAACAGCATACACAAATAGAAATAAAGGTATTTCATACTCAGTCTAGTAATTTGCATAAGATATTAATGTATTTTTATATAATGTTTGGTTTATACATATGTATGTCTCTCAGTTTGTCCAAAATTTAGTAAGTTTATAGATTCGTAATTCCTTTTAAAACGCTTGACATACTTTTATAAATCTGTTTCATTAAGAAATAAGGTGATAATTTTGGTCGTGGCGTGGTAAAATCAAATAAAGCCAGAAAGCTTTTTGATAGCTTTGATCACACTCCCATCAAAAATATCACCTCATAATATTCAAAGAATGATTCCTTATTATTTATATATAATTTTCAGCAAATATAAGATTAAATATTAGAGTATTGACGTATTTATGTGATTTGTATTTCTTTAAATAATGCAAATCCCGCTTGCGCCCCAACAATACGTCATTTGAATTTATTGGAATGTATAATGCAAAATTGATTCGTAGTGTTATTACAGACAAAGACACTTAAAAAGTAAATATTTATATATAATTACCTCCAAATATTGTACAACTAAATGGTTAATGCGATCTATAGTTCATTTAAAAAAACAATTAGTTTCCAGTTCTCTCTCTCTCTCTCTCTCTCTCTCTCTCTCTCTCTCTCTCTCTCTGAAACTTACTGATACGCTTCCGTCATTAAAATAATTTTTGTCCAAGTCATCATCATCAACATCATCATCAAATACATTCTCCATCTTTACTCTGTAGAACAAGTAACTATTTGAGTAATCCTGTACATGGATTGCAGCCTTTGGTTTTGAAATCCCCAGTAGATGTGACATGTTAAACGAGCATAGTCATGTATTTTGTCAACCGGTTGTGTTGACATCTCATAAACTGCTATATACCCGCTTCTCTTACACAAACGCACCTGTAGACAGGACTTACAGGTAGAAATCTTGTGAATGTTCACTGATTTATTGTTTTAAAATGCTGGACTATTAATCTTTAACGATGCAAAGACATATGGTCGATATTAAACTAGCTGTGCTGCGCTTGTGGTTTCATTTGGGATAATCAAAATAGCATGTAATTATTTTATACCATTCACAACAAATTGCAATTGCTAAATTAATCCAGGTAAGGCTGTGAGTGTCTCTTTGTTAGTGTTAACCCTGCATTCATGATTTCGCATCAACCCGACCCCCATTTTTAAAGGTTCCTCAATGACATGTGTTTGACCCAATATAAAGTGTGCTTCAGGTTTCTCATCTGAATCAGTGTAAAGAATGCATCCCTATATCTTTTGACACATTTACAAGGCACGGATCCTTTATTTTTTTCAAAGGGATGAATGGCAGGTATAATTTTCTTTCCCTGGGGAATGGGTCCAAACCCTTTTTCGGTAAGTGAATTTATCACGCGTTGTAATTTTTCAAGAGAGGGGGATGGACCCCCTCCAGATCCGCACATTGATGTTTTCTGATCGGGTTTAGAATTCACTGGCCTATGGATGTCGTCTGGAGAAGTAATGTTACCTAAGATTTTGGTTACAAGTGGAGACGTAAGGTCATAGAGGATAAACACTATAGAGATAACTTTATTTGTTCTTTAACTTTTAAATTTAGGATAATAGTTTTACGGTTCAGCCGTTTGTGCGAGCCAATCTAATAATATAATACACCCTCATCATATGTGCCATTGTTATTACTGCCATTATGTAATAAAAAGCATGATGTATCAAATGTACAATGTACACAGGTGCATATTTACATTTGAAAAATTCGTGGTCTCCTGAAATAAAAGTTGTTTCCATGAATTGAACATTCGTAACAACGAAGTATAAAATCATTTCCACGAAAATAAGTCCCTTCCACTAAATTAAAGTTAAATAAAATGCTATGTGGACAAATTTGGGCATGTTACAATGTACGTGTAATTTCAGTTAATTTGTTCCATTTACTTAGGCTATTGCAAAAAAAGGGCTCTTCGATAGAGCTCGCTGTAACTAAAGCAATATAGTTCGATGTACCTAAAGCACAGGCAAGCTGTGCTTGCTATTATATATGCTTTATTTATTGTATGGTTCAATTATATTCTACTATTTCAACTCAAAATTGAGATATTTTAGAGCTCCACTGTATATCTTTTGCAATGAATATGTAAACTGAAAAATATTACTTTTTGATATCAAATCTCGGGAACAATTCGTTAGACAAATATGTCAATGTTATGTTAAAAAAAACTAGAGAAATTCTGAATTTATCATTCTTTTCAAGATCGACCAAGGGGTTACTTTTTACAATACTTTGAAAATGTTGGTTTTCAATGACATATATATTAAGGACCGGCACAGAAGCAAGAAGTCTTGGATTTTTATCTCATAAATATGAACGGATTAAGGTAGCATGAGGTAGCATGAGAACAAATCTAATGGTTACAATTTTTTCTAACTCACTTGAACCGAATGATCAAGTGAGTTTTACTGACCATCTCTAATCTAGGTCAACCGCCTTTTGTCTATCAACTATTCATCTGTCTGTCTGTTTGTCTGTCTGTCTGTCTGTCTGTCTGTCTGTCTGTCCGTCTGTCTTCACAGACTCGCATATTGTGTATGATTATACCAAATGCCTCTGAACTTCTATCAATTGACCGATAAATGTGTGTTAATTGTAATTTGTACATGTATATCCTCTTTATATATACATGTAAATATGTAATTATTTATTGTCCTTTAATCATTTTATATAAATCATAATATCCATAATGATTATAACAATATTTAAATTTAAAATAAGTATATGTAGATGTCAATATGGTGTAGGTAATATACTGTGGAATCATTATTATTCGTGGGGGTCAATGTTCGTGGGTAGCCAACATTTTCCTGGTTAGTGGGGACGTAATTTCGTTGTTAGTGTAATCGGGATAATTTTAATAATATTAAACAAATGCTTGAATATATATATACAGAGTACAATTTTTTGGACATTCGGTACTCAATAGATCAACATAACTATCTTGTATTGTACATTAAAAGAAATTTAAAAAAAATATAATTATTCATTAATCAGTAATATATATTATTTGCAATAACAAACAGTTTTGTTAGTTATATATATATATATATATAGTTTCTGGACTATACATACAGTAATTTTTCGACATGAAATACATGTATATCAATTTTATGTACATGTAAACTGTTTGCGTATAAAAATATATAGAGACAGAATGTTTGCATGTTTACATGTTATATTGTATTTTCTTCACTTTACCTGTGCTGAACTCAGCCACAAAGAGGTTGTCTTTACTGTCAACACATAAATCACATGGCTCGACTAAACGACAGTTGTCAATGCAACGGAGGAACTGTCCGTCCTGATCCAGAATGTGGATACAGTTGTTACAAAAGTCTGCTGTCAGGATCAGACCCTGGCTGTCTGTTGTGATGCCGTGTGGACCAAATGATCTTTTGGTAGTAGAGGGAGGACCAGTGTAGGTAAACCGGAGTTTCCCGGCCTGATTGACCACCACTACTGCACCGGCTCCCCCGTCGGACACACAGATATCTAGGTTCCTGTTCTCATTTATGTATTTAATGTTAAATAATCCACCAGATGAATAGAGAGCTTGTCCTTTGTCATCGAACTGAATACTTTGTTTCTCTGTGGAGCCAGAGTAACGCACAACCTTTGTTTGTTTATCATCATCACTGTCCATGACAATCAGGAGGTCTCCTAGGGAAGTACTACAGACACCGCGAGGTCTCCACCCCTGCAGTCTGATCACTGTTAATATCTGTGTATTCTTCACTAAGCTAACAGTTCTATCATCTTTATCAGTATAAACTAGATCCCCCCTCCTTGTCACTGCTATGTCCCGTGGAACGTTCCATGACTTGGATTTGATAGACTTCACTAGCTCCCCCCGGAGATTGAAGAGTTTCATCATGTTGTCACTACCACGCGTCCATATATCTGTATCATTTAGACACGTCACACCATATAGATATTCATACAATGTGGTTATAGCGGTGATGACCCGCGGTACATCCATCAGTGACCGGTCTGGGGGAGAGGACTCAGCTCCCTGGGGCGGCATGCTGTATTCTTGTTCCTCTGTTGTAAAAGATAATGCTGACAGAGAACCAAACTGTTCAATCAACTGATCTTTGTGGATATCCCTAGGCCTAAAGATTGGTAAGGAAACTTTGAGTTTAAGAGGCAATCTTCTAAATTTAGCATTCCTGGATTTGAACTCAGAAACAAGGCAGCCATCTTTGGAGCTCAGTAACTTCTTCAGTTCAGCAATGGTCTGCGTGATTTCAGAAACGTTGCGTGTGATTTCGTCTTCTTGTTTATTTAGAACGACCAGGTGTTTGGACTCCATATCCTCCACGTTAGATTTCAGGTTATTGATAATGGCGTCTATTTCTCTATGCCAGACTTCTCCTTGTTCGCCAATGACTGTTGTCAATTTTTTTGAGTTTTCACTCAGTTTAGCTTTCTGCACTGGGATAATTAATGCCATCTCTTGATATTTAGGATAAATGGAATTCTCTAATTCTTGCAAATCGTTTTGTAAAATTTCTGTTTTGTCTACAAAGCTTTGGAAAATGTCAACTTGTTTATGTCCTAAATGTTTTCCAGATGATATACACTTTGCACATATAGGAATGTCACATTGTTCGCAATGGATTTCACATTGTTTTTTGTGGTGTTTTCTACATTTAGAATTGTTCAAAGTGGCTAGATATTGTTTAAGGGACACCACTTTATGAACTTTAGAGAAACCAGATAAATGTTTCTCTTCGCAGTTTTTACACAGATGTATGTGACAAATTTTACAGTACATTGTGGCCTCAGACGTTTCACAAAGGATGCAGCGTACAAGATCCTGGAGGCTGTATAGGGGTTCCATGGTCAGGAAACCTCTGTAATGGGGACTCAAGTAAACTGGAAAGTAAAGTTCAAACTATTTTAATGATGCATTCTATATACAAGTTAACACTTACATATTATTTTGGTCAGATAGCAATTTTGAGGTATTTTTCAGGGATTTTATAACATACATTACCACACATTTCTAAATAAATCATAATTTTAAAAATACCATGGATAAATGAAGTTCAAATGATGCATTATCTTTATTATATACTGAAGAATATAACAATGAAGTTAGTTATAAAACCATCTTACTTTACACAATGGGTAAACTACAAAGATTCAAAATCCAACATGGCAGGCTTCAGGTATTTGTTGTTCCTGGTACTGCTACCTGTGCATTATCACATGATTTATTTAAATGTCAGGTACAATCTTGTATCCAGATATAGACAGTCCTGAATCTAGGTCAGCCTCTGTTGAATATTGTAATATTCAGCGTATTAAACATACAAAGGATATATTTAAAGTTTTTAAGAAGTCGGGTTTTTTATTTCATTATGATATCTTATATTTTGTATCGCTGTCATCTTCATAAGAAACAAAATTTGTTTGTTTGACAATAATATAAGACATTAGAAGAAACGAAGTATATTTTACCAATTTGCATAGCGGTCATATTGTTATCATAATAGCAATTTTTAGTACAATATAATATATAGGAAATGAGAAAACCCCTGATTTTAAAATTAAGTATTTCAAAAATATTTCTTACCCATTTGGCTTTGTTATTTACTCCATTCGGGTAAAATTCTTTCTTGTCCGTTTACCAAGCTCATATTGCAAACGTTTATACCGGGTATGTGTCAGAAATCTTGACTTAAATTAAATAAGTTTTGTCTATTCCTATTAACTTTGAGTTTGGCATTTTCAAACATTTTCCAATAAATTATTGAACTTGTAGCTAGGCAATTCAGGCTTTATATTAACAACAATGGTTAATTTTATAGAAATTATCATAAAATATTGTAAAAAAAATACACACTGTACATATTTATACGATATGAAGTAAGAGTAAAAAAAATTACACAAGGCCTTAGTTTATACACCTGGTAAGACGTGCAAAGCATAATCCCTGTTAGGTTAATCTTTTTGATCATTGCAATGTAATTTTTCTGGTACACTAACATAAATTTTCAATGAAAATAGCTAGTTCAGACATAAATTTTAGAACGAACTAACATTTTTAAAACTGTTTGTTTTTGTTTTTGTTTTTTTTTTACCGCTGACTAAACAGTTGTCATTTATTTACTTTAAAAACATAACATTTCATAAATCTGTCAATTATGAATGACATTTCTTCCATTATAAATGTTTAATCCTTTTTAAAACAAACGCTCATTTAACCAGAAATCTGCTTCCATAACAATAAAGAATTCAAGAATTGCTAGCAAAATTTTCAAAAGAACCCCCTCTTTTCAACGGTGGATGTTTGCAGGAATAAAAAATCTAAACGCCTTTGTTTACAGTAAATTATATTTTACGCAAGGCGCGGAGAAATGCGGAAGGGGTTAAAATCCTTAAAACTCTGACAAAAGGTTTTCATCACACAAACACAGCTGGTAATATTTACACAATGCATGATGTTTTAGCATGTTTACAATTTGAAAATAAATTTTGAATAACAACAATTTTGAAGGTAAAAATAATTTTCAAAATATTTGCAACATGTAAGTAAATAATTGCAAAAGTCTTTGCATGCAGTATTCATACCCAGTAATCTTATACCAAATCCCATAGTACTGCGGTATACAAACAATTTTCAAATGCAACTTAATCGACATGTTCTAAAAAATGTATAAGTCATCTTGGTATGGAGGACCCTATATTTAATTTGGCGCTAATATATTAAGACAAATTAGGGATATGAAACACGACTAAACACCCTCTACGCTACGCATTTTGATGAAGTTTTCCAGTCAATGTTTCCTTTGATACGTCGATCAAAAGAAAAAATATTAAATTTATTTCTTAAAAGAATGCTTTTCAAGTTTAAACTTCTAACGATGACCACGAATTTCTTATACTCTTATTTTTTCAGCTATTGTAGGATGAGATTTAAATCTAAATCACATGATTTTCGAAAGATAGCAACCGACCAGGAACAGTAAACATTTAAAACCTGCCATATTGGACTGTAAAGTTTTCAGATAATTTTTAACATTATGGAGTTGATTAAATAATACACAAATGACAGTCTGTGTATATGCAGGTAGGGACATACTGTTTTCTTACTTAATGAATGTTTAAATCATGAACAAAGCGTTGTTTATTTGTTAAATCATGATATGTCTTGCAATCATAAAAAAAAAAATTAATTGACAATTTTGATTTTTGTTTACCGTAAAGTTAGAATGATAAGTGAACGTCATTGTTGAAGGATAATAATGTACCATTTTAATCTTACAATGAACCGGGAGACCCTTGGAACAAAAATTTAAAAAAAAAATTACAATAGAACCATGCTGGAATGTTAAGTTTGGTAGTCTACTATTCTAATATACTAGTAATATTAGTATTTGCATTTCTAATATACATGTAACATTGATTAAGTTGTTAAATTTACTTATGAATAATTAATCTGACGTTTGTTTGAAATCCTTATTTAAAATATACTTGCATAAAGATAAAAGAGTATATGATAGATTAATTCCATCTTCAGTTACATAGCATTTTAGTTACATTTCATGTTTCACAATTTACTTTCAATATACTTGACAAATGTTCACTGCATAAAATGAATTTTATTCGTGACAAAAACTAGTCGTTTTATTCTATTTACTTATGAAAATAAATGTAATAACATGCTCCGAATTCTTTTCAGATAAAGGTCTCCTAGAAAGTAAGGAAAAGGTTCCTTGACCATGGACCCCTGGAACAGCGCCCAGGATGTTGTGCGCTGCACCCTGTGTCGGGACTCTGTTGCCCCCATGTACTGTGAAGTTTGTCATATACATCTGTATAAAGACTGTGTAGAAAAACATTTATCTGATTCCTCTAAAGTTCACAATGTGGTTTCACTTAAACAATACTTAGCCACTCTGAGTTATCCTAAATGTCGGAAACACCCAGGCAAACACTGTGAACTCCACTGTGAACAATGTGACATTCCTATTTGTGCACAGTGTATTTCTTCTAAAAAAAAAAAAACATTTAGGACATATTCAAGTTGACATTCTTAAAATCTTTGAGAGCAAAACTGCACATTTGTATAAAGATTTGCATGAATTAGAGAAATGTATTTTTCCTAAATACCAAGAGATTGTATTAAACATCCCAGTGCAGAAAGCTGATCTGAGAAAACACTCCGAAAAATTGACAACAGTCATCGGCGACCAAGGAGAAGTCTGGCACAGAGAAATAGACGCCATTATCACAAACCTAAAATCTAACGTGAAGGATATGGAGTCCAAACACCTGGTCGTCCTAAATAAACAGGAAGCCGAAATCACACACACAATTTCTGAAATTACACAGAGCATTGCTGAACTAAAGAAGTTATTAAGTTTCAAAGATGTCTGCCTTGTCTCTGAATACAAATCCAGGACTGCTATCTTCCGAAGATTGCCTTCTAAACTCAAAGTGTCCTTACCAAACTTTAAGCATCAGGAAATCAACACAGAGCAGCTGATTGAACAGTTTTGTTCTCTGTCAGCATTATCTTTTACAAAAGAGGAACAAGACTATAACCTGCTCCAAGGAGCTGATTCCTTTCTCCCAGACATGTCATTGATTGATGTACCCCGGGTCATCACGGCTATTGACACTGGGTATGAAAATCTATACAGTGTGGCGTGTCTGAGTGATACAGAAATATGGACGCGTGGCAACAACATGATGAAACTCTACAACCTCAAGGGGGAACTAGTGAAGTCAGTTCACACCAGGTTAGGGAACGATCCAATGGATATAGCAGTAACAAAGAGTGGGGATCTAGTTTTTTCTGATTACAAAGATAAAACTGTAAACATATTGAAGAATACAAAGGTAAAGACAGTGATAAGACTACTGGCTTGGAAACCTCGCTGTGTCTGTAGTACCTCCTTTGGTGACCTGTTGGTTGTAATGGACAGTGAAGATGAACGGCCAACAAAAACTGTGCGTTACTCTGGCTCCATAGAAAAACAAAGTATTCAGTTCAATGACAAAGGACGACCTCTCTATTCATCTGGTTATCTTAAACATATTTGTGAGAACAGGAACCTAGATATCTGTGTATCAGATTAGGGATACCGCGCAGTAGTGGTGGTCAATCAGGCCGGGAAACTCCGGTTTACCTACACTGGTCCTCCCTCTACTACCAAGGGATCATTTTATCCAGTCGTCATTACAACAGACAGCAAGGGTCGGATTCTGACAGCAGACCATTACAGCTATTGTATCCACATCCTGAGTCAAGACGGACAGTTCCTCCGCTACATTGACAACTGTGATTTACAAGATCCATGGGGTTTATGTGTGGACACCACAGACAACCTCTTTGTGCCTGAAAACACAGGTGAAATGAAAAAAATCCAATATCACATGTTGATCAATTAACTGCATTGATTAGATGTAAACAAATGAACCAAGTATACATTA
>WFKH01010211.1:46976027-46987426 GCA_016163765.1 Magallana hongkongensis
AACCTAAACTTTGAAATTGAAATTAAAATGCAACAGCATCGTGGGTTAAAAGGAGCGGGAAGGGATGAAAAGCAACTAAAATTGTTCTTATATACATGTGCGTGGCCTAAATTCTTTTTGTTGCAGCTGACTGAAAAAATTAAAATGTACTAACTCTTTTATTTTATTTCAAACCAGGGAATTGGTGTATAGTGCGTCGCAGCAACTCTTATTTAAATCTGTTCTTTAAGTCAAATTTCACTATAATATTTATCACAAATAACTTTTTGGAAAAACAGGGGAAAGGGAGTCAAATCGGATCATTTTCCTCAGTAATTTTTTTTGTGTTTGTATTAAACAAAGATGTCTGATCCAAGTTTTTTTTGCCCGCGATGCATGATGAACTCGTCCTACACTTTCCACATATTTACCTGAATTCTTGGTTACCTCTTTCTATCCATCAAAAATAAAATCGCGCGTTCAAGAAACAAATTGGCTTATTTTATTTATTCAACATTTATCAGATCTTAACTTCTATGTATACTCTAAATAAGTTCCCAATAAATATATTCACCCGCGACGTAATCATTCAACATTATTCATTGCAAGTATATATTTTGATACAAACTAACCCTGGCTTGGATCCGCTAAAGCGTGTCCACCACCTTACTCTCAGTTTTTGCTATTTTGGACTTGTTTATGGAAAAATGAAAGTAGAATTCTAATTAGTTTCACAATAATTACTTATCAGTTAAAATTTAATTATACCATACGGACATCATCTCACATGTGTGGAATTACCAAAAGTGTAAGCAGTTACTGTGGAGCAGGCATAGTTTATTTGCAAAATGTCTTTAATTATAAGTATAGATGTCCTAAGGGGGAGAGTGTCTGTCCGGCCTCTGGGGATGGGAAAGGGGGTTGTTGTTGTAAGTTTTTAATCAAACATGTATACAAGCAATCTTTAGTTTTTCTATGAAAACATATAAACATAAAAGCTATCTTGAAAGTTTACAAAATGGGACAATTATTTCCTATCAATGTCCATGTAAGATTTCACGTAGGAAGGTGGTAGTCATAACCAAAATTTAGATTTTATTTTACTCAAGATTGAAGCTTAATAAATGCATATATGAGAATCCTCAAAAGGTCTGGTACTCAGGTGACCATTAAGGACTGTTGTCCTCTTGTTGTTTTTTGTTTTATTTTTTGGCGTTTTTTTTAAATTTATTATTTTTGGGGGGTAAGAAGAATGACTGCTCTGAGTAATGTGGAGTTATTTTCATATTGAAGACATACATGACTGTAGAAGAATGCATTGAAACACTTCTATACGAATTAGCTACCACCTATCTATCTATCTATCTATCTATCTATCTATCTATCTATTTATCTATTCAATCGATATTTCTTTGTATGCATTTTTTTTTTGTTTCAGCGTTTTACTGGTTTAACAAAAGCGCTCCCGGGTTTACCTCCTTCTTACACTCCGGGATCACATTTGGATCCTTTGCCCGTAAGTACTCTTTAAACATCCGTATTGTTTATTCTTTATTAGCTAACTTTCATATCTTCTGCAATAAAAATGGTTATATATGCCTTTGAAAAGTGTATTGATTTCCATTTCATCATTCTGTGAAAACTATAGAAAAGTAGTTTTAGGCAGAAGTTATATTTTGCAATTTATTAAAGTAAACAAATAAAAAACCGTATTTGTTATATATATATATATTTTTTTTTAAAGATTAAACCTTTTCATGGTGGCAAAATAGGATAATACCTCAATATCTTTGTTACATTCAAAGCATCGCTTAATAATTAAAATTGTCCTTATCAGCCTCAGAATTTTGCATTAACAGTTGGTAAATGTTTTGAAAGCATTTCTTTAAGAAAATATTTAGTGTAGGAAAATCTTGAAATGCGATCATATTTTTAAAATAGAAATGTTCTTGAAATACTGTGGAATCATCATTGTTCGTGGGGGACCAATGTTCGTGGCTTTCGTGGGTAGCCCTTGTCCACGAATTTATATCCCCGCGAACATATATACAAGCATTTGTTTAATATTTGTAAAAATTATCTCGAACTTGCTACATGTACCAACGAAATTACGACCCCA
Organism: Magallana hongkongensis; assembly: GCA_016163765.1. NCBI lineage: Eukaryota > Metazoa > Mollusca > Bivalvia > Ostreida > Ostreidae > Magallana > Magallana hongkongensis. The sequence goes on from WFKH01010211.1 coordinate 46,978,126, forward strand.
CGAACCAGGAAAATTTTGGCTACCCACGAACATTGACCCACACGAATAAAAATGATTCCACGGTAAGCATATGCACAGTTTCTAAAACCAGGGTCAACATAGCTAGTATGGAAGTGAATCGTACCGTGATTTGAGCCGACATTAAATGAATGAACATAAACGATAACCCCCCCCCCCCAAAAAAAAAAAAACCCCACCAAAAACCCCCCCCCCCAAAAAAAAAAATTACAGCAACAACAATAATCAGGCACGAAATCAGCTTTAAATTTTGTGCGACTCGACTGTACATACAAAACACCTTAAAAGGATAGTTTGTCTTTGTTTTATTCATTTCATAATCTATGTTTAGGATTACCAACTACCAAAGAACAGCACATTGAATGTTGAGGAATCATCTGTGTCACAGTTCACTTGCAACTCTGTGGTAAAATCTCTCTCTCTCTCTCCCTCTCTCTCTCTCTCTCTCTCTCTCTCTCTCTCTCTCTCTCTCTCTCATGGAAACACTAATATTTTATGTACTGCATTAATTTGGAATATGCAAAAAAAACCACTGATTGTTCTAATTTATTCTTTTATTGTCAACAACAGAACACACCCAATGAAAATGGCGACGATGCTGAAAAACCTGGAAGCAGGGCAAAATTCCGTTACATGAAAGTGAGTATTTTGAAACAACAAATTATTCTGTCTTGCTAATAACCCTGACTGGTCACATCAGTGCAATTATAATGCTTGAATTCATTCAAATCCTTTAATTAATTTTCCGTAATTTATGTTGAGTAAGAATTAGGAGTTCTATAAGAGACAGAGCATTGTGGCACAGAGCATCAGCTCCAAATATTCATCATCATATGCCTCACAAGACTAAATACATACTAGAAATAGTTATGGATTACTCAAATTACTTTCAGCTTCCCCGTAAGAATATTAACCAATAGCGGCTGGGTAAAGAATTTATAACGGTTTTCAAATGATTTGCATAAATTAGAATATACGTGTATGCTCGTTGTACAACGATTTTTCAGTTTTTAATTCTAATGCGTTGGCGAGGAAATAAAGGTGGACAGCGAGTGGTATGAAAATCATTTACCATCACGAATACTGAGAGATTTTTAAATCAAGTTTATCTGTCTTCACTATTGCATCTTTGTTTTTTCTTAATTTCTTAGTTTTTAGATGCAATGATTTCTAACATTATTTATAAAAAGAAATTCATTCAAATTCTATCCGACGTAAATACAGTTTATTAAAAGAGGTTACATCGGTAATATCCATATTAGTGCAAACGTGTGATAAAACTATTTTCTTTCCTTGGAATATGATGTGTCGACATTACGTAGTGACAAATACTATCATTATAATTAACCTTATACCTATCTTTTAATTGCATGAGAAATTATATATTTACAGTTTACGTTTATCTCTTTACTTCATGAGGAGGAAGCATTCATCATTAAATATTTTTGAAAATTGAATTCATGATTTCATGAAAAGAAACATAAGCTAAGATATTTGTTACATTAAAGTTTTAAAATTCAGAGAATATAAATTATCTATAACAAGTTAAATTGTTAAAGATAGTTCTAAATTCTCTGAATTTTAAAAATTTAATGTAACACGTTTAGTTTTTATAATTACATGCGATGGACCCTTGATTTTAACAATAGCGAATTATTTTCACGTGAGAGAATTCATTTAAAGTTTCGATATTCTCAATCACATTGTATTAATATTGCATTTCTTTCTTCCATCTGTCCAAAACATTATTTGTTATGAATCAAATATAGGACATATTATATTATGCAATAGTAATAAATATTATCATAACTTTTTTTTTCAAAGTTTACTAGATTTGTGATAGCATCAGTGTTCATAGCAGTGACTGTTGTGGTGATGGCTGCGGTGACTATTATGTATCAGAAAGCTCCAGGTCCAAAAGCAGGTAAACGAGGGAGATAAAAAGGACAGAGAAAATGAAAGTTCAGAACGATGAAATGTTTCGTAAGTCTTTTCATGTAAATAATATTGTTATTTTTTTCAGAGGATTTTTCAAAAGAGTTCCGTAAGTATGCCTAACAGTCTCTTAATAATCATATTTTTAAACAAAATTTTCAGAATTTCAACTGTACGTTTATACATGTATACTGTATACATAGGGATTTATTTTAAATATTGTAGAATGTTTTCTGAGTTCAAATAAAACCACCACGACACGCTGGACATTGAGATTTAATACAGCAATAGTAATATTATGTAATTATTCTGAAAACATTGAACAAATCATCTCAAACTCATCACTTCTCCTGGAATTTAATCCAAATATTTACCAAGCACAACATTTTCCCGAGATTAATCAAACGCTACAATCCGAAACGATTTTGGCTGGACGATGGATTATCCGTTCTTTGTCAAACATAGAAATTCGTGGGGGCCCAGTGAAATGTGGTGATGAAGGACAGCTTGTTATAACATTACAAACGCCAACAAGAAGTTATACACACCAGGTAGACGTTCAAATCGAAAGTAAGTCGGCTTGATTTGTATTAATATCATTAGTATTCGCAGTGGCTGAATTTTCATGGATTTTGTGGAATGAAGACAACTACAACTAGTAATATATCTATAAAACATTCCTAGTTTATGTACATTAAAGAAAATTAATAAAGTGTTAATAAAGTAACAACCCCCAGTAAATATTAATTAGCTGATATACATTCAAATGAATCATCTCATTTTGGTTATTATTTAAACCTATAATGTGATAACAAACTTTTTGTCTAAACCATTATCTTACGATATTGAATAAACTGCTCATCTTGAATGACACATAAAAATATAATGAATAAATAATTAAATTCATTATTTAGAAATTAGCCAATCTCTTTGATTTGCTAACATGCATTTGAAAAGGTAAGAGATTTGATATGAAATTAAACCTTTAACTGATTACTTTGTAGTTGAACTTTCTTCAGTCCGAATGGAAGTTGGTCAGTCTGCGGTAGACGAACAGTTTGGAATCAGGTGCTCGTCAACAAGTGGATGTACACCTGCATCAATTAATCTGCTTGGAACTCTGGGAAATACAACTTTTCCTCTATATGGAATGAATTTTACTTGTATCACAACGTATAACGACGATGATGGTTGGTCCGTAGGTTGTACCGGAAGTATTCCCAAAAGTGTTGTCAGTTCTGTTGACGATATCATGTGCCGCCCTGTTCTTCAAAATCAGACAGAGGCTGACGAAACGGAAGCTAAAGTTGCAAATAAAGTTTTATTTTGTAACGACAGTTCAAGTATGTATAGTATTTCAATGACTTGGCCGATATTTAGTGCAATATTTGCATATACAGCGAAAAATTAACCGATATGAATAACAATACCTACTTCACTTTGTAGAATATTGTAGAGTTAATATTTACTCTTCAACTACTTGATATGGGTATGCCCTTCTTTTCCTACTCTTAAATACAAATTCTTATCGAAAATCCCTCTTATTATAATGTCAGATTTTTTTATACTATGATTTTTTTTTATTCCAAAATTTGTCAGGCTGTTTTTATTCGTCCCAGATTTGATTTAATACTACCAAAATATAAAAAACCATACAACAAATGAAACTCCTGACCATTTCTAGATCAAAATAACTTATTTATATTTTACCCTCTTAGCTAGTATTGAATTATTTAAGGTTCATAATCAACGTTTTGATACAAGTTGTCTCGAGTTGATTTTGTTTGTTTTTCTATTGTTCCTACTGCGTGTTATCATATTGTTTTCTGCATATCATCATATTGTCTACTGCGTGTTATCATATTGTTAAATTAACAAATACACCTATTTAAAACATAACCTTTGCTAAACGGTAATGAAAACTCACATAAGCTTTATTTTTATTGATCACATTGCTACCAAACTTTTAAAGAAAAAAAAAGAAAATCTTCACTATAAATCTAGCTTGTTTTTAAAAAGAAATTAGAATATATTGAAATCGATTTTAGATACCAGCAATATTGTTATCTAATGTGGTGAGAACAGTGTTTTTGTAATTTTTGATAGTCTATATTTTTATTTGTCTTTTTTTCTTGTAAAGGTTGTAGTTTTAACTGTTCTAAAGAGAATCAGGACAGGTATTATTCGGATCCAAAATTTTGCAACATATTTTACCGCTGTGTGAACGAGAGACTGTATACAGCTCCCTGTGGGAAAGGAACATACTTCTCTACTCAAACCTGCGTCTGCAGCCATATTGATGACGTCATAAAGGAAACGAGCTGCGATAGAGATGGGATGCGACTCAAAGTAGGAAAAGTAAAAACGCTATGCACGGATTCCACCGGAAGTTAGCGCACGGGTGTATTTGCACAATGTACGTCTTGAAATTATAAGCTTATGTGAGTGTGTAAACAAATTTACGAATTTTTGTGACATTACATATTGAGCGTTGTCTTTTTATCTTAAACTATCTTATAAACCTGACTTTTAAAATATGAAATAATATAAATTTAAAATGCGAGTTTTTGATTTGGAAGAAGCAATTTTATAAAATTCTTGTCCAATTCTTTACTATAAAAGTAATAAATGTTTCTTCTTAGGAACAATTCACAATAAATTTAAATGTCTTTTAGGAGTTGGAGTTCTAGGACACAAAAAAGGTCACCTGTATAATAAACCAGTAAATAATCATAATTAATTTGTTTTCACCCGTTACCCACCTGTTTAAGCCCATCAAGGGTTACACTAGGTAGAAATACACATATCTTACATTTTACTAGTAGAAACGTTTCCTACTTCAGTTTGTAATCAATGAAAGTATTTGAATTAACACCTTTTTATACAGCGTTCAAAAATATGATAAACAATCGGACGCCGCAGTCTTTGGCAAAAAGTATTAAAGAAATGACGATGAACACAAGTTGTGTTTGTTTGAATATGACTTACATTGTAATAATATGTTTATCATTTAAAATTATAAATGCATAAAGAAATAGGTGAAACAAAAATTGAATCGAATCAAATAAATGGTGGAAATACAATCCTTAATGATGGAAAGAAAATACCGGTATATCTTTTAAGCGAATTAATAAATCAATTTTTATAGATCATTATTTGTTATACATGTATCTTCGTTTAAAATATTATGTATTTTCAGAGGTTTTTAACAAATCCTTAATTTTAGGTAAAAAATTGTTTTGTTTTGTTTTCATTATTGTATATTTTTTTATTTCAATATCATCTTTGTTTTGACACATTAAATTAGACAATGTCGATGTGTGATTATTATAAGGATTTTTATGTTAAAAAAATATGAAAATTACTATATTTAAATTCTGATTTTCAATACATGCCACAGTTTTAACATGTGCGGTCTTATACATCGGCGATATCAACATGAACTAACAGCCAGTTTTACGTGTGGAATTTGATTGAAAATTTCAATATCTGTTTGAAACGCACGATTCCATTGCCTAAATAATAACGTTAACACTTGTATAAAAACATTTTGGATGATGTCAAAATCGATCACGCTAAAAAACAAACCGCATGATGTTACGTTTTTAGTGCAATCAGTTGTTACATATGAAGTTAATGTGCATCAATTGCTGCTCTTGATGATAGGACATATCATGAAAAATAATAGGTTTAATAATTAAAGAATCTATATTTTAATACATGTATACACGTTTAAAACAGTTCACGATTATATAAAACGTTTCGCGGTTTCTACAGCGTAAACTGTCTCACTCAGTTTATACTGGGATAAATTATGTAGCAACTTAATTTATTCCTATACTATATTTGAATAGATACAGCCTTTTGATATAGGAAAATATTCACTTTAATAAGGCTGATGAAAATAAGAGTATACGTAACTCTCTGTCCTCAATCGATATGCTTTAACCAGGTGTATAAAGATAGATATTGAAAATATCAACAATTATTATCGTATACAAATATCACAGCGAGCGAAGCGAGCTTTAAGAACCAGTGCGCGCGGGAAAAAGAACGAGCTTAACCTACAGATTCATCAAGAAATATTTTTTGTCTACGTCCCATAGTGCTCTCTAATGTTTTATCCCGTGGTGCTATGCCAAAAATGGCTAACATTTAACTCGTAATTAACAGCGCCTTGAGGTTTGAAGACACGTTTTGAGTAGCGCACAAGCTTTGGTGAGACCCAAGAGATTTTTTTCATGCTTCTATTCCTTCGCATTAAGTCGAGATACTTAAACGAATGAATATAGATTTGAATGTGTGACGTCACAGAGATTTCGCGCTGGATTTCCCGCGATAAATTTAGAGGTGGATCAAACATCTGTAATGCGTGTACTATAGCTATTTCAGTATAAACTTCGATACCTGCCTTAGATGATTTTTTGCTTTTTATTAGTGTTTTTTTTTAAAAATTTTGATAGAGAGATTATATAATTATATATACAAGAAGAGTTAAGCTAATTTTGCGTGCTTGAACAGTAAGTATAAGTAGGGAGGAAATTGAAATTTTAAAAAAAGTCATTTTGAACTAAATAATAAAGAATAAAGAGAAAAAAATAACAGTTAAAACTAGACTCTTGTTGCTATAGCAACAAAAAGGTCTTCCGTTTCTCATGTATAAATCTGTAAAAACAGTGCATTTCTCTTATAAGAAGAAAAAGGGTATACATGTAATAGATACTGTGATGGAATCTTTCCGTAAATTTTCTATGTGAAAAAAAACAAAACGAGAAAAAGTCATTTTTAAAATTTGCTTTGACGACCGGAAGTTACGCCGGAACAAACGGAACATGGTAAACATATCTTCATACATTGTTTTATTTTTCCTCAATGTTTGGATGCTTAAGTATTTGTCCGTTAAAAAATCTCTTTGAGAAAAGATTTATTGTCTCGGGACAGGAGGCGGACGAACAGAATTGCTTAATGAAAAAAAAAATGTTAATATATCTTAAACATTTTCCTCTCGTACACTGCTGTTTATCAAGCTTACTGAAACATTGTAAAAAAAAAAGCCAGTTAAACCTAACAACAATGTCATTTGTTTGAACCCTTTTGGTGAGGACCGGAAGTGAGGGTTGACAAAATAAAAGCAGTTAAACACATCTTCAGAAAAATCTCTATCATCCATACAAGTTTCGTGTCTTAATCAATTGTAATTTTTGAGATCGTGCGGGTACAAAATTTATTTTAATAAAGCTACTTGAGATATTTGAGATGTCTCACCGGAAGTGGAATTTTTCTGTTGATTATACATCGCTTAGATGACATATATAAAGATTTATACTAATATATTCATTATAAGTAAAATAAATTAAATACGTAAAAAAAAATAATTTTTATATTACTTCCGGTGACGACCGGAAGTCACGACGAACAAAACAAAATAGTTTAAACACATCTACACATATAGGTCTATCATCCTGCAAAGTTTGATTGTTCAAGTCATTACCATATTTGAGATCTCGATGACTTAAGGTTTTTACTTCAGGACAGGAAACGGACAAACGGAAATACTCAGTGAAAATTGAAAATTAGTAGTTCTTATGCATTTGACAATGAGACTTTATTGCACATCAATTTATATAAAATTAGCAAAGAAAAACAGTTAAACATATAAACAACTTGATATGTTTGAACTCTTCCGGCGTGGACCGGAAGTGACGGCCGACAAAATGAATGCAGTTAAACATATCTTCAGTCAAATCTCTATCATCCATACAAGTTTCGTGTCTTAATCACTTATAGTTTTTGAGATCTCGCGGGTACAAAATTTATTTTAATAAAGCTACTTGAGATATTTGAGTTGTCTCACCGGAAGTGGAATTTTTCTGTTGATTAAACATCGCTTAGATGACATATATAAAGATTTATACTTATAGATTCATTCTATGTAAAATAAATTAAATACGTAAAAAAAATAATTTTTAAATTACTTCCGGTGACGACCGGAAGTTACGACGAACAAAACAAAATAGTTTAAACACATCTACACATATAGGTCTATCATCCCACAAAGTTTGAATGTAAAATTCCTTGTCGTTTTTAAGATCTCGAGGTGACAAGCTTTTTTGTCGTGGGACAAGAAACGGACGACCGGAAATGATTTTTGAGAAAATGAAAAAAACGCCTCGAGATATTATAATTCTCTATCAGTCCTGAAAATTTAAAGAAAATCTATCCAGCCATCTCTGAGAAATCTTCTGGACAAAAAATGGGAAAAAAATAATAATAACTAGACTCTTGTTGCTATAGCAACAAAGAGGTCTTCCGTTCTTATATAAATGTATTATTCTGTACATGAAAAAGCTTTCTTCAAATAGAAAATATAACGGATATCATATTTATTTTGAAGAAAACTTCCAGACCGTACTTCAATGTCAAACAACAAAATGAAAAAACAAATCATTTTTTGACTACTTCTTGTTGGGACGACAGGAAGTTCCGCCGATTCAAACAAAACATGTTTAACATATCTTAATGCAAAAGTTAATCATCCAACAAAGTATGGTTGTTGAATTATTTACTGTTCTGAGACCTTGTTGAGAGGAGATTTATTGTCTTGGGACAGGAAACGGACGAAAGGAATTGCTCTATGAAAATAAAAGTTAGTATATCTTTAACATTTGCCTTTTGTACATTTCTGTTTATCATGCTTACTAAAACAGTGCAAGAAAAATAGTTAAACTTATAAAAATTGTCATTTGATTGAACCCTTCCGGTGAGGACCGGAAATGACTGCCGACAAAATGAAACACGATAAACACATCTTCTATGAAATGTCTACCATCTATGTAAGTTTTGTGTTTTGATCACTTACAGTTTCTGATATCTACCGGGTACAAAATTTAGTTTTAAAACAAAGCTACTTCAGATTACTTACCGGAAGTAGATCTTTTTTGTTTATTAAACATCGCATACTTGACTTATGCAAGGAGTTATACTAATTTAATCATTCTTTGTAAAATAACTAAAACTAGGTTTAAAAAATAATTTTTGAAGTGCTTCCGGTGACGACCAGAAGTTACGCCGAACAAAACAAAATAGTGTAAACACATCTACATTCATAGGTCTATCATCCCTCAAAGTTTGAATGTTTAAGTTATTACCGACTTTGAGATCTCGAGAAGTCAAGGATTTTTGTCTCGGGACAGGAAACGGACAAACGGAAGTGCTCAGTGAAAAATGAAAGTTAGGAGTTCTTAAACATTAAACAACATGACTAAATTGCCTGTCAATTTATCTAAAATTGGCAAATATAAACAGCTAAACTTATAAACAACTTGATTTGTTTGATTTCTTCCTGTGT
>WFKH01010211.1:47007469-47027446 GCA_016163765.1 Magallana hongkongensis
ATTAACTGCATTGATTAGATGTAAACAAATGAACCAAGTATACATTATATACTGTGTGTAAAAACTACATGTAAAGAAACTGTTTACATTACCCCCGAATATACCTAGCAGATTATAGTCTGTCCGAAGTTATTGTTTCCCTCATAACTGGACAATATTAATTAAAATTTAAATGACTGTGAAGAAGGTATTATACTTGAAATCGATGAAAGCGAAAATATCCAAGATAGTTTTATTGATACATTATAATTTTTCACTGGGGAAAAACACAAGAACGAAAACAAATTTCTTACGGAGATGTATATTGGGAGATGTTGATATCTGTTCTTTATTCAGAAATTACTCATATCTCGCACAATTTTTCAACGTCGTCATCCGGGTACTATTCAATACAAAATATGTGGCCATAACGACTTTGCCACAGAGTTCAAACACTGCGTACTGGCTTCCAGACAATCTGGTAACCCTCTGTCCGCAAATCTTTGTTAACTTTATGAGGTAACAGCTGTAAAAATAAAATGTATTCCATTGGCATGGTGTATTCATAGAGCTTATTACATAAATAAACACAAAAAATATTCACTTCGATGTTTATTTTTTTTTATCTTATAAATGCTCAGAAAAAAAGTTTAGCTAATTAAAGTAAGAATTTTTGTTTTTCATAAATACCAATACACCAATCAAAAAATCTTGCAGGTAAATGGTAACCACCTTATCCAGTTTTTTCATTACATAAACTAGATATGTATTGTATGACCTCTGAGAGAAATATTATGTAAATATAATGTTGGCATTCTCTAATTGTGTACATTCAATTTGTTCAAATTATGATTACACGTGATAAGGTAGGTTCACAATGGATGCTGATTTTTAAACTGATATTCAACTGAGAAATCTTAGAAAATGTTTGAAAAATTTTATTTTTAAAGAGCCATTACTGTTGCAAATAAAAAACTGCAGAGAACTACATACCGGTATTAATAAAATTTATATATCGCAATATATTTTCACCCCCATTCCTCCTACAAAATATTAAATCTTATTGAATTTTAATAATTTTAATGTTCATTAACATTTTTTTTGCATAGCCAATATTTTATTGTACTGAGGTGAGATATACATGTTTATTTTGAACAATTCTGAAAAATCATATGCAGTTATGTGAATAAGTATGTAGTGAGTATATTTGTTATTGTTTGAAAATAAATGTCAATAAAAAAAACATTTCTTTAATGTCAAACTTACTCTCTTGATGGATGAAAACACTCGTCTGGAAAGTGTTGATATGTTATTTAAGAAGAAAATTGTACCTCAATACGCTCAATTCCTCAAATGAAAAAAAATTCAAATCTTCTCCATTATAAACGATTGTCGTTTATCTGGCGCGAACTCTTATGACGTTTCATAACCTTACTCACTTGACTGATGACTAAACTAAACTGAAAAATGTCGTCACATGATCTGTTAAGAGCTATGATTATAATCAATGTATTGTATCACTCTATTGTAACAAGGCCCACCCATTATTTTCATCTTTATTCAAAAACAAATTGCTACAAACGATGATTTTTTTCGCTGCAATATCTTTATTAAAAACAACGTTAATGAAGATATCCCAATAACTATAATGTGTCAAAAATGTGGAAACTGTTTAAAAGACGTTTAAAAGACGTTATTCTATTTACTTGTTTGAAAACTATCAAAAGTGCTGTAGATTTCACATAATTCATCAAATTAGAATGGGCCCCAGAAAGTAGTTAAAGCACACCATCCTCTCAATTGTCTAAGTAATTAATGTTAAGTAAGACATTTCTAATGATCAAATAAAATTTTAGCACCGGTCATAGAATTATAAGCAAGATACAGAGCTCACAACTCTGCTGGGTTTGAGTCGTGTTTTTGTTCACATAAGTTCATTCATTTCAACTTGAAGGGGCATGGTCACGATTTTGGTGAAAAATATTTTTTCGATTTTAATGTTTACAATGCTTCAGTAAGGAACTTTTAATAGGCAACCAAATTTTAAGTGTCACTCGTTGAGTTAAAACCGAGTTACAGAGCTTACAATTCTTTGCTATGTAACAAAACATTTGTTTACATTTTGAATGTTAAAGTGAAAATTCCAGTTTTAGACCTAAAATCAATGTGGTAAACGTTTGGAACTGTTTATTTATGCTTAAAATGAATAAGATAGACAAATCAACTTCGAAAAGATTTTTTACTGCTATATTGAACTTATGTAAACACAAACAGGGCACGAACCTTGTTTACATGACAAAGAATTGTGAGCCCTGTATCTTGCCTATAACTATACGAAGGAATCTCAAATTTCATTTGATCATAAAAATGCAATCTAAAAGCATTATAAATGATAAAAACAGAAAAATAGAATTTAACAATAATTAATTCTGTGTAAAAACATAGAATTGTGAGCAAAGCTCTGTGTCTTGCTTATAACTTGAAGCTTGAGACTCAAATATGGTTAGTAAATAGAAAATTGTAAACAATAAAAACAGAGGAAAAATGCATTAAAACAAAGAAATAGCACAATTCATTTTAATGGGGCATGTTCACGATTTCGGTCAAACATTATTTTTCCGATATAATGTTTACAATGCTTCAGTAAAACATTCTTAATAGGCAACCAAAATTTAAGTGTTATTCGTTGAGTTATAAGCAAGTTACAGTGCTTGAAATTCCGTGCTATGTAAACAAAGCATTCGTTTACATTTTAGAATGTAAAGTAAATATTTTAGTTATAGACCTTAACTGAATGTTTTAAACGTTAGGAACTGTTTATTTATGCTTCAACTGAAAAAGAAGATAGATAAACAAGACTGAAAAAGACTTTTTACTGGTATATTCAAATTATGTAAACAAAAACAGGGCACGAGCATTGTTTACATGACAAAGAATTGTGAGCTTTGCATCTTGCTTATAACTCTACGACTGACTCGCGGGTAGGTTAAGGCAACTCTGAGACTAATGATCGACGATATTATGGTCATTTTAAGGAAGCCGATTTTGTGTTTTTTTGCGGAAAAACTACAATAGCAAAACTCTTTATTTTTTAACCATATGTAATTTAAACCAACTCTAGTTTATTTGCAAAGTATCAAGACAATCGACCGTCTGATTCTTGTTAGGGACCATCTCAAAATAGAAGTACATTTACTATAGGAATATATGGGAAACATTTTCCGCACATTAAAGCAGATTAGAAAAAAAAAACAGAGATATATAGCAGGTTCCAGTAAATGTTCTACAAAACCTCTCTCTTTACTCCTTACTAAAATTCTTACAGAAGTGAAGAAGAAACTTCAAGAGTACTGTACAATATTCTATATATTCCAGAAGTGATGTGAATCAGATGTGGATACTAAAAAACTCTAAAGAATTATTAGAATCTTTGAGGTCACAAAATCTAACCAAAATCAATAGCATCAAAACGTACGATTTTTCAACGCTTTATACAAGTATTCCCCATGACAAATTAAAATCTAGGCTTTTTGATATCATCGACAGTTGTTTCTTCAATAAAAATGGAAGTCGTAAAAATGCTTACCTTGTCATTGGAAATCTAAAAAATTATTTTGTTAAAAACCATTCTAATTGCACACACAAGTACTCTGAAGTTGACATTAAAAAGATGCTTGATATACAACATCTATGTAGTTTTTAGAAATCATGTCTTCCAGCAATCTGTTGGAATTCCCATGGGTACCAATTGTGCCCCATTGTTAGCAGACCTATTTTGTATTCTATGAAGCAGAATTATTCAAAAACTTGTACGTGAAAAAAAAATCACTCGCTTTGGCCTTCAACTCAACATTCAGGTATATCGACGACGTATTATCAATTAACAATTGTTATTTCCATACTTACGTCGACTCGATATATCCCAGTGAACTTGAAATAAAAGATACCACAGAGTTTGCGTCATCTGTTTCATATTAGGATATTTTACTGGAAATGGACATTGATGGTAACCTAACCAAAAAAAACTTTAAACTTCATTTTTCTATAGTCAACTTCCCTTAGGTGGCAGGGGACAGTTTTTTTGATACAATTCACTGTAGCCAGGGGATGAGGGTCTTCGGAACTCTGTAACTAGAATTTCCTCAGTTCCCATTCAGCACAAATACTTTAATTCACTCCTTATAAGGCCAATCACCAATTTCTGAGGAAAATTACTAGTTAGAATGTGTAAAATTTTCTACATAGTGGTTTTTCTGAGATTTTGACAATGTCCTATATCGCCCATTTTCATGATTTTTCAGCTTTTTAGACATCCCCAAGCTAATTCCCTGCAAAGGGTTGACCTTCCGTACCGTGTGCATGTTGCACCATCACATGTCAGAAACTTACCGGTGTATAGTTTACAATCTCCCATCCATCTACTTTTCGTGTTATTTTACCTCCCGTCTGTAACTTGCAATTTCATTGTGTAAAGTCAACACAACAGTCATAGCCACAAGTTTCGCATTTTAATTCTGATTCTCATGTACTTAACATAAGGGGCCTACATATTGCATATCAATTTCAACAAGATACATCCCTCTAACTAATGATATTCATTAAAAATCATTTCATGAATTTTAGCAACACTCACAAGCCTTCAAGTACAGCAACTCTCAATTTTACAAAAATATTGACGGGTACTTTATCCGAAACTTTATCCGAAACTGTCCCTTGCTACCTTACCTATGTAGCAATATACCTTCATCACCTGCATATGGTGTTTTTGTCTCTCAGTTAATTCGATACGCAAGGGCATGCTCTTCGTATGAACAGTTTCTAAGGCGAGGCAAGCTACTGACAAACAAGTTTATAAAACAGGACTATCAACAGTCTTGTTTGAAGTCATCTTTTCGTAAGTTCTATGGTCGATATAACGACCTAGTCAGCAAATACAATCTTCCACTGGGTCGCATGCTGACTGACGTTTTTCATACTAATTGTTAGACCATAAGTAATCACCTAATTGTGTACGGACTTTTCCTTTTTTTTCCCGATTACGACAAAGAACACACGGCAGGTGTGACCGGTCAGCAGAGGATGCTCACTCCTCCTAGGCACCTGATCCTTCCTCCATCTTTTTTGGAGGTCCGTGTTGCTCTGCTTTTAATTTGTATTTCGTTTTATGTATTTTTGAGATGGTTGACGGATTGTTATTGTCATTTTTTTTTATACTACAATAGCTTTTTTCTCAAATTGTTATATATGATTAGTTATATCATTTCCTACCTTATATGTGAAAATTACTAAATTTAACAGTCTGGTTTTATAGTGGGGGCCATCTCAAAATATTAAAATGCACCAAATGTTGCTGTATATTTGGACCATTACGAATGAAGATTGGTATAATGGATTCATTCAAAAAATTAGGAAAATGTCCTTGAGGATAGCATCATTCTGTATGTAAAATTTCTACGGCGTACAATATTTACTTTTTCTTTTATGTTATTTCTTATAACATACTTCTACATAGCTTCATTTTATCATAACGTCATAAAAGAGCAATAGCGCTCCCCTCCGCATAACGGAAATATAGTTCAAAAAATAGAGATTTACTTATAAAATCTAAATATTTTTATCTGTATTTTATTTATTGTGTTAAATTTTATAAATGATATCGAAAAAAAATTCATAAGAAGTATAAGTCAACTGTATTATACTAGAATACGCAAAATCATGCGCAATGAAAACTAAAGTCGGCCTCCTTAAATATTGTTTATTTTAACGAAAACATTGCTAATTAAATATAAATATCAAGTGAATGTGTTCACCAAGATATTTATATTTCTTCTTCGGAATCGAGTCGATTTTTGAAGCTGTCGTGCCATGGTATCACGTGACAGTTAAAAATAGATCAATTTTTTACCTTAACAAAAAATCAAAAAGTCTAACACTATCCCGAAGTTCATTTGTATGTATAATACAAACATTCAGTCGGCAATTCAATCATTTTTATGAGTATGACTGCTAGAATCCTTTTGTTAATTGTATAAAAAAAAATTGTCATTATTTATCGAAAACCCCCTCAACTTCTTCAATGTTCATTGAAAATACTACGTATTTTTCAATTACAACAACGAAGCAAAGGATTCTAGCAGCACTTTTCAAGAATTTTAGGTCATATAATTTTGATATTTGTCAAATTCATCTTTCATAATAATCAGGGTAGTGTTACAATTTTGCCTTTTTTGTACACACTGACAAAGGAAAGGCCGGTCAAGCCATATAAATGTCTATCTGCTTACCTTATAACACTCGCTGGTAGAGCAAAATATCCATGCCTGTACTATCCTGAGTATATCCTAACTGACAATCATCTAAATCTTGGGTATTTATATTAAATAAGTCTTATTTCGGCATTGTTCACACTGCATTCTGATGATTTTTCTCACGACATTGGTCTTACATGCTTGTGACGTCATCAATGTCAATTATACGTAATACAAAGAAATTGAAGATATATTCGGTTAGAAGAGTTTCTAGTGACATTTTAGGCCTGCAGTTTTAATAATTTGGACCAGAGATAAAGTTTAAATTGACATGTTTCAGAATAAAATATGACATTATGCTGCTTATTGTGACGTCATATCGATCAGAGGAATTTCTACTCAATCGATCGCTGTGAGTTGCCTTATCATACCATTCATTAGAAATGCATTCCTAAAACATTGTTAATATAATAAAAACAGAAAAATAGAATTTGATTAAACTCGTGACCACGCCCCTTTAAAATAATACATATACCTACATATTTCCATCAGCGAAAATAATGTCTGTTAATTTAGATTAATAGGCTCGAGAAAATGCTAATCATCGAGTAACAAAACAGATAACATTAATTAGCCAATGCGCAGTAATATCGAATTACCAATGGAATGAATTGTCTTTTAATGAGTATATTGTTAATACATCAATTTGGCTTTTTTTGCGCAGGTAAACAGCCAGCTGTCTGATTTACCGTGTTCTATGTTTGATTCGATACGTTAAATTCCAAAATACAGGCTATCGTTCCCAAAGTTAAAAAAGCATAATTAATAAAAATGAAACGAAAATCAGAACAAGTTAAAACCGCCGTCACAAGCGAAAATTACAACGCATTTAAATATTTAACCTCAATTTACTTCACAATATCGGCGCAAATATTAAAGTACATTTTAATTGAAATGCTTTCATCGGTTTAAAATTTTCAAATTTCACAATATTTCATAAATAATAGGTTTTAAAAATTATTTGAAAAGTTAAAATTTTAAATCCCCAGCGGGATTCAAACCCTAGCGGAACCCCAGCGGGATTCGAATCCTCTTATCCACTGCGCTAAACTGTAAGATGGCATCATCGGGAAAGAAACTATTTATACAATAATTATTATACTTGATTTTATTGTTTATTTCGATAAATAATACGTCACAACATAGAGGTATCCCATACCACCTTAACATGTATTTAAACGGCTGCTTCAAACATAGTTTTCGAGATATGAAATAACGAACCCGATCTTATAAACTGATTGAACCCCAACCCCTGTATTAAGTCAAATTTGGAACAGAATTATCCTTTATTTTTGCAATTTATATTTTCCTTTCCATAAGGATGATTGATGCTAAATTACGTTAAAATTCACTCAGTAGTTCTTGAGAAGAAAACTTTTTAATTTTGCACTCCCCCCCCCCCTTTTTGTTACAGTTTCGAGGTTTTATAATATCTGAATACAAACTGGATTTTTGTTTCTGCAATTTATATTCACCTTTCCATAAGGATGATTTGTGCCAAATTTGGTTGAAATTAGCCAAGTGGTTTAGAGAAGAAGTTTAAAATGTGAAAAGTTTACAGACACACGGACAGACGGACTCCGGACAAAATGTGATCAGAAAAGCTCACTTGAGCGGTGAACTAAAAATATACTTACGAGGGTCAATAAAAAAATGTAAAGACAATGTGGCTGTCTATCATATATTTTTCATGAAAGTCATAAATAACGAATTATTCTTAGCACAAATATTTATTTTATTGATATTTGAAGTTTCAGTCGATTTGATTAAACGGTACTTTTGTTATTCCATTTTCAAAACACGCATGCACAGTTGATAAAAGTACCCCTTCTTTATATCATGCTTATTCTCTTGTGCCTTTCACCTTACAATTAAAAATAGCACAGTACCACTTAACATCTGATTTACTCGCAATTTTTCGAGAATCATAAGTTTGTTCTTCAATTTTTTAGTTTTTTTTTTACCATGTGTCTCTTATTTTACAGTATGGAAAACCCTGAACGTCAGATGAGGTTACTTATTCTTTTGACCAAATATTTAAAAAAAGTTTATTCTCTTTTGGACTGTTTGATGCTCAAAATACAACTACGACTACCACCACCCCCACAAAATGTATTACGATTTAACATAAATGTGCAAATAATTTTTGACCTATTATTTGCACAATTGAGCATTTTCACAGTTTGTATCGGGTTTTTTTCTTTCAGAGTAAAATCCATACTTTTGTACTTCTCTTTGCGCCTTGACGTCGGAGACGTCAACTTTTTAAATCAATTTTAAATAGGACTATCTGTCTTTAGTGACTGTTATCTGTTCAACAAAACAATATATTCCGTCATTAGCACATCGAATATCATGACAATACTTAATTTGAAGTTTCAATATTATTTGATTTAAAGCCCAATTTCTAGAGGTATTCCTTTCGACATTATATATAGTTTTATTGTTGGCATAACACATATACACATTTTGACCGTGCACCTTGACCTTATTTTTGCAGGATTTGATTCTAAATAACTCTTAGAAGTAAAGGAATACATTGACTTTTTTTATTTCAAATTATTTGAAACTATTGCTTGAATATTTCTACCATATGTAGGGATAATATGACGTTAAGTATAATAGCTATGGCAAAAATCTTCGTATTTTTAATGACCCTCGTATGTGCAAAAAAGTACCAGTATTCATAATGTCCACCTATTTCGTGGAACTAATAGAATCATTCATTATTACGAGTGTGTAATAGTGAAATTCCACCGAGGGGACAATATTCACAGTCTAAGACGAGGCTTTGCAGAGATCTTGGCCCCGAGGTGGAATTTCACCATCCCACACGAGTATGTAATTAAAAAAATGACAATAACAAACCGCCAACCATCTAAAAAATCCATAAAACAAAAAACAAATTCAAAACAGAGCAACACGGACCTCCAAAAAGATATATAGAGGTAGGATCAAGTGTCATGGAGGATTAAGCATCCTCTGCTGACCGGTCACACCCGCCGTGCGCCCAATGTCATATCGGTAAAAATGTCATTATCGGGAAAAATGTCGTAATTTGGGGAAAATACCATGATCGGGAAAAGCGGCGATAAATCCGTGGACGATTTGGTATTCAATCAGAGCAATCACAGACCTCTGGAAAATTTCAGAGGCAGGATCAGGTGCCATGGAGGAGTGAGCATCCTCTGCTAACCGGTCACACCCGCCGTGTGCCCTTTGTCGTAATCGGGAAAAATGATCATTTTTCTCGCATAACTATATAGTACTTTCTATTTATAAAAAACGTTGACAACTTTCTTTTTTGACGTCTAAATATTTACTTTCAGGTTATCCCTCCGCGTGCTACAAATAGTGCAAGTAGAGAAGAGAGCATATGACAATTTTTCAATGAAAATATGATAAATTGACTTAAAAAAACAAACAATGACTTATAGATTAGCTCAGTTTATCATTTAGCATTTCGTTACAGCATACAATTTTTGTTTACATTTTACAGAGGCGTAGTAATACACAGTGTAAGATAGAAAAATCTCACACTGCTGCCTCACACTGGAGAAATCTATCTCACACTGGTAATACTAAGTAATGCAAGAAATTGATATAACTGAAATTCTTTACGAACTCACTAAAACAAGCATTTGTATATTAAAATTGATGTAATTTTTGTAATATTTAAATTACCTAAAAAATAAATTACGAAATTTCTTGTAAATGTTGCAGAATAACCTCCAAAGTCGAGAAATGTTGTATTGGAATATAAAAGCCGAGACGTTAGCCAAGACTTTTACGCATTTCGAGACAGAGAAGGTTTTTCCGCAATATTTACGATGTCAGAAACTTTATTTTTAGTCAACTAACAGCTCAGTATTTCCACTAATCGTTTCTCTTATATAGAGACGATCTAGGTAATTTGAACACTGTTTCTTGTAGCCCCAACATATTTGATAGTGCATAATTCGCAATTTTGTAAATGTTTCAGGTTCTTTGATTTTTTTTTTTTTGGATTTGTATTTTTTGATTAAAATCTTTTAAATGAGAAATATAGAGCGACACAAAGTCATAGTGACTTTGAACAAGGACATTTTTTGTCACTTAAGTTAATATTTTTAGCAGGTGAAAGTATTTTGTTTATTCAAAAATGCGCTCTTTGTTTATTCTAGATGTTCTAAAACAAGCTAAATTTAAGCTAAATATGCAACCAAAAAAGGGGGGAATTAACTTTATGATATCATGTTTCTAAATTGTGGTCATTTAATTTGCATCAAAATGAAAAGTATTAGAAAGTTACACTTACTGTATTATATAAATAATATAATATATAAAACAAAGAATTACAAAATATTGATAATTTTCATTTTAGGGGACCATTTTGTGCCCATATCATATATTCCTGTAGTCTTGTAAGGGTTATTTAATACGATTATTGACACTACACTGTATTATCATATGAAAAAACACGCAGCGCTTACGTGTTAAGAAGGTCATTGTAACAGCCGCAAACAGCTCTTCGAAATAAAGAAAAGTTAATTTTAATGAGGCATGATCACAACTTAAACTGAATTGTTTTTAGGTTTCGATGATAACACTGATTCATTAAAGTATTTTTCAGAATCAATAAAAATCTGGGAATCGCATGGCTTACAATATTTTATAATGCAAGAAACTGTGTGGTCATACATGATTATTGAATGTTGATTAGAAATTACACGTTTTCAAAATTTTAATGATACAAACATTAAACACTGATTACATTAGCATGGACAAAAATATTTTTTTCTAGTGTATTTCACACAATTAATGTGAACACAAGCCTTGTTTACGTAATATTAAGATCATATTAGGCATTTACGCGATTAAGAAGGGGCGATTGGCTGATTAAAAGTTCTGCGCCAATCAAAAATATTATCTTATTTTTGATGACGGCTCTTTAAACTGTCAATTGAAAACGTGTCGTCTTTGTGAACTTAAAGAGGTTCGTTCCTCTGTTTTTGGGTAGCCATTTTGGGTCACCTCAAGTCTGGAAATTATGCATCATTTATTAATTCTTCTTGTAAATTCATATTTTATAATGCCAAATAAACTATTTTGAATGAAATAGTTAAGGGAAAATTACATATTTATAGACTTTAGTAAGGGACTATATTTTGTGGCGGAAGGTTTTTAAGAAGAAAATGAACATTTTTCATAACCTAGTTGTTTTAGAGAACCGTAACTTCAGCTTCCTTATTTTCAGTGCAGACCAAATTTCCAGATAGTTTTTGCATTGGTATACCTTCGAGTTGTTCTTAAATACATATTTTAAATTTTTTTTAAAATTTCTATCGACATATAATCGCTTATTAAACTGATATATCATGAAAGTCAAGAAAAATGAACTCCAATTTTTGCCTAAAATCAGCTTATTTCATGCCATATCTCAAATTTTACATCATAGACCCATACTTTTGGTTTTATTTTCTGAATTTAAAAGATTTTTCTGACAATTCTATTATAATTTGAGAAAAAGTTTGAGACTTTTAAATAATTTCATTGCATGTTGAATTGTAATTGCTAAAAATAGCGTTTTATCAGTGCAAAAAGGTCAAAATATCAATAAGGTGAAGATATTTCAAACTTTTTGTTTATTTCAATTTTAATTTTCTTTATTTTAAATACTATAAAATTGTATTTGATGGCATGGTTCATTCCGATAAAAAGTTAAAGAGGGGAAAGCGATTTATGTGCAATTTGCACTTTCAGTGCAGAAAGGTCACATTAAATACACCGTTGCACCGAAAGAAGCATATAGACCCCAAAATTTTATTTTGAATTTTTGTTAATTTATGTATGTACATTTAAAAAAATACTTTAGAAAAAAAACTTAAAGACTTTTGATCGCAGGATCCAACGTCCTTAAGAGAAATTCTTAACGATTAAAAACATCACTTAATAGAATATTAGCGACTGCTGATTGGACAAAAAAGTGGGTTATGTTTTGAATAACAATGAATTATGAGTTTTATTATCTGTCATTAAACTAAAAAACTCTTAACCTTTTGATAACATTTAAAATACCCTTTATGATAGATTTTATCACGCTCCAACCGAAATTATCGCCTTATAATGCTCAAATAGTGATTCCTTATAACTTATATTATAAAATATTCAGCAATGCATGATACGATTAAATATTATAAAATTGACATATTTATGTGATTTTCATTTCTTTTGATTATAAAAAAACTTACTTGCGCTCCAACATTATGTAATTTGACTATATCAATGGACTGTGCAATAAAACATATATTAGTATTGTTATCACAGACATATCCACTTAAAATGTACATATTCTGAAATCGTAAACATGTTCCTTTAAAATGTCTATAAATTGTAAACATTTAAATGATTTGATTTTAAAAGTACTACTGGTTATGGCATTTAAGGGGGATGTGCGGCCATCTATAACATTTGAGAAGAAAAATGTAAACATTTCTTGAACTGGCTTGTTTCTGTCCAAATCTTTCGAAAACTGTTGTCAAAAGATACAAAAGCAATA
Organism: Magallana hongkongensis; assembly: GCA_016163765.1. Lineage (NCBI taxonomy): Eukaryota > Metazoa > Mollusca > Bivalvia > Ostreida > Ostreidae > Magallana > Magallana hongkongensis. The sequence continues at coordinate 47,020,295 of WFKH01010211.1, forward strand.
TATATAATCTTTAAAATGTTGTTTTGTATGCAAATTACGCATATAAGGGCAGAACAATGCATTTTAAATCACTTTGAACTGCGCAGCTACAGACTTAAATTCAAGATTTAAAAATATGAAAAATATGAAAGGAGGTCATTAGTGTCTACTCTACAACCATTTGTTGAGAAAAAGGTCAAAGCTTGTTTATCTAAGTTGTAACTTTGTCTCAAAAGAGAAAACCCTATTCTTAAAATGATTCTCAAAAAACCATCAATTTGCACGAGATTTTTTTGTATGTGTCTATGGAGGTACATTAGAGTTATATTTTCATTGAAAAATATATTACATATATTTTTTCTTTAAGGCAATTAATATTTTGGACCCCTATCCTACGAATAAAAATAATTTAATTTAATTCATACTCATATAACTTTAAACAAAACAATTGGAACTGGTATAGAGATGTATGTCAGATTCAATCCAGATTGTTTTGAATTGACATTTATTTTTATTGATGAGAATATTACGTCAATGTGCCTCCATAGACACGGGAGTTCTAAGTATAGCCTGGATTTTTCTTGTTCTAAAAATAGATACCATGCCGACTGATAAAACTTGAGGCAAAGTTTCTACATTTATGTGCAAATTAATTCAACCTTTTTTTTCCCAACAAATAGTTGTAGAGAGAACATCAATGAACCCCCTTCATATTTTTTCAGATTTTTAAATCTTCAAAATAAGTCTGTAGTTGTTCAGTTCGACAGCTGTTTGAAGTGATTATAAAGGCATTGTTCTGTTCTTGTATGCAAAATTTGCATATATAACAACATGTAGAATCTCATATTTATTGCTTTTTTATCTTTTGGCAACAGATTTGGTCAGTTTCGGGCTGAAACAAGCCAGTTCAAGAAATATTTACATTCTTATGCTCAAATGTAAAAGATGGCCGCACATCCCCCTTATATCAATAATATAAACATCAAAAACTTGCCATGTTGGATTGTACATGACCAGTGCATTTAATCAATATATCAATTTACTAATGTGTAATTCTCAAAGAAAGGTTAATTGGTCGCGTAACATTTTTCAACAACAAAACATACTTATGGCGGAGTTGCCAATCTCTGTTATTTATGTCTCTGATCTGATGTTTACTGGAGATCAATATATCAATTTACTAATGTGTAATTATCAAAGTAAGGTTAATTGGTCCCGTAACATTTTTCACTAACAAAACAGACTAATGGCGGATTTGCCAATCTCTGTTATTAATGTCTCTGATCCGATGTTTACTCGAGAGGGCTACAATTCCATAGGATCTCCGTAATGGTGCAAAATTATTTTTTTAATGCTGCTGACTTTGGTTTTGAAAAGATCATTTATATCTTACACTTTCTTTGGAAAAAATTGTTTTTTAATTTGGGTTGAGCAAACTCACCGTATATAAATCAAAACCAGATAAAACACACCAGCATGTTTACCAGTCGTCTCTACAGCAGCCATGACAGTTCTCGCGTGATTTTATGGAATTTTACCGAATTTATGCTTGAAGTTTGATAACGTGAATGTCAGTGTAAATAAGCAATCTTACCTCGTTCTATCAATAAAATATCACTTAAAAGAAGGCTACATTTATCACTGCGAATGTTATTTTCATTTGAATTTAGATCACGTGGTTTTATTTGACACTTTCAGTTTCGCAGTAATAATCGTGTCTCGTGTTTATAGTATATTTCCTAATATCTAGGTACTTGTAGTCAAATTTAAAATCTAGACATTTATTGATTTTAAACTTTATATTCATTAATTGGTTGATAAATTGAGTTCTATAAATAAATGTGACAATATAAAATATAGTCTTTCTGCTGTTGCAACAATTAACGTGCTTAGTAGCGATCCCCCTAAGGATTAATTTTCGATCCGCGCCTGACCTAGTAATACAGACTATAGTGAAACAGACTATACTTTTTTGTGCAGAATATTTCTTGAAAATGGCTCGATATACTAAGTTTTTATACAAAACAGACACCCATTCTTTTTTTTTAAAAGCAAGGTATTGCACATGTTTTAACTTAATTCAAAGTAGAATATGATATGAAAAACGACCAGTTCCTACGCATTTTGAGAATATTATCCGAACGCTTATACTTCGGCTCGAAATGTCACAGGAACTGAACAAAACTCGGGGAAGTCTCGTGAACTTTCATTCGAACACCTCTTGATTTATTACATACTTAGCAACGAAAAAGAAAACATTCCGAACACATTCGCAGGGGTGCCATTGAACGAAAAGACTTGTAGAAACGCGTTTTGATAAAAAAAAAAAAATAATAATATTACAACCACTGCACTGGCAAGGAATATCCAATGAACGACGAAGCAAGACAGACTGAAATCTAGGCACACATACTTCAAAAATCCTTAATAAATGTAGATCGTTTTCCTGTGTATGTTATTATAACAAACACATGCGCAAACCATACACTTGCAGATAGAAAAATGTGAATGATCGCAAGTATTTTTGAAGCGGTGCGTTTTTTGTAGAAACCGATTGAAACAGTGTTACGTTGTTCTTGGATTAAGTATCATTTATCCACTGTGTTGGATGCAGTGCCGCGGGGGTTTTTTAAAAGATGCAGATGTTATGCAATCTGTATGATCCACACACATGCTCGATGTGCATGCGAAGTCAGGCAGCACTATCTATGCAAAATAATACGGATACTTTGGAATTTTTTTCAAAGAATAAATATATTATATTTTGTGTTTTATTGATTGAATACGTAGATAAATTCCTTTTATTTTTTATTGCAAACATTTTACTAGATAATTTAGCTTAGTTTATGCATTACGTAAGAAGTCCGTGCAGCCTGAATTGCCTCGATCGGAAAGCAACTTTCCCAACCGCTATACAATGACGATACATTGAAGTGGTAAAAGTTTGCGTTTGAATGGAATGTCTTAACTTTGTATCGAACGCCAATTGTTACATAAGACACGCCCATTTCTTTTGAATCGAGGAAAACAAGGGAATGTACAAATTAATATTTTGAAATGTACACCATTTAATACTATAAAGATAATTTAATAAACAACATAAAAGACATAACTAAATATTGGGATGCAGCTTTTGTTAACATTTCCATGGTCCAAGGGCACAACAAGATTTTCTGTCATAGAATTACAAACATTAAAATTTGGTAATTTGACACCTTTTCTCTCCATATGTACATGCACTGGATCATTTTTATGTCGAATTTAATACCCATTTTTCTCTTTCAAAATGTTCTGAGATTCATTGGCATTTCAAGTATCAAATATAACCCAGTTATACATGCCAAAATGTTCTAAGATTCTTGTTAATTCAGTAACTAATTGAGAATGACAACTACAATTTGACAAAATGCCAAAAAATCTTGTTTTGCCCTTGGACCATGAAAATGTTGACAAAAGCTGCATCCCGATATTTAATTAAATGTTATTATGTCTTTTATGTTCTTTATAGTATTAAATGGTGTGCAACAACCGTTAATGATACAACGCCGCTTATTGATATAAATAGTTTTAAGCGTTGCAATTGCCTATTTTTTTCCCTATTTTTTAAATACCATAGAACTGATTATTGAACCAAACTCATAGATGTATAGCTGTAATTAAAATATGCACGTCATATAAAAAATTAAAACATGTTACTATGGTACATGGAACAAGGTAAAAAAAAAATGAAGAAAACCATAGTGATTCTGTAAAGCGAAAATGCTTGTATTAAATACAGTTTAGAACCATTCTTTGTTGCCATTTGTATTAAACATGTTTACTTATATATCAAATATATTCAAGCATTAAGCGTTAAATTGCCATTGCTACGGAAATATGTATAAGTTAAAAAATAATTCAGAAATGTTTAATTGTTCAAAACGTCATTGCAACGGCCATTCATTTTGCTAAAATGCAGCTTCAACTGATATTACATGAAAGTTGAGAACATGTTTGATCATTCCAATCATTAATGCTATATGTCTCCAAAATAGCTTAAAACGGCCATTTTCCAATCCTGTGCCTCTGTTACCATGACAACCGGTCCCCATGGCAACAGTTCAAAGTTGTCTTGCATCTTTATATACCAATACTAAGGTATCAAAATACGAAACATGAAGAAAATCTATGACTATGCGTTACCACCGAATTTTGATATTTATAGACAAAATATCTTAATTTACTACATGTATTTGTAATGTTTCTGCACGTCAAGCTCTGTAATAATATTACTAAAAAACAAAACAAAAAAAACCCCAAAAAACATGCAAAATTATGATAGATTTTGAGAATTGAGCATGGCAGCAAAATATGCCAGATATTGTATAAATGTCATTTAATATAACATTTACGAGTAGCAATTTATTATTTTAAGGAAAGTGGTTGCTTGATCAGAGACCCCCCCCCCCCCTTTCATCTACATCATTGCCAGAGTCTAATTTTATTTCTCATATCAACAAATAACTTGTTCGTCCGAACAAATTTTAATTCGTCCAACAAATCTTAATTCTTAATTCCAAACAAATCCTTATTCGTCCGAACAAATAAGATTTATTTATGTTTTTATTTGGCCATCCACGCCGCCGTACTTATTCATCCGAACAAATAATTTTTTTTTTTCATCTGGCCCTTCCATGCCGCCGTAATACATGTATAATCATGTCTATGAAAGAGGCAATTTCTTTTTTACTACCGAACACTTTTTGAATGACCAAAATCAAATTAATTATTTAATTTTTGGTAACAGTTATATGTATTTGAGGTCTAACAGAAGGACATCTCGGTCTGTATGGATTTTTTGTGATTGACATATCAAAAAAGATAACGTAGATGCATGCAAGTGTTTGTTATAGTATTACAACGGTAACTTGTATAAAAGGGCCGGATTACTTGGAATTACCAGGTGCAGATCATCAGATCAGAAGTAATGAATAGCATCGAGTGTGATCTAATGATATTCGCCTTGCAACGTGACGTATTCTGATTCTTTACATCATGATCCTCTATCATAATATATTTATTTTTTTTCCACAAGGTAAAAAACAAACAAAACCATTATATTAGTTGCTCATAAATTATTCCAATTGAACACTTTAAAAACGCAATTAATAATATTTATTGTGTACACGTCATTAGCTTCAGAGAGTGGTGGTAATACAAGTAACTTTGCTTCGCGTCTCGTTTGATATGGTGATTCAGGCTTTGCGACTCCACATGATCATAGACGCGAGGACTTTATTTCCCGATAAACTGTTTCGCGAAGACTAATGTTCGCGACCAAGTCTTATCCAGACCCCTGTTGTTACACATGTAACAACCACACGACAAGAAATCGTTCGTGGCTTGAAATATTCGCGATTACGAAGCTCTCATGACCTCGAGAAAATATCTTGCACGCGAATAAATGTTGGTTTACAGTATATGTATCACCGGGAATATAAATCTTTCGCTTTTTAAGCGGTTAGCATATACATAAACGATGAACGCTTTATGCCATTTAACCAAAACAATTACGCAATTTAATGCTTAGTCACAGTGCAACCTACATATATAATTGAACAAAATATTGAGCGCACTGAAAGCTAGACCAGTTAAAAGTATGTGTATCACATTTTTTTAACAAGATTTCAAAACGTCCTATTTAATCTTAAATAGTTATTTTATAGACTTTAAATACATTTACCGAATTTTGATCCACAGTTGGGAAACAAAACGACATATTTAATGAAAAGAATAAAAAGGATCAGTAATATGAATAAAAAGGTGTTTTGAGAGAAAAAATATTTGTTTATTGTGTCATTAAATGACATCGTCCTTAAAAAAAATACAGGTAATTTTAAAATGAAAATATGCATGCCGATAATATCTACATAATAATACACCAGAAAAACTCGGTTATAGAAAAGTATCAGGGACCAGTGGATTTACTTCGTTATATTCGTATAACGAATTCGTAATGATAAGTCTAATGAATTCGCTATACAATTGTGTTTTTCTTCAAGATGACTATCATTTAAGGTAAATGAGGCATCAAATAAAATGTCTAGTTTAGAAACTGTGAATCAAAAAATGGTAATGACCCGCATTAGTGTACTATTTTATGGAATACTTGTTGCAATGATCATTAATTCTAAAGCCAGTGTTAACGCCAAAAATAATATATTCATCTGTTATAATTAAACAATTATTTAGAATAAATGTGTTGAAGTACATGTATTTCTCCTCTCTAACACCTAATACCTATAATATATGTCCATTGCATGTACAATGTATAACCGTGCCTGATCATCATTACATGCAAACAATAATGAAAATATAGTTCACTTTTGTTTTGCGATTTCGAACAGCGTTCAAAGACCGTTTCATCATTGCGGTATTTATGTGTTTGTGTGTGTGTGTGTGGGGGGGGGGGGGGGGGGGGGGACAAAAGCTCAATTATTTGATTGCACAGTCTTAATATTTTTGTTTTTGTATGATATAATTATTGCACTAAACTGAATTACCGTTTGATTTTTATATCATGATGTTCATACGTATAATGTCTAATATGCAGGGCAGAAATCCGAATAAAATCTTAAAGGAGGGTCAATTTTGTCTTTTTTAACTGTTGACGGCATGTATACAGAACTGTTCTTAAGAAATTTCCAAACATTGTCTACATCGCTCACATGTATACATAATTTATATGTATATGTACATGTACAATACAATTCATCATCGTCATATACAATACCTCTCTTCATCTATAAATTTTATTCATACATCAAACAATCATATTGTAATTATTTAATTTACCGGGTGAAAGTAAAGCATGACAGACCTCTCAACAGACTCAAATTGTTTTACTACAAACAAATAGAAAAACGGTCTTTCTATACTTGACAAAATTCCGCGTAGTTACCCCCCCCCCCTCCAACAAAATATCTTACTATTTTTTTGTATTAAATTTGTATCCAGTTATCATATTGTAAATTCTCAATTTAAACTCGACTATAGTAATTTCAATAGTAAGACCGTACATAACGGGTAGAACCCCATGCACCCCTTCCTCCATCAAACCGCCTGAGTCTGAAAACCCAAAACATAGATCTCGCATAACAGTAAACACTTATATGACCTAATTGCCTGCGTGGA
>WFKH01010211.1:47045482-47058558 GCA_016163765.1 Magallana hongkongensis
TATATATATATATATATACCCTCTCACACACCCCCACACACACACTTATTATCTTGGGTAGATTTATTGGATGTTTTTAGGGATTCCATAATATACAATACCATACATTTCTAAATAAGTCATAGCATGTTTAAATACACCATTCAAAATTACAAAAACAAATGAAGTTTTAAATGATGTAACACGTTAATTTAAACTTAAGAACATAAATAATAAAGTTATAAAATCTTAATTTACCTATTGGTTAAACTACAAGGCTTTAAAATCCAACATGGCGGGCATCAGGTATTTATTGATCCTGGTTGGTCGCTACCTGTGGAACATAACGAGATTGATTTATTTGTCAGGTACAAACTTATACTTCGATATTGACAGATGTAGAAGTTAAAGTCCTGAAATTAGGTCAGCCTCTGTTGAAAATAGTTCGATTCAGCATATTATAAATGCAACATACTCAACTGCCGTTAAAAAAAACTTACACTGTGTAGTGATAATATGAATTAATGAAGTCTCTTAAACCTCATCTTTTTATTTTTGTGTACAATAATTTGTTTTACAGTGAGTTTCTTTTATGTATAAGATGTTTGGGGGAGGGGTGATAAGGGAAGATATAAATCATCATGTCTGTGTGTCTGTCCTATAACTGAAAGTGGTCCATTTCTTTGTACTTTGAATCAACAGGTAAATGTTGTTCTTCAAAGGTATCAGAAGAAGATTAAGAAAATTAGCAAACCCTTTTATTAGAGCAAACATATATAAGGTTTTGAAATGTAAAAAGTCAAAGTTCTTTTATGATATTTTAAACAGTTATACCTTTGTGACAACAGGTAAAACAAGGTGGAATGAATTATTAAATATAGATGACATGGAGTGGAAAATAATCCATAAACTACCTTTCACAATAACAAATACCTGTAAGCTTCAATGGTTCCAACACACAATAATTAACAAAATTTTAGCAACAAACTCATTTTTATTCAAAATTAAAAAGTAAACTCCAAAATGTGTACCTTATGTCACAGAGAAGAGGAAACCATAGCACATATACCGTGGGATTGTGATTGTGTTCAATCTTTTTTAGAAAATTTTAAACATTACTTAGAAGAAAAAAATCAATTTCCATATTACATTTACCAAAAAAAAAAACTTTTATTCTAGGCATCCTGGATAAAAGTAAAGATATCCTAAATATCATTTTTCTTTGGTTAAAATACTTTATTTATACAGCAAGGTGTACTGAGAAAAAGTTGACTGTTTCTTATGCAATGTCTTCTTTAAAGCTTTTCGATCTATGAAACAGAGAAATTTATTTTTTATAACAATGGTGAAAATGAGATTTTTGATACTCATTGGAACATTTGGAATCCAATTTTTACTTAACATTTTCTTCTCTCTCTCTCTCTCTCTCTCTCTCTCTCTCTCTCTCTCTCTCTCTCTCTCTCTCTCTCTCTCTCTCTCTCTCTCCAATTCTCTAAAGGAAAATAAGCACTTCTGAATGATTTACTGTGAAATTTCATAATTATGCATTGTATGTCTGCAGAATGTGTGAAATAAATTTTCACACATCATCTTTTTATTTTTATGTACAATAAATTGTTTTACAGTGAGTTTCTATTATGTATAAAGGTGCGGTCACACGATGCAATTTTCCATCAGTTTTTCATCAGTTTTTCTCATCCGATTTGCTTTCCACTAAAATCGTACTGTGTGACCACCGAAGTCGAAAGCAAAGTCTGAAGTCGATTGAAAATCTGAAGTGCGTCCGACTTTCTGATGAAAATCGTGACGTCATAATGACTTTTTCCGTACAACAATCATATTATTATATCAAAATAAATAGCATTTTAAAAAAAGGATTAAAACAAATTAAATTCGAAGTCTTTGAATTTATTTTTAGGAAATCTCCTTTAATTCTTTTTTATATAAACTTCGTTCTCTGAGGATGTGGGTTTTAATCTTGTATATAAAAAAACCCAAAAATAAACAAACAAAGAAAGAAAGGGAAAAAAGAACCAATAATCTCCCAATCATTACTAGACAAAGGGGAAGGGGGTGGAACGAAAACCCTTGGCTAGTGAAGATTTAATTGCATGTATCCCGGATCTGTCATAAATAATGTATGCCTACCCATTAAATGCAATATACGTTATTATTTTGAAGATTTACTTTTAATGAATTTAAAATCACTCCGAATTAGATGGTAAAAAAATAACAACATTGATTAACTGCATGAAAACGTTATTCAAACACAACCCCTCTCAACACACACACACACACACACACACACACACACACACACACACACACACACACACACACACACATTCCTTTGATTAATTCTGAAAAGGGAAGCAACCGTAAAATGGCTAGTGACAACAAAGAAGACGATACTGTAGCCGAGGATATCAACTTCATTATTCAATATGAAAGCGAGCTCGCTCTGTGGGATGTAACATCAAAAATGTATTCCGACAAAAATGTCAGGAAACTAACAGTAGTAATATTAAATAGTTCCCTAATATTAGTGGTAAGTTTTATAATGCATATAAGAGTATGATTAATCATACCAACGCCAGTGAAAAAGATAACTGTTGTTTATTTATATAGAAACAATAAAAACATATAAAATAATAATGTAACATAAATGGCATCCATTAGTCATATGAAATATGATATTATTTTTCTTAAATAATATCATATTTCTTATGACTTATGATATTATTTTTCTTAAATTATATTTTTATTCCTCAATTTTCGTATCGACCTTGAAATATTTTTGTTTACGCTTTGTTCTAAAAGGGCGACAACTCTAATAAATCTCTCTCTTTTTCTCTTCTCTCTCTCTCTCTCTCTCTCTCTCTCGTTCGAAAATTTCTGGATCCGCCCCTGCTCTCTCTGCTTCTTTTTTTTATAATAACGATGCTATTCAAATGTATTGCAGTGGACAAAATCTTGAAGAAAATTTACAATCTACGTACTTATTACAAAAGAGTTAAATATAGTAGAGGACTACAAAAGAAGTGGGTAGAGAACTAATGAGATCTATGAAAGCAAATGGCCAATGTTTAAACATCTAAACAGATTTTTAAAGCCTCATGTAAAAAAAAGAAAATCCAAATCTAACATTAAAAGATCAAGATTTTTTTATTAGTGTATGAGACATCTTGACCTAGACAAATTGTTTCTTTGCAAAGATAAAATTAGAATTTAATGAAAATAATTAAATAAATAATAAAGTATAAAGTAACTTTAAGTAAAGTTATTCATTTTCAGTCCTTAGCTGATATTGACCAAGATGATGAGAGCTTCCAAGAAATGGCACAATCAACTCCCCTAAAGAAAAGAAAATAAACGAAAAAAGTCAATCCACGGATCTTTTTCTGTAGAAAGCAATTGATTGCCTAAACCAACTCCAGCAAGAGCGAGAAAAAAATGACGATGCGTGCTTTGGTAGATATGTTGGGCGGACTCTAATGGCCATGTCCAACAACGTTCAAAAATGTATTTCAAAAAACAAATACAAAATGTTATATGTGAAACACAGATATATCTATTACAGCAAATCAATTGCAAGAGTCGCCTGTCCCCCCTACTTATAATTATCAGATGAATTACGATACCACAAATAAAGGGGGAAACTACAGATTTTTCACAAATTTGTGACTCCAGTGTAGAACGATGATTTTATTAGCCAAAAATGCTTTTATGTAACAGCATTAAATATAAATATTTTCTGAGTTCTTTTGAATTATCGTCAAGTCGACCGACATGCATGATCTATTACTTTCTGTGATAGGTGATTTTTACTCAGTTGAATAGTTGTTGACTGCAACGGTACTTGTCCATTTGTTAAAAAATAGTCCTTGAATTCATCTCTGATGACTCTTGCATTTTTTGCTGCTGTGATTCCCCCGACTTGGCAGACTGACCATTCCAGTGCCCATATTTCGTTGCTTGTCCAATTTACAGGCAATTGATTGCAGGGTCGCAGGAAGTTGTGCAATGTACAACAACACAGTACTGTCTTTTTCACTTTTTCTGGGGACAGCAAAATAGGTGATCTCATTACCCTGAACCTATTGCACAAAATGCCAAATGCATTTTCTACGATCCGGCAAGCTCTTGATAACCTGTAATTGAAAATTCTTTCCCTTCGTTCAGACCTGTCCTTTGAGGGTAGGGTTTCATAAGGTATTCCTTAAGCGGGAAAGGTTCGTCCCCTACTATAAAATATGGTACCCTCATAACCCTCCCTTGAAGAGATTTTGGTCTAGAAACTATTAGGGACTTTGCCTCTATGCATCTGTGTAGTGAACATTCTCTAAATATGCCGCCATCACTCACTGCTGCCAACATCCACGTAGGTGAAGTTGTAGTTGACATTGACTAAAACCATCAAGACAATGCTGTGAGAATCCTTGTAATTGTAATAGTAAGAGCCACTTTTGAAGGGGGCTGAACTATGACATGTTTTCCATCTAAAGCTTCAAGGCAATATGGGAAATTCCATTTTTCCATGAACTCTCTAGCAATATTATCCCACTCAGCTTCGGAAGATGGCACCTTATGTTAAAATACAGACAGTAATAAGTATATTTTTTTTTATTAACGTACGCATATAATAAATTGTATCAGTATATTCTTTAAAGGGTATTTTCTGCGGCTTTTAAACCCTAAAATGTATATCAAATTCCATGCTCTTTTAAGCACGAGAATTTTACGCACATTCACCTACAACACACACAATGTAAGAGATAATCAAGCGTAAAATACCACGCACACTCACATCTGTGTGACTGACCACGAGAATAATACCAGTAGCTAATTATTGTTCCTGTTTCCTGTTTTTTCTCATCCACAAAATACCCCAAGAAAAAAACCCGCAGAAAATAACCGTTATGTGGTAATTTAAGTTTTACATTTGTTCTTCACTATATTATTCGGCTTGATACAACTGCATCGGAGATAACCAATGAAACAAAAGCGATAAAATTGCTTAAGTTAGTATCGTATATATTCAACGGAAACTACCATGTTTGTCTTATTTTTTTTCAATTTCTTAAAAAAAGAAATATGTGTTCTTAATGTAATAACTGTGTACCTTTAAATAATCATCTTTAAAGGCAGAGTACAGAGCAGAGCAGAGGATAATGCTGCTTATTGTATTATGAAATGCGTAGCTTAGGCTTCTGAAACTTTCACTTGTATGAACAAAATGGTTTGTAAAAGATAGCAATGTCAATGAATTGATATATATATATCGTTTGTATCTGCATAGATCGAGTAAATAACATTTTGTCTACCTGTACCAAATACCAGAGAGTGCCTCTCCTTGGCAGAAATGGTTGATCGCATTGGATTTTATGTTTAAGAAATATCATTTTTGACAAGGTCCAAAAGATAATAAAATTGTTGTTGGTCGACCCTCAGAAAATTTTTGAAGGACTGGCTGTCTTCCCCGACATTTCATGGAGCAAATTCTGCCATACTCCTAAAAGTATATTTGTGTATAATTTTACTAACGGATGTCGGGGCAACTATAATCGTATTTAAAATCTGATCAATTGTCGATAGAATGTTGAATTTCTAACAACCACATGAGTTTACCTGTAACAATATATTTATAAAATTAATTGATTGTATATTTTTACAAACCCAATTCGCATCTCCTTGCTAGTCAAAGTCGCGTCCCTGTTCGTTCTTTTTTCATACTTTCCAATGCTATAGCGGTAATAATACATTTTATCGCCTTCTTTCTACGTGTGGCCTTCATGATATGCGAACAATACAACGCTGGCGAAACGTAATATTACGTCATAACTGACGTCACAATAAGGAAAATGACGTAATGTAAAGTGGATATTGTAAAAAAAAAATTAGACCTCCAAACTGATATTTATATGTAGCTATGCTATTTTATTCAATGTAAAAATATTTCAATAATATCTTATTTCATAACAAGCATCTGCTCGCTTATAGTACAAAATCGATTGAAAATCGTTTGTAAAATCGTATCGTGTGACCACCTCATCAATCAACTTCAATTGACTTACCTGAGCAAGTCGATTGAAATTCTGATGGAAAATCGTGTGACCGCACCTTAAGATGTTTGAGGGAGGGGGAGAGGGGTGACGAGGGAAGATGTAAATCAACATGTGTGATGTAATCAGTTATAATTCCATCATATTTGCTTGCAAAATAAATTTTAAGGTCGGTAGGATCAGCAGATGTTGCAAATGTCAATTTGTCAAGGTTTAAGATATTTCTGTATGTAAAAGCTGGTGTGGTGTAATGGTGCACAAATTCCATTCAGAATATAGAATGGGTTAAAATCCCATCATCAAAATACAGATATAGAGGAATAAAGGATAGTGGAGAACATATTTAAAATTCCATCGTTAAACACAGAACAGGAAAAGAAATTTAACTGCTTATCTAATGATTTTTAATCATTTGCGGATTTAAGGATTCAATCTTCGAGTATAAAGCCCTTTTCGCTTAACTGTGGGCCTGAAAATCACGCATGCGGAGAAATACCTTGGGGTGGCAAACACAAAAGATGGTGAAAAGCTGTTGTGACGTTGGGTGCACTAATCGAGCCACTAAGGGCTGCAAGCTTTCGTTTTTTTAAGTTCCCCACCAACAAAACAAAAAGAAGAGAATGTGTGAATGCCATTAACAGGAAGGGCTGGTTACCCAACAGCTACAGCAGGGTCTGTAGCGAGCATTTTGAGACGGGCTGGCACTCGGATGACCGCGATGACCTCAAACTATAGGCCAACATTATTTCCCTATAAAGATACCCAGGAACAAACAACTGAAAGATTTACAAGGGCTTTTAGGAGAAATCTTACGAAGGTAAGCTAATTTCTATTTCGATGATTAATTTGTGTCGTAGGTTAATAGGCTGAATTGTATAAATGTTCCTGGCGTGGGACCAGTTCTCGCCGAGTACCATTTCTCGCCAGTGCACTGTGACGTCATATTATCAACACATAAAATTATATACGAAAAATGAGGTCACAATGCAATGGCGAGAAATGGTACTCGGCAAGAACTGGTCGCACGCCAGTAAATGTATCTTAATCCGAGATTTCTCTGTCGCCTACCCTAATTTCAAGAGATTGACTTTCGGCATGATTTGCACTGGTCGCATATAACGATTTATACATATATATAAGTTTAAACGTTTACATTATCGTATAACTAATATCTTTTCTCTGAGATGTTATTTGACTATTCTATCTTATCCCAAGTACATTGTATATATGTAAACATTTAATTAAGTGTAATATGTCTTTTTCTTGTTATGCAGATTTTCCAATGAAAAACTTAACTACATGAACTTGTGACCTATAGACCTACTGGTATTGATTAACTGAAACTGTAAATTTATCAATGAGGCATCTGTCAAACTGTTAAATTATTCAGCTTGCAGTTGCTATTTGTTTTAAATACAGTTTCATAAGCTACATGTACCCCATCTTCGCAGGCTGAAGTGTGCTGGTCACTAACATGGGGAATTTGGATCTGTTACATTTTGAAAATGTAGTAAGATCTTGTGATGTAATGTATACACCCTTGATTGTTAATATCTTGGTTATTTTTGATGTGAATGACATATTATATGACAGCTGTATTATAGTACATATAATTTGAAATGATTTTACTTTAAGTTTGTTAATGTGTTGTATAAATTCATACCGGTATATTAAATAGAATATACCGGGGGTATTACATGTGCTCCACTCACTCTAATGATTATTATTGATAATTAATTTTGATAATATTTAATAAAATATTTTTAGTATTTTTAAGTTGATTAAGAGTTTTAAATAATTATTACTTAATAAGTCTAACATGGTGTAATTAGATGAATCATTCAACACTTTTCAGACATTTGAAGAGGAATCATATAAACAAGAACATCTAGAGCAATGCTGGAGACTTCAGTCAAGATGCACAGATACAGTGTACTAGAAGAGCTGCAGGCATCACCAGACGAATTATCTGAGCATAGTGATGTAGATTTATTGCAGGCAGACGATGTTTACTTGGGCAGAGTCCAAACAACCGATGAAGGTTTTTCCCAAAACCGATTATCTTTAATTTAACATACTATAGTCTGTCTCAAGATATTTATGCAGCACATTCGGACGATTTTTAACAAAAATACACATACCTGTGAAAGAAGTGCAATCAAAATCGATAAAAGGGAAAATATTCAAGATATCTTCATTGACACATTATCATTTTTCAATCAGAAATATTTACAAGAACAAAAACAGATATCTTACGGAGATTTGTAATGGGGAATGTTTACATCTTTTGTCCATTTGAAAGTCACTTGGAATACCTTGCACAATTTTTCAACGTTATCAATTTTTCAACGTTATCATACGGTACTTTCATTTCTATTGCAATTAAAAATCCCCGTAGACTTTTTATTTTTAGCCGTGTAGTTAGAGGGGGCGTTTTAAAGGGGAAATATTGGGATTTTTTCATACTATTGAATAAACATTAATTAGACCCAGAGGTATTTATAAATATCAAATAATTTAGGAAAATGTGCGGCATAAATATCTTGGGACAAACTATAAATGAAATCTTATCATTTTGCATTCTATAAATAAAATGGTCTATATTCGGATCTGTATTTCAAACAGTTTGTTTTGTACTAATGGATCAAAGTTTGTTCATTATGAATAAAGATAACTATAAATACATGTAGTATGTGTCCAGAGAGATGCAAAGCTGTAATATTTTTAACATCATCAAAACATTACTCACTCACTGTATCTGTTTACAATATTTTAAATGTTATATGCATATGCATTAGGTTCACAGTGTGACCCAGACCCTCCCTCTTTTTAAAGAGAATGAGTTGTTAAGGCAGGAAAACAAGATGTTAAAGGCACAGATACAGAAGTTACAGTGGGGTGTGAACAATTTAAGGATGATGATGGTGCCACTAGGTTCTATACAGTGTTGCCCAGCTTTGCCATTTTCCTATGGCTGTACAAGTAATTTTTAAATAAGCATCACGTTTGATATAGAGACATGTACGATATCAAATAATATACATGTAGTTAAGGAATAACTTAATTTTGTGCAAAACTTAAGATATTTCACAGTAAGAGGTATGACTTACTGGAATGGCGAAGGAACATCTAAAATAGGAAGACAGAGGCCTAACAAAACCCCCCTTCCTCTTATTGACCAGTTGTTGGCAGTTTTGATGCGCCTAAAGGTTGAACTGTTAACCACTGATATTGCGGAGCGTTTTGGTATTTCTACATCAAGGTTTTCTTAAAATAGATTCCATTTTCACTACATGGATATGTCTTCTTCATGCCGAGCTCTGTGCTCTAAATAAGTTTCCTTCTAGAGAAAAAATTGCATCAACTTTGCCTGAATGCATGAAAACGTTTCCAAATTTGAGAGTAATTCTCGATTGCACGGAAATATATATTCAAAAATCATCAAGTTTACTTAATCAAAATTTAACTTTTTCAAACTATAAACATCACACAACAGTGAAGTTTTTGATAGGAATTTCGCCTTCTGGAGTAATTTCATTTGTGTCAGATGCATGGGGTGGGAAAACGTCTGACAGACAGATTGTTGTTGATAGTGGGATTTTGAATTTATTAGAACCAGGAGACAATTTTATGGCCGATAAAGGTTTTACAATTAGAGTTCTACTACAAGAAAAAGGATGTACTTTGAATATTTTATTATTTAACACCAAAGGACAATTTTCAGTAGATGAAATCTTGTACACACAAGAGATTGCTAAGGTAAGAATTCATGTTGAAAGAAGTTTTGGTAGGATTAAATGTGTTTATATATTTGATGGTGTCATGCCACTTTCACTCGCACCTCTGTTAAATCAAATGTTTCAAGTTGCAAATCTTGATGTTCCACTTATTGTGAAAAATAGATGTCCAGGGAAAGTTGTAACTTTATCATAGACTGTGATTTTTAAAAAAATATCTGGCTTTTTGTTGAAATCATGATATTCTACTGATAATGCTGAATTCAATAATGTAACATGTAACAAAGTTTTTTTTTTCAATTTCTTACTCATGCATTTAGACTTTGCAGTAATTGGCCTAATATTTAACAAGGGGAATATACATGTAGTTTTGATAATGAAACCTGAATTGTGAGTGTAAGCTACACATTTTTTTTAATTAAGTCTCATGCTGTACATTATTATGTACAACTAGGTTTACTGTTTAATGGACTTCTGTTAAGTTTTTCTGTAAGATAGTCACCAAGATGATATATGTAGAAGAAAGAAATATGTGAAGAAGCTTGTTTGTATTTTGTATATTTTCTGTTTCATATGGAGTGATCACAATGTATGTGTGTGTGTGTGTGCTAAATATGCTTACACTGATAGATTCATTATAATTGTATTACTATACACATGTACTATAGTTATGTTTCTCAAGAAAAGTTTGGGAACCTTGTTTTTACCTTGGTTTTTGAATTATTCTACAGTACTTCTTTTGTCCTGATGTACTCTTGAAAAAGGCTGTTGTATTCAAACCAAACTTCATAGGTTATAGGTATCTTACAGCGAAAACAGAACAGCGAAATTTTCAACTCTGTGTGAATATTTTAATAATGTCACAATGATTACCACACTGTGAACTTTTAAACTTGCTGTTTATTTCTAAATTGAATTTAACACTGTCTTAAAGTTATCATGAATGGTGAAGGAAAGCTTAAAATTTGATATGATTTGATTGTAAAAAGCAAAACTGCTCAAAGATTCCTTTAAGTTAATTGCCTCCTGAATTCACATATTTTTAATCTTGGGAGTTATTTGGAGAACTTCTACAATTGTGTTGTATCTCATAACAATAAGGAATAGATTTTATTTTTAAAATGCGTATTATTAAAGTGAAATTATATTTTGTGATTGAAATCTGCTGTTTTTTGCTTATCATTGCTTCTGACAGTTCAGACAAATAAATGCTGTAAGGTTTCATGGAATTGTATTTTATTTGGATAAGTTATGTTCAGGTCCATGGACCTCTAGCTCAACAGCTTTAAGATGGGGTACGATATGCTTTCCGTAAAATTCTTGTAGTTTTGTAGCATCTTGGGAACAAAGTCTGGGTCAAACTCTATTCTTTGAATGTAAACATTGCTTTCTGCAGCAGCAGTCCAGATGACACCACGTAAGTCCTAAAACTACCATCTCTCCTTGGACCTTGGCAAAATACTTATGCTTGTGATTTAAGGTCGCTCTTCTCTGGTGCATTCCCATGAAATCAAGGTCGATCTCGTGTACTTCCTTAGAAGTGATGACTTCACAGTTGATTGCATTGAATAGGGGCATTTTATTTCAAGTACACCTTCCTGGCAGCCTTCTGGCATACTTTTGTCATGGTATTTGCCATCTCCAGAGGCTCCAATGTATGGGCAGGATGGGAGTATGGTCAAGCCAAGAGGTTGAATAGAGACATCAGAGACTTTTCTCATTAGCTTTATATAGTCCTGCCTTGCCCTCTCCTCGTTGTCTATCCCCCACTGCAGGAGGCATTGTTGAGTACCTGTATGTAACATACATATTCTTTAAAATATTATGGAGATAAATGCTACCCTAGTTGACCGACAAATTTTATAAGTACTTGGAAAAGGTGATCAAAAATTTTATATACAGAAATCTGTTTCCTGTTGATAATGCTAGTTAAGTTAATAGCTAATTATGTTATGAGTGTGTTAAGTTTACATGAAAGGCTATACACAATGTGCCTGTAATTGATAATCAAGAAAATTAAGATGGCACTTATACTGGTACATGTAATTGATAAAAAATGTTATAGTTTTTACAGACAAAAGAGATACCTTTGAAGACTTGAGCCATGCAGCATCCCTGATATAAGACTCCTGGGATTTTCCCCTGCTCTGATAATGTCTTCAAACATTGAGGAGGATAATCGCCCCTTATGCAGTGAAACCCATTCTGGACTGTTGCGCTGTAACCTGGTACTCATCTCCACAAAGGAGGTCAAATTTTCACTAATGGGTTGCAGTATGCTAACTGGAAAGTTTTCAAAATGCTTAAAATCAATTTGATGCAATAAATCATAATAATATCTTAGTTAAAGAAATTGATGCATACAAAAGATTTAAGAGCTTGATACAAGTGCTCAGAACTAAATGAACATACCATCTAAAGACTCAGAAAATTTCACCAACTTTTGCATGGCAGACTCCAGAGGATTCACAGTCGTAGTTACTGTAATTTCAAACACAGCGTTTGGTGGTGTCTCGGGAATGTCCCATATACATGTCATACCTGATTTAATACAACAAACATTTAGATATCATTTATACTTTGAATTATTGGCAATAAATGCAAGTTTTCTTACTTTCCCGTCACGACCCTAGGATTTACACTGTACCTGTGTTTGGAAAAATATCCCTAAAGCCCTCAGAGCAGTTAAATCTGTATCTTTCTGATCAGGATGTCTTGGATCAAACTGCAAAGTCTTCTTGATAGGTTGATCCCCACCACTTGCTAAAATTAGTTCAAATACTAATACAAAGCTAATACAAATATTTCAAATGCAAAACTTTTATCACTCCATTGGCTCACATTGTCAAAGAGTTAATTTACATCTAACGGGGTTAATTTAAAATCTCTCTAAAGGTTTAATAGCTATGTGTTGGGCAAATTTAAAACGGGGCTAAATTATTCAAAAGCAGGATCAAGCAAAAAAAAACCTTGTAATAAGTAATTATAAGTATCCTAATTTATTCATGGATGTAATAGGCTATACTTTACCAATTGAACCTGCTCTTCTCAAGTTCATCTCGGCCAATGGTGCTGCTGCCAGGTTCAGTTGTCTTGGAACATTCCATTTGCAGAGTTTTGATGTGCATAAATTGCCTGCTTCTTTCTTAATGGAATTTAAAGCAAATAGAAGGCTCCCAATGTGGCTGCATGACTAAGGTCAACCTAAAAGTATAATTGTGACCATTTTAGTACTTAATATATATATATATATATATATATATATATATACACAGTGGTTTTTAATATCGGAAAATCG
>WFKH01010211.1:47058658-47069108 GCA_016163765.1 Magallana hongkongensis
TTAATTATTTTTCTCCTTTACACTAAACTCCGATTCATTGCATAATTAATTAAATACTTCGGATCTAAAAAAAAAGCGCCGTACGACTTAACCTCGGGTGTTGGGATTTTCCATTATTAACTCGGACATCAATTTATTTTAGCCTAATTAACTCGATCAGGTGCGAAGTTGACAGTCCGTGACTCAACAACTGTCGATTGATTACTCCAGAGCGATCGACCGCATTGACAAAACCTTACCAACATTGATTATCAAAACTATTTTAAAAAATTATTTAAAATGTAGTTATTATTTTTTAATAGTTTCTTTAGTAGTGTTAGTTGTAGTGCTAGATTTTGTTTTCTTTGTTTTTACCTATGTAATTTTTTTTTCTTATGTCCTGAAGAAGGGACTGGTTGTCCCGAAAATTTGACTATTTCAATTGTTCGTGTCGTTAGCCATTTTCAGTGCTTTATATATTCATTTTACTGGCTTAGTATCTATACATTAGATCCGACACTTTAAAGATGCCTAGTGCTGTTGATTTTATTTAGTGCTTTATATATATATATATGGGGGAGGGTTCAATTGAAATTTATCAAATTAAACAAATTTCAAAAGTAAAATGATCAAAAATAGAGTTGAAGAATTTACTTTATTAAGGAAATTTATTGAAATCAATATACAACAAAGTGCACAAAGATGAACTCAGTGCCAGTACCATGAGGATGTTTGTAGATGGGTTGGGGTTTTGGGGTTGTTTTCCTTTATGTAAATCTACAAACTCATGACCTAATGCTGTATCGCAGGTCTGAAATGGCTTGATCTGCCACTGGTGCACAGACATTTATGAAAACCTGGTATTAAGTGTATATGTTAGTCCTTACCCTACGGGACACTGACAGTATGCATGGCTAACAGTCAGTTCTCCGTCCTGACAGATGGCAGATATGAAAATCTGATATTTCATCTTTTTCATTGATGCAAGGCAAAATGCCTTGAAATACATGGTTGAGTCATTCATCCTGGAAAACATATGGTACATACAGATATTTTGGACAAAATTGATTTTTCTATACAAGTTTAAAATATGTATTGAAGCTTTGAAATAAAATCAAAGACTTATAGGGATAGGGGTTGAAAGAGGGTGGGGGAGGGGGTGTTGTTGCTGCTTTTGTTGAGATAATGCTTCTTTTCTTCTGTTGACTCTATGAAAACTGAATTCACATGTATGTAAAAGGACTATGTTGATGTCTACTAAAATATTATTGTATGTTTTTGTCAAATGTAAATTCATATATTGGCTATAACTTGCTACTCAGGTGACCGTTTAGGCAGATAGAGCCGTTTAACAACACAAACTTAGACTTAGACACTCTGATTTGGCGTAGGCGGTGTCTTCTCATGCTGAACTGCCCAGTCATTGGTTAATAAAATTTGAATACATTGAACTCAGTGCCACTTGATCTAGGGATGTTTATTTCAGTTGACCCCGCGTCATAGCAGATCTGGAATTTTTTTTTGATAGTCTATGGATATCATATTAGCTTCTTTTAGCAAGCGATGGTCAGTATTTGACAGCTTGTTTTGATAAGCAAACAAGATAGTCACCAAAAGTCCAAGCTCTTGTTATATCGGCTCTATCACCCGCTGCCATCACGAAGACAATATTACCTTGTCCATTCGGATATCTTTAACATCTCCTGCCCCGAAATGTTTGGAGGCACGATCCAGACCAAGGAAGTTCTGCACTGTTCGGCCTTGTATATCTGACGATCGACCATAAATCGCCGAGAAAGGTAGATATGGCATTATTGTCGCATCCAATGGAATGTACTCACCTTCAGTAAAATGAGGAGTATCTAAAGGACTTCCCTCGAAATATAAAGGTGCGCTCAAGTTTAAAATCAAATTGATGATATCTTCTTTTGTCTTCTTTTGAAACGCTACACCCAACTCCTCTGCCAGCCGCTTAATAGAGTCTTTTTTTAACTTCTTTAAACTTTCCCGGGTGGCCATCTTTACTATTGTAAACAATGTTGTAGCCATGGCTTAACCGGAAATTATAGTTGTGCGTACAATATATACATGTAATTGTATATTTACATATTGGAAGAAAAAGAAAAGACAGTGTAAATAAAATATTTTAGTTTATTACAGTCATTAATAACATAATAAACACGACTTCGATAGAGGTAACGTTAAATGGCAAAATTTACGTGCATATCTCTTTTGCCACCCCATGGGGGTTATGCGCATGCGTGCATATTACTCTAAAAGAGTCTATTAGCTGGTTTTGTTAGTTTCATTCCATCGCAAAACACAGGACAAGATAAAAAAAATTACCTACTTATCCATTGATTTTTCATTATTTAAGGAATAAGGAATCGTTCTTTTAGTATTAGCTGGTTTTGTTAGTTTGTTTCCTCCAATAATCGCTACCTTCATATCCCGCATAAATCAGTAAGTAGTTTAGCAAACGATATGAGATCTTGGAAATCAGCGTTATTTGAATGCAATACGAGGTCCAACTAGAAGAAATGATTATTTTAATTTAGCTTTGCGATTTCAATGTGGACGAGAGAACAACATTTTTTCTTACATTTCTAAGACAAAATTTGTATTGTACCCGATCGGTTTCGAACTCTTGATTTGAAGGTTAAAAATTGACACTTTCAACAATTTTTTCAACACTTTAAAAACACTCGATAATTCACTAAATATAAAGATATTTTTCTTATGTATATTTTTCATCTGTATCTTTGAAACTTCTAGAGACTTCGCCCCCTGGACATCTATCATTTGGATGTACTAGTATATGGGGCCTCAACAGTCACGTATCAGTGGGGTTCCCTGGTCCCCTCTCTCCCCCTCTCTCTTTCTCTCTCTCTCTCTCTCTCTCTCTCTCTCTCTCTCTCTCTCTCTCTAAACGAATTTTGTAGACCACAATCTCATATAAACTTAGCAAAGTACTTTTTATAGGAAACTGGTCCTTCTGACGCTCTTCTCTGACAGTTTGTAATTTGATAATGGTATTCGAAGGATGTTTATAAACGGAGTGTTTTGTGTGTGTGTTTTTCCCTTCTCCATTTTAAACATTTTAAGGGAATGTCATCCCCTCTTCCCCATTTTTTGCGTGCACCTAATCACCTGTCTCGGAAAAATATGCCCCACCCCCTCCCGTATTCTGACAGAAAATCACTTCTGCTTGAATGTACAATGCCCAGGTAATTAGCGATAGTCTAGACAGGTGGTCAGGGGAAACTTAGTAAGTCTGTGCAGCTCCCTGAACTAGTGATGACGCTTATGGTCATCCATTGCTACACACATTTACGGTATTACTTAAGCATGTTTAGAAGGAACTAATTACGGTAAAAATTTGCTTGTATATGCAACCAAAAATATATTTTTAATGAAAAAAATTGTACTTTCTATATTCAGGCTTATTTTTTACGCAATGAATGTTGTAAAATAATTGATATTATTATACCTCAATATGATTATTCTATATAACGCGACATTTGATTGGTTCTAGACAATCACGTGCCAGGGCAATAAAACTTCATATTTCCCTGTCATCGTCATATTTTTCATCATATTCTACCCCCTTCAATTTTCATTCTATACTTATGAAAAATTCTGATGATGAGCATTAATTAGATGTAGTTAAATGATTTATTCTATTAAAAAATGTTTTCAATCCTTTATATATCAGAAACCTGACATAGAAAGAAACCGGTAAACATTAATTACATTATTGCTTTACTAGAATTAAAAAACGATTAGAAATCAATGTAATCTTAATTAGCACCTATCGTTCGATATAATAAACAATTTATTGCATGATTGTTAGGCGTTGCCCTCGGGAAATATGATTTTCCATGGGGGAATAAATCTTCATATTTCCCTCACAATCATGCAATAAATGTATAATATTTGGCATACCGTTATAAATGCATCAAAATAAAAAACCCTATAGATTTACTTTATAATAATATTTTATAAAATTTTCAAGCTAAAAACGGCCCCACCTCAAAGATAAATGATTTTTTTTGTGATTTAGCATTGTATATTGTAGATATCTAATTAAAATAAAACCGCAACAAATTGTTGAATAAGTCAATATTTTAAGGAAATATACAAGCTTGATAAAACCACCTCAAAGTCAAAATACGTTAAAATATAATGTTACATTTTACAAGTAATTAACGCATTTGTGCTTGCTTTACCACTATTGATTAATCTTAGGTGGAATGTTACACCAGAATTTTATTTTATGGATCGTTATAGTATTTTGTTAAAACATGATATCTATGTTAAAAGAAGAATGCACTTGATCATTTTATTGGATCTTTTTGTATTTTTAAGAAAAAGTAGAAGAGCTATTTTTGGTTGTATTAACACACTGTAGAGTTCATAATTTGGTGTGAATAAAAACATTATGTTAATATATCTAATAAATAATGTCTAGTAATGTCAATAAGACGTTTTATTTTTTTAATTAATAGAAATTACAGTGTATTTATAACAATTTTGAAAAAAAAATATTTTGTTAACATTTTTCAAACCTATGGATAAACAATTTTGAGGATATATACGTGTATATCTTATAAAAAGGAAATATAAGACAATCATTTCAGAAATAGAAATTGAATCAAACTGGCAAAATTAAAGTAATATTGCTTTGAATAGTATGTTGCGAAACAAGAGACTATAGAAAGCAACATTAAGATAAAAAATATTTACAAATGAATAATATAAACAATATTGTTAAAAATTTAGTCCAATTCATGAACGGATGGTACGCTTTTTTGAACGGCAAGCTTTCTTCAACAATAGGGTTTGCTTAAGGAGGCTGGATGGTCAACACAATTAACCATCAGATATACCTGACATTTTTAGATATGATTTTTTAAGCTATAAACTACCATTTAATCGAGAAAAAAATCCATAAATCTTAGCTTTTTACTTTGAGTGTTTTCCTATATCTTTATATAGAGCACTTACAAATGACCTTGACCATCGAGCCCTCTTACACATTTTATGAATGAAGTGTGCTTGGTCTGTACACGATGTTTTTTTCGGCCATTCAGATGTTTTGACATATCATATTTATCAATTTGTTTTATTAATGTCAATAAATATTACTTAATCAATTTGCATAAAGATTTTTACATCTATTACATTTTCTGGTAGAAAAAAATGATAGCTGCTGATCAAATTAAATCACCTTGTGAATAAAAATAACAAAATAAAGATAAAACACTAAAATTATTAACATAAAATTTTAATTCCTAAAACGGTTTTGTGGCAAAGAATTTCTCCCAAATAGTTATTTCTACCGGAAAACGAGCTCGGTTTATATCGGTTTATTTCCCGAAGCAAATTATTTATTATATCAATAAAAAAAATCAATATACATAGTTTAAAGCTCCCAATCGTCGCAAACCACGACCAATACGTACGATCCGTGGTTACAAAGTGTGCATTTTGATTAATGATATCGATAATTTGATTTAAACAATTTGCTTTAAAAAATTAGTGAAGAACTAGATTTGAGAGATCTTGCGCAAAGTTTAGGACATGATACTTTCATTTTAAGGGAAATTCTATATTATTCTATATTTTCAGGGGGGGGGGGGAGGGGGCTAAACCCGGTTCCGGGGGGGGGGGCTTTATGCGAGGAAAAGGGGGTCTATGCACTGTGTAATCATATCAAAATGAAGACATTTTACGTCGTTTTCTATAATAGAAATAAAACAATGGGTTGCCAGGGCTTGTAACCTTGTTCTAATTAGGTTGGAAATTTATTTTCTGGCCGACAAGTTTCACTTAGCTTCATTGTCAAAGATGCCATCGTGATATTTGAGAAAGAAGCAAACCGAAGTAGATGTGTAATTGTTATTCATTCATGTTACTATAGCACCAACCCCGATTGATATGATCTCTCTCTCCCCCGCTCTCTCTCTCTCTCTCTCTCTCTCTCTCTCTCTCTCTCTCTCTCTCTCTCTCTCTCTAAAATGTATTGTTACGCTTCCATCATTAAAATAATTTCTGTCAACTCATCATCATTAAATATATTCTCCATATTTATTCTGTAGAATACGTAACTCATTGAATTATCCCGTATATGGATTGCAGCCTTTAAATTTTAAATACCCATTAGCTATGGTGTCATTATCACCATTAAATCAATGATTAAAGTAATGCATTCCATACAGGTACAGTTGTTACCAGTTGTGTTGACATCCAATATAAACTGCTGTATGTATACCCGCTCTTCCTACACAAATGTACCTGTTGACAGGATTCACGGGTAAAAAGCCTGTCGAGGTTCGTTGATTCAATGTTTTAAAATGCTGGACTATTAATCTTTAACGATGAAAAGACATATGATCGATATTACACTCGCTGTGCTGCGCTTGTTGTTTCAACATAAGCAAAATTGCATGTAATTATTTTTATAATACCCTACACAACAAATTGCAATTGCTGAATTAATCCACAAGTCTGTCTAGATATTTCTGTGGATGTCTCCTTGTTAGTGTACATCCTGCATACATGATTTCTCCTCAACCCCCTCCCCATTTTTAAAGGTTCCTCGTGGGCCTGAACTAACACGCTTGAACTAATATATAGTGTGCTTGCGGTTCTTCATCTTAATCAGTATAAAAAATACATCCCTATATCTGTTGACACATTTACACGACGCTGATCCAGTATTTTTTCGGGAAGGGGGTAAAAATTTTGTTTCTCCGCGGGAGGGGTCCATACCCTTTTTTTCGGTAAGTGAATCTAATACGTGTTTTAATTTTTCAAGGGGGGAGGGGTGAAACCCCACCCCGACCCCTTCTAGATCCGCACGCATACTATAATTGAAGTATTCTGATCGGATGTGAAAGTCACTGACCTATGGATATGGTCTAAAGGAGTAACCGTGTAAGCATTCGGCAGTTTGACTAAGTTTGTGCTAGCCAAGCATGTCATATACATGTAATACTCCTATGTATATATCATCCTATGTGCCATTATTATATGTGGCAATATGTAATCAATTAGCATTGTGTATCAAATGTACGGTGTACACAGGTGAACATTTATCACTGATAAATTCTTGTTTACGAAATAAATAGGTAAAAAATATATGTTATATCATCTCTTCTGAGATATAACATAACAATTTTAATGTACCTGAAACACTTTAAAAAATGGGAATTATTGGGGCCAAATTTGACCGATATCATATATAGTTCTTTTGAATTTATTAATTCAAATCTTTTTAAAATCGGTCAAGGGGTTACTGTTTAACAATTCTTTCACAAATGTTAGTTTTCAATGAAATAAATTAAGCTTGGCACAGAAGCAAGATGTCTGGAATTTATCTCATCTATTTAAACTTGAGAACAAATTCCTGTTGCTACATGTAACTTTCTTTTAAACTCACTTGAACCGAATGTTCAAATGAGTTTTTCTGATCACTTCAAGTCTAGGTAGATCACTGTTTGTCTGTCGTCCGTTCGTCTGTCTGTCCATCTGTGTCTATTAACTTTACAGACTCACGTCCTGTGCTACAATGATCACAGGCCTGTGAATTTCTATCAGTAAGCCATTAAATGTGTGGTGGGGGTATACATTCTCTCTCTATATATAAATTTAGTATTTTTATGTTGTTCTTTACTAATATTCTGTAAAATTATGGTTGCTAAAAACTATTTCAATATATGTATATGTCAATTTAAAATGAGTACATTTAAAAAACAATATGGTTTAGGCCAAAAGTATATTATCATCCAGCTGATGAACAAAGTAGTGTTACTTACTTCGATCAAAGATTCATTACAAAAACTCACAAAATTTATTTTTATAAACTATATCATTTATATACATGTACGTACATTAAAAACATACTTATTGTTTTAATACATTTTCAGATCCTACCATTTAGTTCAGTAAATAATTCAGAGATTAAACATCAGGCCAGAACTAAGCGTCTCAGATGAGAATTAAAACAGAGGATTCAAGATGTTCTAAGGTTTGTAAAATCAACTTTGATTTTTTTTTTTTAAGATTTAAAGGTAAATCTAATCCATTCAGCGAAAATATTAAGTTTACTTGTTGTAGAAATTTGAGTAGGTTAATATACATGTACCACACCTCCTTATAAGCATTGGGTCTCAGTCCCTTTAATTTGTGGCCTCGCTCCATTGCTTTTAAAGGAATTCAGTGCTACACGTCTATTAATCCATGTGTAACACAATGTACATTTGTTTACAGGTAAGATATATATATATATATATATATATATATATATATATATACAGGGTCATTTTGGGACATGCAATACTCAATAGATAAACAGAACTATTTCATATTGTAAAGTAAATGGAATTATAAAAAAATACTTTTATTCATATATCAGTTAATTATATATCATATACAATAATAAACACTTTTACATGTAGTTTGTTTAATGTTAACACATACCTACAAATTGTCTACATTTATTTACACAGTTTGATTGCATATGACATACATGTATTTACACATATATTTTGTTTACATATTATATATACCGTTATATATAGTTTGTTTCTGCTCTGTACATGCAGTCTTTTTGTTATATGTTATACATGTATATCCATTCTCTGTACATGTAGATCGCTAACATATAACATCACACAGGTTTATAATACATGTATATAGACAAAGTTTGTTACATATCATACACACAGTTTGTTTACATGTAATATTGAATTTTCTTCACTTTACCTGTTATACACTCAGCCACAAAGAGGATGTCTCTGGTGTCCACACATAAACCCCATGGACCGTCTAAATCCCAGTCGTCAATCTAGCGGAGGAACTGTCCGTCCTGATCCAGGATGTGGATACGATGGTTGTCATAGTCTGCTGTCAGGATCCGACCATGGCTGTCTGTTGTGATGCCATATGGATCAAATGATCCACTGGTAGAAGAGGGAAGACCAGTGTAGGTAAACCGGAGTCTCCCGGCCTGATTGACCACCACTAATGCACGGGCTTCATTGTCTGACACACAGATATCTAGGTTCCTGTTCTCACTGATGTCTCCAACAGATGAATAGAGAGGTTTTCCTTTGTTATTGAACTGAATACTTTGTTTCTCTGTGGAGCCAGAGTAACGCACAACTTTTGTTGGTTTATCATCACTGTCCATGACGACCAGGAGGTCACCAGAGGAGGTACTACAGACATTGAGAGGTCTCCACCCTTGTAGTCTGATCACTGTCTCTATCTGTGTATTTTTCACTATGTTCACAGTTCTATCTCTGCCATCAGTATATACTAGATCCCGACTCCTTGTCACTGCTATGTCCTCTGGAGTGTTCCCTGACGTAGTTTGGATGGACTCCACTAGTTCCCCCCGCAGGTTAAAGAGTTTCATCATGTTGTCATCACCACACGTCCAGATCTCTGTATCATTAAGACACGTCACATCAAATAGATATCTATACCCTGTGTCTATAGCTGTGATTACCCGGGGTACATCCATCAGTGACCGGTCTGGGGGAGAGGACTCGGCTCCCTTGGGCGGCATGCTGTAGTCTTGTTCCTCTGTTGTAAAAGATAATGCTGACAGAGAACCAAACTGTTCAATCAGCTGATCTGTGTGGATTTTCTGAGGCCTAAAGTTTGGTAAGGACACTTTGAGTTTAGGAGGCAATCTTCTGAATTCAGCAATCCTGGATTTGTACTCAGAGACAAGGCAGACATCTTTGGAGTTCAGTAACTTCTTCAGTTCAGCAATGGTCTGTGTGATTTCAGAAATGGTGCGTGTGATTTCATCATCCTGTTTATTTAGGATGACCAGGTGTTTGGATTCCATTTCCTCCACGTTAGATTTTAGGTTTGTGATAATGGTGTCTATTTCTCTGTGCCAGACATCTCCTTGTTTGTCAATTGCTGTTGTCAATTTCTTGGAGTTTTTACTCACATCAGCTTTCTGAACTGGGATGCTGGATGCAATCTCTTGAAATTTAGGATAAATAGATTTCTCTAATTCTTGCAACTCTTTATGTAAAACTTCTTTCTTGCTTTCAATTTTTTTCAAACTCTCAACTTGTGTATGTCCTAAATGTTTTTTAGAAGAAATACACTTTGCGCAAATAGGAATGTCACATTGTTCACAATATAGTTCACATCGTTCAGTGGGGTGTTTCCTACACTTGGGATAAGTCAGACTGATTAAATATTGTTTAAGTGGCACCACATTATGGACTTTAGAAAAATCAGATAAATGTTTCTCTTCGCAATCTTTACACAGATGTATATAACAAATTTTACAGTACATGGGGGCCTCAGACGTTTCACAAAGATTGCAGCGTGCAAGATCTTGGAGGCTGTATAGGGGGTCCATGGTCAGGAAACCTCTTTAAGGGGACTACCGCGGTAAATCTGGAGAGTAATGTTTACATATATTTTTATGATGCAT
>WFKH01010211.1:47071648-47090871 GCA_016163765.1 Magallana hongkongensis
ATATATATATATATATATATATATATACAGTCACCTTTTCAGTTGACTGAATGTCATAGCTTTATAATATATTCAGTCAACTGAATTGTAGAGCTTCATCCTATGTAGCCAAGGGAATCTTAGTGAGTCTGTGCAGCTCCCTAATTAGTGATGCCACTTATGGTCATTTATATGAGCACATATTTATTACTTTAGGATATTCAGAAGGAACTTTTTACGGTAAAATTTTGCGTATACTTGCAACCAAAATATTACTAGTATACATATTTTTAAATGAATAAATTTTTACTTTCTTTTCTTATGTTTTATTTTTTACGCAAGTAATGTTGTAAAATATTTGATAATATTTGGCATACCATTATATAAATGCATCTCATTTAATCCATAGAATTCAAGAAAAATCCGAATAGATTTGGTTTATAATGATAAAAAATGGAACAATTTATAAAAATTCATGCCAAAATCGGCCCAACCTCAAAGATAAATGATACTTTAACGATCCATAAAAAAAAAATAATGTAGCATTCCACCTTTAAAAAGGGTTCCACGCTTTATTAATGAGATGTGCTTGGTCTCTACGCGATGGTTGTTTTAATTTCGGCAATTCATATATATTGACATATCATATCTTTCATTTTTTTTTCTCGTCATTGAATGTTACTTATTCATTTTGCTTAAAAGTTTTATCATCTATTACATTTTTTGGTTGATAATTGCGAAAAAATACATTACCAGCGGGTTAAGTAAATTTCTTCTGCAATGATCGCTACCTTCATAACCCGCATGAATCATCAAAGAAAACATTTTAATGTTTGTATTAACACCTTTCTTTTAAAAAATTAACAAATTGATCGTGAAGGGTAAGGAAAATTTACTAAAGTACTGCTAATGTACATTAGTACGTTAGCTAAAAGAAACACCCAACTCGTCTCATATGGGAATTTGAGTCTGACATCATCATGATATCGTGATGTTTTCTAGGTCGGTAAAGGTTTCGACGGGGCGTGTAGATTTCAGTCCTGTCAGTTTCTACAGAGCTATGAATGTACAGTCAATTTCCGTAAGAAATAGATGGAATCATACTTGGTGGATGTAAATACTAAATACTAAAACGAAATACAACATGATACAATTATACAGTAAAATTATATACTTGGGGGGGGGGGGGGGCTTCCTATATAGTATATTATTTCCCCTTTAAAACAAAAAAGTACAGAGTTTTATATAAGCGCCCCATCGTCGTAAACCACGGCCAAAAGGTTTGTATTTTGATTAATGATAATTTGATTAAAATAATCTGCTTTAAAAGAATTGGATATGAAAGATTCTACACAAAATCAAAGTAATAACACTGTCATTTATGAATATGTAAACATATGAGTTGTGTGGGTTTGTTAGTTTGTTCTAATCAGTTATGAAAATTCTTTTCTGACCAACAAGTTTCACTTGGTTTGATTGTAAAAGGTAAAAAAAAATGTTCAACAAGTTGTCGTAATATGGTTACATTTGAACTCATATATATACCTATATATATTTATATATGTAATATATTTACCTAAATTGCACAAATCCTTTATATTTTGTGTTGACAATAGTTGAATTAATTTGAAGATGATGGGTTTAATATAATAAAACTTCTTAAGGAATTTTTCTCTTATATTACAATAATGGGGACATTTCAATTTTAAATGATATTCATCTTCTATCTCTGATGTACATAAAGGACATAAACGTCTTTCTAATGGAAAATTGCTGTATCTACCAGTTTCGACGGTAAGACAATGAGATGATAATCCTAATTTACATATAAATTTCTTATATTGTGAAGGAATTCTTTTTGTCAGATATGACTGCAAAAAACAATGATCAACTAAATATTTAAAGATTGTACATTTGGAAGAGGCATTTATATCAGCTAGTAGAGATTGTTTATAATTATCAAAAATACGTTGCTTGGCGACTGTTAAAATAATTTCTGGCTTTTCAAAAAATTGATTTTTCCCATAAGTTCATTATTTGATAACATGTTCTTAATCTCCGCAGCCCAATTTTTACATTTATTTATACATCAAGTTTCATTAACATGAATTCAAAAAACATTTTTTTATGATAATAGTTTCATCCAGTATCTTAAAATACGTATTTTTCTAATACATTGCAGAGGCATTCTGTCCACTTCACAATAAATAACTGCATAAGAGGTGCACTTTTTAACATTCAGTATGTTTTCACAATAATTAAGATGAATTTTTTCTATATCTGGGGCAGAATGAAAGCCCCAGACTTCACAACCGTAGTAAGCAATGCTTCCTACATAAGTGTCAAAAGGGGGCAAAAGCGTAGTTATATTAAGACTCGTATTACAACATTTCCTTCAGTGCAAAAAGCGCCTTCATACATTGTAATAACAATTGTTTTTGCGTAACATGAAATTTGCCATTGTAATTCAACAAAAGTCCGAGATAACAAAAACTGTTTACTTCTTCAATTTGTTCACAATTAAAAAACCACACATTTTCTGTTCGTAAAATTTCCCAATTTCTGAAAACCATTATTTTTGTTTTGCTCACATTAACCGTTAATGACCATTTCTGTGTATAATCGTCTAAAGTATTCAACGTTGACTGTAAGTCAGCAGCAGACTGAATAAAAATAACCATGTCGTCTGCGTACATCAGTAAAAATAAGGAGAGCTCTTGTAATTCAATTGGTGTATATCCATTGTTTAAAAATTCCATTTCGCAATCATTGACAAAAAAATAGAGGGGAAATTATTTCCCCTTGTAAAACACCAAGATTATTCACACAAAAAAACTTACCATCTAATAAAGACACAAAACATAATATTATTATAAAGTGAACGTAAAATATTCAGAGGTTTACATCTGATTCCATACATTGAAATTTTATTCCACATTTTAACCCTATCCACAGTGTCAAAGGCACGCTTGAAATCGACGATGCCGCAATACAGTCTACATTTTTTCGAGAGATCTTTGTTTACAATTGTTTATAATGCAAAAATGGCATCAACAGTACTATGAAATGTTCTAAACCCGAACCGTGCATCTGTGATAGCATCATTTTTCTCGGCCCATTACATAAATCTCTTATTCAAAATTGAAGTAAAATGTTTTGTCATACAACTAATTGAACTAATTCCTCTATTATTGGCAGGATCAGTTGTTCCACCCTCTTTATTTAAACAATGAAATGCTTTCTTTGGTGATTCATTCGGGATATGAAAGTAGCGACATTGCAGAAAAAATACATAACCCGCGTTAGCGGGTTATGTAATTTTTTTCTGCAATGATCGCTACCTTCATAACCCGCATGAATCATCAAAGAAAGCATTTTATTGTTTATATTAACATCTTTCTTTTAACTAATTAATAAATTTATTATGAAAAGTTAGTAAAATTCACTAAATTACTGTTAACGTACATAAGTACGTTAGCTAAAAGAAACAGCCAAATCGTCCCCTGTGAGACTTTGAGTCTGACATCATCATGATTATTTCGTTCAGTCCGTGATTTTTCTTAGGTCTCTGTAGGTTTCGACCAATCGATAAACAGGGCGTGTCAATTTCAGTCCTGTCAGTTTCTTGTCAGTTTCAGCCGCTGTAGATTTCGACCAATCGATAAATGGGGCGTGTAGATTTCAGTCTGGCTGTTTCTATAGAACTATGAATTAACTATAAGTTTCCGTAAGAAATAGAGGAAATAATACTTGGTAGATGTAAATATATATTGGTAGAATAAGAGAATCACACGGTATATATGGAAAATGACCTTTTGTAATCATAACATTTAAAATTGTGTGTACAAATGGTACAAAAATATCCTTGATTTCAATGAAATATTCATTTATTATACCATACAGTCCATGACTCTTTCATGGTTTTAAAGTCTTTATAGCATCTTAAATTTCATTTAAAGATATGTAAGTTTCTAATTCTTAAAAAGTTACGTCTTTTTCATTTTCATATTCAATTGATTTTAAAAATTCATGATTTTCTACAGATTTACTTTTGTTAGAGTCAGCTAGCGCTTCACGATAAATATAATATAATCAAGTACATTCAGCAGTAAACCATGATAAAACAATGTTTAAGCTCAAAATCACCTTTTTGTCTACTACTCTTATTGACATGTCGGGGACTGGGCACCTTATGAAAGTCAGACATCAGAAAAGATAATTCATTCACAAAGTATTGTAAACAGGCGGGAGTTATCTCCCCGAATGACAAAATAAATTGCATGTTTATTTATGTTTAGTGACGATATTTTACAAGATTTTGACAGAGGTTATAATCAAATTACTTGGAGCCTTTTAAAATTTTTTTTTTATTTTAAAGCTATCAATCATTTAAGTATATGATTTAATAGTTGTGCAGTAATTGCAAATAAAATGCATGCGAGTCTTTATTCCATTATTATATTTAAAAAAGGTCATAAAAATAATTCATCATGAAAATATGACAATAACAAACCGTCAACCATCTCAAAAATCCATAAAACGAAATACAAATTCAAAGCAGAGCAACACGGACCTCCAAAAAAATAGAGGTAGGATCAGGTGCCTAGGAGGAGTGAACATCCTCTGCAGTCCGGTCATAGAGAACAAAGTTGGACCAGATGGGTCAATAAGACTGACAATGGTCTTACTGGCTGCAAAGACCAGGTGCTGGGAATGTTGAGGAGATGTGCTCATTCATTTGCTTGATTCGCTTCAACTTTTTTTTTCACCGAATTTCTTTACTGGTATTCATAACTTTAAATGATAAACAAATTAACAAGTCACAAACAAACACGACTTGTGTTCATCGTCATTTATATAATACTTTTTGCCTAAAACTGCTTAGTACGATTGTTTATCATATATGTTAAACGCTGTAAAATTTGTGTTATTTCAAATACTTTCATTGATTAAACACTGGATCAGGAAAAGTTTCTACTTGTATATTAAAATGTAAGATATGTGTGGATGTAAGCATTTCAACCTAGTATAACCACAAAGGTTAAAACGGGTGGGTAACGGGTGAAAACGAGTTATTTATATATCTCACTAGTTTATTACATTGATGACTTTTATATTAGTGCAACTCCTATAAAACATTTCAATTTACTATGAATTATTTCTAAGAAGAAACATTTATTACTTTTCTAGTAAAGAATTTGACCAAGAATCTTATAAAATTGCTTCTTCCAAATCAAAAACTCGCATTTTGAATTTTAAGTAATTTCATATTATGTCACAAAAATCCGTCAGTCTGCTTATACAATCACAAAAGCTTATAACTGCAAGACGTACATCGTGCAAGAACACCCGTGCACTAATCTCCGTTGGAAACTGTGCATAGCGGTTTTTTTTCTTCTCCTTCTTTGAGTCGCAACCCATCTCTATCGCAGCTCGTTTCCTTTAAGTCGTCATCAATATGGCTACAGACACAGGCCTAGGTTTGAGTAGAGAAAATGTTCCTTTACTACAGGGAGCTGTGTAGAGTCTTTCGTCCACACATCGGTGGAAAATGTTGCAAAATTTCGAATCCGAATAATATTTGTCCTGATTTTTTATAGAACAGTTAAAACTACAACCTTTAAAAGGAAAAAAGACAAATAAAATTATTAACGATCAAATATTACAAAATCACTGTTCTCAACACATTTAAAATAACAATATTGCCGGTATCTAAAATCAATCTCAATAAATACTAATTTCTTTTTAAAAACAAGCTAGATTTATGGTGAACATTTTTTTTTATTCTTTAAAAGCTTGGTAGCAATGTTATTAATAAAATTAAACCTTATGTGAGTTTTTCATTACCGTTTATGAAAGGTTATGTTTTTCAATAGGTGTATTTGTTAATTTAACAATATGATAACATGCAGTGGACAATATAATGACACGCAGAAAACAATATGATGACACGCAGTAGGAAAAATTGAAAAATAAACAAAAATGTTTCGAGACAACTTGTATCAAAACGTTGATTATGGACCTTAAAAATTTCAATACTTACTAAAAATGTAAAATATAAATATGTTATCTTGATCTAGAAATGATCAGAAGATTGGTTTGTTGTATGAATTTTTATATTTTGGTAGTATTAAATCAAATCTGGGACAAATTAAAAAAACTGAAAAATTTTGGAGTTTGTTATCACATAATTGATGCCATGTTGTTATAACAAACAGTGTTCAAATTTTAAAAAAATAACCAAAATAAGAAGATTCATCTTAATTTATGTTAGCTAATTAATATTTACTGGGGGTTGTATCTTTTTTAACAATCAGCTTAAATGTACCAAAAATAAAATATGTTTTATAGATAAAATAATATTTGTAATTGTCTTCATTCCTTAAAATCCATTAAATTGCAGCCACTGTAAATTATAGTTATTACACAAATTAAGCCGACTTACTTTCTATTTGAACGTCTACCTGGTGCATATAACTTCTTGTTGGCGTTTGTAATTTTATTACAAGCTGTCCTTCATCACCACAAGTGACTGGGCCCCCATGAATTTCTATGTTTTGCAAAGAACGGATAATCCATTGTCCAGCCAAAATCGTTTCGGATTGTAGCGTTTGATTAATTTTGGAAAAATGTTGGGCTTGAAGGCTGTAAATATTTGGATTAAATTCCAGAAGAAGTGATGAGTTCAAGATGATTTGTTCAATGTTTTCAAAATAATTACATAATATTACAATCGTTGTATGAAATCTCAATGTCCAGCGTGTCGTGGTGGTGTTATCTGAACTCAGAAAACATTCTACAACATTTAAAATAAACCTCTATATATAAAGTATATAAACGTACAGTTGAAATTCTGAAAATTTTGTTGAAAAAAAATATG
This sequence comes from Magallana hongkongensis, assembly GCA_016163765.1. Classification (NCBI taxonomy): domain Eukaryota; kingdom Metazoa; phylum Mollusca; class Bivalvia; order Ostreida; family Ostreidae; genus Magallana; species Magallana hongkongensis. Next base: position 47,078,508 of record WFKH01010211.1, read on the forward strand.
ATTATTAAAAGAAAAAAATATGATTATAAATATAAAGGACCGTAGGGGATAGTTACGGAACTCTTTTGAAAAATCCTCTGAAAAAATAACGTTATTATTTACATGAAAAGATTTACGAAACATTTTATCGTTCTGAACTTTCATTTTCTCTGTCTTTCTATCTCACTCTTTTACCTGCTTTTGGACTTGGAGCTTTCTGATACTTAATAGTCACCGCAGCCATCACCACAACAGTCACTGCTATGAACACTGATGCTATCACAAATCTAGTATACTGAGAAAAAAATTATGTTAATATTAATTACTATTGCTGACAATTTATGTTCTATAGTTGATGCATAACAAATTATGTTTTGAACAGATGGTGGAAAGAAATGCAATACAATGTGGGTGAGAAAATTGAAACTTTAAATGAATTTTCTCACGTGACAATAATTCGCTATTGTAAAAATCGAGAGTCCATTGCATATAAAGACTTAACTTGTTACATTATTTTTTTAAAATTCAGAGAATTTAGAACTATCTATAACAATTCGAAATCTTGTAAATAATTTTGTATTCTCTGAATTTTAAAACTTCAATGTAACAAATATTTTAGCTTATGTTTTTCTTCATAAAATCATGAATTAAAATTTAAAAAATATTAAATGATGTAAGTTTCTTCGACATGAAGTAAAGAGATAAACGTAAACTGTAAATATATAATTTGTCATACAATTTAAAGATCGGTATAAGGTTAATTATAATGATAGTATTTGTCACTAAATTAATGTCAGCACATCATATTCCAAGGAAATAAAATAGTTTTATCACATGTTTGCACTAATATGGATATCACCAAATGTAATGAATATCTTATGATAAACTGCAATTACGTCGAAATAAATTCGAACGAATTTCTAAAATATTAAAAAAAAAACAAAGCAGATAGATAAAGCTTCATTTAAAAATCTCTCTTTGTTTGTGATGATAAATGACTTTCTTACAACTCGCCGTCTTTCTGCGTTTCCTCGTCAACGCATGGGGATTAAAAGCTGGCAACTCGTTGGACAACGAGCATACATATATATTCGTATCAATGCAAATCATTTGAAAACCAATATAATTTCTTTTACCCAACCACTATTGGTATATATTCTTAAGTGGAAGTTGGAAGTAATTAGAGTAATCTATAACAATTTCTAGTATGTCTTTCGTCTTGTGAAACATGTACAAATGAATATTTGGAACTGTTACTCTCTTTTATACAACTCCTAATTCCTACTCAACATAAATTACAGAAACTTTTTTTATTAAAGGATTTGAATAAATTCAGGCATTATAATTGCACTGAAGTGATTATTCAGGGTTATTAGCTTAACAAAATAATTTGTTGTTTCATATTACTTACTTTCATGGAACGAAGGTTTCTCTGCTTCCAGGTTTTTCAGCCTCGTCGCCATTTTCATTTGTTGTGTTCTGTTGTTGACAAATAAAGAATAAATAAGAACAATCAATAAACTTTTTGCATATTCAAAATGCACCACATAAAATATTGTTTAAATTATTATTGTATTGAGAGAGAGAGAGAGAGAGAGAGAGAGAGAGAGAGATTATATAACAGAGTTTCAAGTGAACTGTGTAATAGATGATTCTTCAACATTCTTGTTCGACATAATTGTGCCTTTCTTTGGTAGTTGGGAGTCCTAAACATAGATAACTTATGCTAATGAAAACAGACACATTATCTTTATGAGTTTTTTGTATGTACAATCGAGTCGCACTAAATCTAAAGCTGATTTCGTGCCTGATACTTGTATTGTTATTGATTTTTTTTATGTCACCTGCGTCACCCACGTGACCTATTGTTATCTGTTTTTGACCGTCGTCGTTTGTCGGTTATCGTAAGTCCTTCGTCGGTCGTAAACTTTTGAACATTTTTAGCCTCTTCTCTGGAACCACTTAACCAATTTTAACCAAACTTAGAATATAGCATCTATGGGTGAAAAGGAGTAAAAATTGTGAAATTCATGGTCCCTGACCCTCTGGGGCCTGAGGGGTAGGTCTAAAACCTTTAATTAGCATTAAGCTATCTACGACAATTGTGAAATTCATTGCCCCAGGACCAGGGGTTCTGGCGCTCGAATGGGGTTCTCATATTATATAGTGAACATAAATTTAATTCTTCAAAAATATTCTCATCTGCTCCTGGGCATTATGCGCATGAACTAAGTACATAGTAATGAGGAGAGAATATCTTTTCAAAAATTATGAATTCCATGCCCCCTGGGTCATAGGTTCTGGTGCTAGGGCGGGGCTCTAACGAACAATAGTGAAAATGCATTCATTTTTCAAAAGTCTTCTTCTCTGCTTCTGGATATTAGGAAGATGAACTAAGTACATAGTAATGATGAGGAAGGATGCCCCTTCCAAAATTATGAATTTCATGGCCCCTTGGCCATGCGTTCTGGTGTTAGGGCGGAGCTCTAATGATTATATAGTGAAAATGTATTAAATCTTCTCCTCTGCACCTGGGTTTTAAGCCTATGAACTAAGTACATAATTATGATAAGGAAGAATGCCTCTTCCAAAATTGTTAATTCCATGGTCCCTGGGTCAGGGTTTCTGCTTGTGTTAGGGGAAGCTCTAGCGATTTTTTTAGGTAAAAATGCATTAATTCTTCACAAATCTTCTACTCTGCTCCTGGATTTTAAGCAGATGAACTAAGTGCGTAGTATTGATGAGGAATAATGCCTCTTCCATTATTGTAAGTGTAAGTTTATGGCCCCTGTTCAAGGGTTTCTTGTGTCAGGGTGGGGATTTTATGATTATATAGAAAAAGTGCATTAATTCTTTGAAAAGCTTCTCCTCTGCTCCTGGATATTGGGCAGATAAACTAAATGCTAAGTAAAACTTGAATAATGCACTTGAATATACATTGCCACGGACACACTGCAGTTACTCAGGTGACCAATAGAGCCCATGAACCTCTTGTTTTAGATTTTTGTTTTTATTTTTACCATTTATGTTCGTTTCTTTAACATTGTCGCAAATTACAGTGCGATTTACTTCCATATTGTTTTTTTTTTAAATAAGATCGCATATCAAGATTTTTCTGAAATAAATGTTTCCTAATGAAATGCTTTTATAACATCTACTAACTGTTAATGTGAAATTTTGAGGATGATCAGGACAATTTTAATTATTAAGCAAATGTTTGGAATGTAACAGAGATATTGAGGTATTGTCCTATTTTACCACCATATAAAAAGTTAAATCATAACAAATGTATTTTGTATAACAAATATGGCTTTTTATTCGTTTAATAAACCGCAAAAATATCATCTGCCTAAAACTTCTTTTTTTAGTTTTCACAGAATGGTGAAATGGAAATCAATACACTTTTTAAAGGCATAAATAACCATTTTTATTGCATAAATCATGAAGGTTAGCTGATAAAGAATAAACAATATGAATGTTAAAACAGTACCTACGGACATAGGATCCAAATATGATCCCGGAGTGTAAGAAGAAGGTAAACACGTGATGGTTCTTGAAAAACTAGTAAAACGCTGAAAACAAAAATAAAAAGAGTGTAAACCACAGATAGATAGAAACATGTAGATAGATAGATAGATAGATAGATAGATAGATAGATAGATAGATAGATAGATAGATAGATAGATAGATAGATAGATAGATAGATAGATAGTAGCTAATTCGATGAGAAGTATTTTAAGACATTCTACAGCCGTGCATTTCTTCGAAATTAAAAAAACGAACATTATTCAGAGCAGTAATTCCTGTCATAACAAACCTGGTTGTTTATATATCAATAAAGCATACTTATATGTTCTGACTACATGTATAAGTTATTGTTAGACATTAAAGATCAATTGTTACTTTACATTACATGTAAAGTGATTTTCCAATTATTTGTTACAGGTTACATGACCGTAAATTTCGTAATGCATAATTACACAGACTTTTGAAATGCCGTGGTATGGAAGTATTTATAATGTACAGACATACCGTAATTACTAGATGTAGCATAAAAATCTGTCCGAAATTTTTTTACAGTGGTTATTGTGCGTTCAGTAAATGCAATAGATTAAAACATTTCCAGATGCGGACAGATTTTGTACGCAACGGAAAAGTATTCATGTGGTCATTATTTAACCTATTCTAGCATTCTGTTGCGATAAGAATAATTCTCCTGAAATTAAATAAGCTCCATTCCACACTCATGGAACCACCTAGCAAAGAAAAAAATGTACCATACAATTTTAGTTTTTCTTCAGAATTTTAAATTTACTAGGGTTACTACGCATGGTTTGGATTCTCGGAATGCAGGTAACATGATAACAATTGAAAAGAACCGAAAGAAAAACTGACGTTTCGATTAGAATTATTTGGTAATCAATTCTAAACTACTAACTACCATACAAGTATATTAAATCAGTATTGTATCAGTGCAACTATTGTTGACATTTCAAAGCCTGGAATCTTACTAACAGACAGTTCAAAACACTTACCGTAGAATCCAATACATTAGTTGTTTTATGATGGTTGGTAATTGGTCCCCTGGATATGTTGATTCAGGACATGCATAAAGCTGAATTAATTTGATTTGTATGACTCCAAAATTTTGCTTTTCTCGATATTTCGTGAGATTTAAATATCCAAGTTATGATGCAACTATTATGATTTGCATAAACAAGTGCGCATCATATTCCGATTAGAGTAATTTACGATTAAATATAAGATTAAAAAGATATAGAGTTTTATGCTTAAAAAAGAAAGATTAAAGAAAAGAGACGATTGGGATAATTTTTGTTAAAGACATAGACGGTTAGAAAAATGTAAGGTACAATATTCATGTGCAATATTTATGATAAAGGTGATATTTCATTCTCTACTACAAGCCCTACCTTTTTTATCCTCCTACTTCACAATCGTTTTTTCTAAACATTGAGGATTATGTCATTAGTGTTGTTTACGAACGCATTCAGTATATTTGAAGGACCTACCGGGTATTAGATAGAGAAAACTATCTATCAATCGATGTTTATCAGATCTACATTTTGGAATCCCAAAGATAATAGCCAATAGTCCGTTTTCCAATACCCTTATTCGGTTCCGGTTTTTTTATTTATAATATCCGAGATCACGTGACACCAGACATTCCTGAGTTGTTTACGTTATGGATAGCGGCTCTTTCGATTCGATGAAGGTAAATGATTTACAGGAATTTTTGGCAAAGCGTGGCATAACGACAACGAATTTACGGAAAAAAGACCTTATACAACTCTGTGAAGCCGTTAAATCATTGGATTCGCCGGTAGATCAAGATTTTGCACTTCAGTCTACTGTCGTTGATTTGAAGGAAAAACTGTCAAGTCTACCAATTTCGGACCTGTTTGTATACAAAAACTTCACAAATGACTTTTCAGAAGTACCAACCAATTTCACTTTATTTGACATATTCAATTATCTTTTGCACAAAACATCAGATTATGATAAAAAGAAGTTGCGGGCTTATAAATCATGCGAGGACTACAGGCTATTCATAGATGGACATGTCGAAAGTCTGACTTTCAATAAATGTGGAGACGCTGAAGTTTGTTTGTTTCGTGCAAAAGTTAAACCAACACAGAAAGACAAAACATATTGCTGTACAAAATTTTATCAACTGTGGTTCGCTATCAAGAAATCAACTGGAGAAGTCACGTCAGCCTACTGTATTTGTATAGGCGGGTTAGTACAATCCATAAAGTATAAACTATCTACTAGTATGTATGTACATGTGCTTGATCAAACCAATCAGCTGATTGCATGTAATGAACAGTTGATATTCAGTGACATTTTGTGAAATGCATAAATCATATTATTTTAGAATGGATGGTGCATGTAGACATGTTTCTGCTATAAATTGGAGGCCTATGAGATAAAGTCGATTACAGATGGCGAGAACAAGTGGATGAAAGGCCAAGAAGTCATGACTGTCCTGTGCCTATTAAAATTTTGAAGATTGTAAAAGCAAAGTAATAGTCACAAGTTTTCCATCAATTTTATATCTTTTGTTGTTTTTTTGTTTTAATTTTCTGTTATTTTTGTATTCCTTTTGTTTCTTCATAGTTGCTGTTTTTTTGCATAGTTCAGGAGTGTTTCTTGTTGCCTGTCTGGTTGATGTTTTTAATAAATGTGCTCAAACAGGTAAATTCATGGACTTTAAATCATTTATGAATACTAATTGATGTATAACTTTAAAATTTACTGATTAATTTTAAATAGTTTAAAGTTCCATCATTGTAATGTATTGTATGCATGTACATCAATATTTATTGACATGATTTTCTTTCATGTAAATAGATATTCTGTTTTAAATGCAGAGAAAGAAAACATTTTGGACCTGTATGATCCAAGCTCGGTTGATGACCGTAACACGATGGATATAGCTATGTTTACTAAGAAGTTAGTGCAGGTACCTGTATGTTTTTAGAGTAAACTACCTGTATATATTGTAATACATACATATGCATTGCTATAAAGACTAATTATAACTAAGGTTATTATTTGATTTTTAGTTGTAACCAGATACACAGGCAATTAACATTCTAGAGCATGATACTATCCATCAGGCAGCTGGATCAGAAAATGTGCCAGGACCATGCTAGGCTTATTCACTGAAAGAGCAGTTGGAAAACTTATCTAGTGCCGGTAAAAGAAAATTCTTATATCATATTTATTGTGAATGTTAATCTGTTTTCCTGAAATTTGGCTTAATATTAATTATCATAACATTTAATAATTTATATTTTGCAGTATGCAGCAGTAATAAATTACGTGTAGTAAATATATATTTCATTTGTATTGAATTATAGTGTCAGGTAATAGAACTCCAACTGCAGCCCAGTTTCGAGAAGAACTTGGACACTTTACACCTGAAGTCATCAAGGATATAGAACATTGCACAAGAGGTCAAGCTGAAAATCCAACATGGAAAGCTTATAAATATGGAATGCTGACAAATTCTTATTTTCAAAGAATTTGTAAAGCAGTAAAAAAGGGCTCTTGTCCACAATCTTTACTTAAATCAATCATGTCGAAATATGACACAGATATTCATGTTCCAGCTTTAGAATGGGGATTAAAAAAGGAAAAGGTTGCTTGTGACCTTTACACAAGAGCAAATAGGTCTGTACACAAGAGAGTAGTTGTTGAGAAAAGGGGTTTGTATATCATGAGTGATTATCCTTTCATTGGCTGCAGTGTAGATGGCATTTTCACTTGTCGCTGTCACGGGAAGAAAATTATTGAGATCAAGTGTCCATATTCTTTAAGACACATGCATCCTAGAGAAGTTGCCATTCAAAAAGGATGTGTGATTATTGGGAACAAATCTTAAGTTACTGAGAAATCTGAGTACTACGATCAGATGCAAGGTCAAATGGGTATATATGGTATTTCTTGTTGTGACCTCGTGATTTACACTGAAAAAGGTATACATGTTTCACAACTCGATTTTGATGAAAAGTTTGTTAGTGATATTGTAATGAAAATGAAAGAATTTTTTGACAAGTATTTATTTCAACATCTGTTGGCTGATGTTACAAATACATGTATGAAATGAAATGGAGATGCAGTTTTTGCTCTACTGTGATCTGATAATATATTTATCACTACTTGGAACGTATTGATAGTTTATCTAAGCATTCTCACATCCTTTCTTTTATGCATACAATGTTATAATTTAAAAAAAATCAGTTGTTTACCATGTTTAATATTATTTTAAAAATGTAATTCAAAGTGTGTCAAAATATAGCATTCAAAATAAAATGGTAGACATGGGCACCATCATATTGTTTTATCATTTCTTTTTATTACTGTATAATTATAAACAAAGTGAAAAATCAAGGATTAATACATGTAACATACATCGCACATCGTACTTTTGTGACAAATGCAGGCAATGTTACATGACAAACAAGTGGATGAATTTGCTTTTGTTTCAGCTATCCAATATAGCATTAGAACAAGAATTGTATTCTTTATAAACCATAAAATTTATGTAAAGATTTAAACATGGAAACAATAATGTGGCCAATAATATTAATACATAATATAAAATCTATTTCACCAACTGACTATCTAAATTGCACAAAGCTGCACATAAACATACAACCTGGTCTAAAATTGGTTTTAATTTAAGGGGTATAACCCCCTGCACAATATTAAAACATTTTAGGCTACCAATTGCTCTTTCCACATGAATTCTTGTCCTAGCTATACGTCTTGTTTTTGTAACAGCCATACCAGAAAGTTGTTTATTAAATGCAAAAGGAGGTATGTTTAATGTGGCTCCCTTTAGTGCCAGGTTTCCTCTTATTAAAAAGCCACGATCTGCCAAAATATCATCACCTCTTTCAATATTATCTAAAAAGCCAGATTCTTCAACAATGCGTATATCAGAAATACTGCCTGTGAATAAATTAAACAAAAAACAAAATGAACCTTTTGGAGTTATGGCAACTAAAAACTTAAATGTATTATGATGCTTATAATATGACCATGTTATTCTCTGTGAAGATGGAATACTGGGTTTTTGAACAAAAAATTCAGTACAATCAATTCTACATCTTGTGCTAGGAAAATATTTAAAACATTTAGGAAGGTTTTGTACATTTTGATATCTGGATGGCCAAGAGATCAAGAATTTAAGTTCAAAGTAAAGAAAAGTAGTCCAAGTAAAAAAAATTTTGCTGACAGTTCCTGCCTTTACACCAAACATGGCACCCAAAGTTGTTGTATCTATGCCTCTTCTAAGTCGAATCAGGGTCATTACCATTTCCTCTAAAATACTTAAGTGTCTTTTTGGTCCTTTTCTTTTTGCCTAAGAAATTAATGTACTCTAATCATATAGTTAAATATTATAATATAAAAAGGTCTTTAACTTTTATATGAAAATCATTTTAAATACAAACAACATTCAGAAGATTAATGTGAATAATCCAAGTTAACCAAGTGATGTTCTGACTAGAATGTAAACTTGATAGTAACATGTATTTACTTATATATAACCTTACCTGATGGTTTTCCAAGTTTGTTTTTTTTCCTCCAGTATGATAGTCTTAGGGCCTTTTCTTTTAGAGAATTAAACAACAAAAAAAAATTCCAAGAGACAGCCCTGTTAAAATAGAAGTAACAGACATAGAATATGTGATTTATAATCATCCAATATTAAATTGTTATATGTTGTGTGAGAAAAATATATACAGCATACATGCGTAAACACCTACTGTGTTAAAATACTTCAATAGAAAGTAAAATGTGTTATATTAAGTGTACCTGTGTAAAATTTACAAGAGTTATCATCTTGCAGGACATCTGAAACTATTAAAGGGACTTGGACACGATTTGAGCTCAAAATTTTAAATTTTATTTTTCCGTTTTTAATGTTTAGAATGGTTAATATGGGTATTTTTAATGCTTCCTCAAAATTTGAAAGTCAAATATTGAGTTACATGCAAGATACAGAGTTTGAAATTTTCTCTTTTGTAAACAAAGCTCGAGTCTTGTTATTGTTTACAAATGTGTTTTATTGGTATAAGTTTCAATTAAAATGTTGCTTTTTCTGTTGATAATATTATTTATGAACAGATTGAATCAGTTTATCTTGTTTACCACAAGTCATTTTGTCAAAGAAATGGTAATTCCTTACTTTACATTATTTGTAAACAAATATAAGACTCGAGCTTTGTTTACATAACAATGAATACTAACCTCTGTATCTCTCTTATTACTTGACTTCTAACATTCAAACTTTGGTCAACTATTCAAAATGCACTAGTTAACCATTTTATACATAAAAAATAAAAATTTGATCTCAAATCGTGTCTAGGTCCCTTTAAGCTTCTTCTTAAGCTGCCCTGGTCTTTAAAATGTACATCCTGATAGATGGACAGGTCCTCCAAAGTAATGTCAGTCTGACACTGGACACTTGAAACATTTGTTGTGCTGGCCAATGGGCAGTACGCATGATCAACTACATGTAACAAAGGGAACAAAATTTGCTATGATATAAACAAATACATAGCTTACACAGTACATTTTCTACAAAATGAAAATATACCAGTTTATTCATAGCCACTTTTAGTTGTTGGTACACTTATGTGCTAGTAATGCACAATTACTTTAAAAACCTTTAAATTTTTCTTGATTTTGTGTGAAAATTTGTAGAAGTCATTAAGAATACACACTCTTGGGGATGTCCTTCATTTCCTTTATTACAGGCACACATTCAACATCCTCATTATGTGCACTGGTGCAGGTGACAACAGTTTCTTCAGCTTCCTCAGCAGCAATTTCTATGTTTGCCCCCACATCCAAGCAAAATGCATCTATTCAAAAATCATAAGAAAGCCATTTAAAAATAGAATTAAAAATAAGATTGAGAAACTTAAAGAAATCTATGCATGCATTTTCTTATTAATTATTTTATCAATGTACATGTAATACCGCCAACTTAAGTTCTGAGTCTAGACTGCTTCTGCATATTAAGGAGTGATGATTGCAAGCTCAGCGTAAATGGTTAACATGATTACAGCAATCTGAGTATACGTATTAGAAAATAATAGCTGACAAAGGTCGTATGATGTTAAATATAACTACTTTGAATAAATACAGATGTCAATTTCACTATATAATTATATGTATATCAAATTTCAGATACACGTAGCATTAAAATTCGAGTTATAAAAATACTGAATAATAATGTTAATTTTTGAAATAATGCTTTCAGAAGTACCATTCTTCATTTTCTTTTCCTCTGGACCCAAGACATTTCCACTATTTACTCTCACAGGCACCCTTCGTTTTCGTTTCTGTGCCCTCAGTATGTCCAAGGATGTCCCCGCAGCATGTATCGGGTCTGGGTGCTCTTCAGTAGATCTTCCAGACAGGAAATGTTTCGAACAAATGTATGTGGACTTGTTTACATTAGCAACAGTAAAATTTTTCCTACCGCAAAGTTTAACATTTCTCTGACATTTTTCTAGCTGCGTTATTAGTTTTGGAAACGGAAACCATGAAACCTCCTCCATATGCTCACTCTCGGCATAACGGGAATCGCTTCTGCAAGTCCCCCAACAACAGTCTTTAACCATAATGACAGCGTGACTTATATAAAAGCGCGCGTCGTAATGACTGGTATCGCTTACAGCATTGAAAAAAATGACGTCATGTCTGCTTATATCATGTATAATTGGAAAATCGACTATTAACAGAGTTCTATGTTGATCATATTTTGTTTAAAATGAAATGTTTTGGATTTTTTATTCCTTAAGCCTGATATAATGGCATAATTGGGGACACTTTGGGAAAAGATAAACAATGATAATATTCTTTTAAAAAGTGTGTTGAAAATCGTACAAACTTTATAAAATAGCGTGTTGTTATTATTGTCATTCATTATACAGTAAATGTTTTATGTAATGTTTTGTCATTCACATCGATATCCACATATCCACTGAATCTATAGAGAGTAAAATTCTTTAAAAACAGCGTTATACCGTTTATTATCTGATAAACATTGCTTCTTCATTTCAATATAAAATGCGATACATATTTTGGTAATAGAAGAAGTATTTTATAAATGCGTAGAAATTCACAAAATATTATTACAAATGCCACAATTTTTAACTAATAACGCAACACTCACTAATGAAATTCTACGTATTAAGTATTTCAGACTATAGAATATAGAATACAAGAGAAGGGTAATTTCAAAACACAAATCCAACATTTTGTAAAAAGTGTAACATTTTGTTTCCTTTGCGACTTGCAGCAGGTTCAATCAAATGAGATTTTTGGCATTTGAAAACATAACGGAAACCCTTAATCAAAAAAAGAGTTAAGTAAACATATTTCTTATATTTACTGAATTCTAAAATCATCAGAAGACAAGGTCACAATTTGAGCAAAAATTTCAAAGTTTACGTTTTCGTTTCTATTGTCCACAATGTTATAGGCATGCATTTCAAATGTTCAGCCACGACCTGAACGTCAAGTTGTCAAGTAATGACAAGTTGTCAAGTAAGGACAAGTTTTCAAGTAAGTAAGGACAAGTTGTCAAGTAAGGTCAAGTTGTCAAGTAAGATTAAGTTGTCAAGTAAGGACAATTTGTCAAGTAAGGTCAAGTTGTCAAGTAAGGACAAGTTGTCAAGTAAGGTCAAGTTGTCATGTAAGGACAAGTTGTCTAGTAAGGTTAAGTTGTCAAGTAAGGACAAGTTGTCAAGTAGGGTAAGTTGTCAAGTAAGGACAAGTTGTCTAGTAAGGTTAAGTTGTCAAGTAAGGACAAGTTGTCAAGTAGGGTCAAGTTGTCAAG
>WFKH01010211.1:47107914-47118803 GCA_016163765.1 Magallana hongkongensis
ACACACACACACACACACACACACACACACACACACACACACACACAGAGTTTGTTTCTACACTGTACATGCATTGATTTTGTTTATATATTATACATTTATATCCATTCTTTTGAAATCTATAAAGACACTGCTAGTATGTTTACATATATTCACACTGTTTGTTTACTTGTAATATTGTATTTTCTTCACTTTACCTGTTCGTATCTCAACCACAAAAAGGTTGTCTCTGGTGTCCACACATAAACCACATGGATAGTCTAAGTCACAGTTGTCAATGTAGCGAAGGAACTGACCGTCCTGATCCAGGATGTGGATACAGTGGTTGTACCAGTCTGATGTCAGGATCAAACCCTGGCTGTCTGTTGTGATGCCGTGTGGATAAAATGTTCCATTGGTAGTAGAGGGAGGACCACTGTAGGTAAACCGAAGTTTCCCGGCCTGATTGACCACCACTATTGCACCGGCTCTATAGTCTGACACACAGATATCTAGGTTCCTGTTCTCATTGATGTATTTATCTCGGCCAGGTGAATAAAGAGGCTGTCCTTTGTCATTGAACTGTATGCTTTGTTTCTTTGTGGAGCCAGAGTAAAGCACAACTTTTGTCTGTTGATCAACAACACTATTCATGACAACCAGGAGGTCACCAGAAGAGGTATTACAGACACCGCGAGGTCTCCACCCTTGTAGTCTGATCACTGTCTGTATCTGTGTATTCTTCACTATGTTCACAGTTCTATTCCAGTAATCAGTATAAACTAGATCCCCACTCCTTGTCACTGCTATGTCCTGTGGATCGTTCCCTGACTTGGTTTGGACGAACTTTATCTGTTCCCCTCTTAGGTTGTGGAGTTTCATCATGTCCAAACCACACGTCCAGATCTCTGAATCATTTAGACACGTCACACCGTATAGACCTCTATACAGTGTGTCTATAGGTGTAATGACCTGGGGTACATCCATCAGTGACCGGTCTGGGGTAGAGGACTCGGCTCCCTGGGGCGGAATACTGTAGTCTTGTACCTCTGTTGTGAAATCCATTGCTGACAGAGATCCAAACTGTTCAACCAGCTGATATGTGTTTATTTCCTGAGGTCTAAAGTTTGGTAAGTAAACTTTTATTTTAGGGGGCAATTTTTTGAATTCAGCATTCCTGGATTTGTACTCAGTGACAAGGCAGACATCTTTGGAGCTCAGTAACTTCTTCATTTCAGCAATACTCTGTGTGATTTCAGAAATGGTGAGTGTGATTTCATCTTCCTGTTTATTTAGGAAGACCAGGTATTTGGATTTCATTTCCTCCACATTAAATTTCAGGTTTTTGATGATGTTGTCTATTTCTCTGTGCCAGACTTCTCCTTGTTTGTTGATGGCTGTTGTCAGGTTTTGGACGTTTTCACTCAGATCAACTTTCTGCACTGGGATGTGAGAAGCAATGTTTTTGTATATAGGATAAATGAATTTCTCTAATTCCTGCAATTCACCCTGTAGAACTTCCTTCTTGCTTTCATTTTTTTTCAAAATATCAATTTGTATATGTCCCAAATGTTTTTTAGAAGAAATACACTGTTCACAAATAGGAATGTCACATTGTTCACAGTGAAATTCACATCGTTCGGTAGGGTGTTTCCTACATTTAGGATAGTACAAAGTGGTTAAATATTGTTTAACTGACACCACTTCATGAATTTTGGATGAATCAGAGAAATGTTTCTCTACACAGTCTTTACACAGATGTATATGACAAATTTTACAGTACATGGTGGTCTCACGCGTTTCACAAATGATGCAGCGTACAACATCCTGGAGTTTGTACAGGGGGTCCATTGTCAGGAAATTTCTTTAGGGGGGATTACCGCGGTAAATCTGGAAAGTAATCATAAGATCAAATTTATATTTATGGTGCATTACACACACACACACACACACACACACACACACACACACACACACACACACACACACACTCTCTCTCTCTCTCTCTCTCTCTCTCTCTCTCTCTCTCTCTCTCTTGGTGATATAAACAACTTTATAGGATGTTTTCAGGGATTCCATAATATACATTACCATACATTTCTAAATAAATCATTCTAGTATGTTTAAATATACCATGGAGGATTACAAAAATAAATAAAGTTCAAATGATATATTATTTTTTATACACTTAAGAATATAAATATTGAAGCAAGCTATAAAACCTTACTTTACCTAATGCTTAAACTACAAATCTTTACGATCCAACATGGCAGGTTTCAGGTGTTTAGTGTTACTGGTTGGTTGCTACCTGTGCAAGATAACGTTATTTATTTATGTGTCAGGTACAAAGTTGAACTTAAATTTAAAGTCCTGAAATAAGGTCAGCCTCTGTTGAAAGTAGTAAAATACAGAATATTAAACATGCAAAGGTAATGTTTTAAGTTTATAAGAAGTCGGGGTTTTTTTTCATTAACATACTCAATTGCTGTTAAAAAGTATATACACTGTGTGTAGTGATAATATGAATTGATGAAGTCTTTTAAACCTCTTTTTATTTTTATGCACAATAATTTGTTTTACAGTAAATTTCTATTACGAGAAGATATAAAATACCATGTGTCTTACAGAAAAGTCGTACCCTGCAAAAATGTATATATATATTCTTGTTAATACTAATATTTATTTCAAGTATACTTTGTGATAAATACAGGATTTTTGCAAATGCGATACAACTATTTATAATACTCGCATCAGTCTCAAGGGCTGATACGGATTATGCAGGGATGATATCGATCTGAGGGGCTGATACAGATCCGTATTGCACCCCTCTCGGATCTCCTCTGATTTTTTCCATTTAAGAATGAAGAAGAATTTGAAGACAATGATTCATACGTCACAAAACAACGGCTTACGTAATTCACGCTTTATAACGTCTATCTTGAATTTAGGCATAAAAATGTTTTAGATATGTTATTACTGTAAGTATGTAATAAATATGAGAATGCATATCGTTTTCCATATTACACCCTCTATCAGCCCTTGACCATTCTCAGTCCCTGGGCCTTCGGCCCTCTGGCTGATGTTGGTGTATCCGACTGATACAGGATGAAGTATGGAACAAGGTATGTATTTTTCAATATACCTACACAAAGAGATTGCGATATACAGTAATATGCTTTGAAACTTTCCAAAACCTAGATTTTATTAAAAGTCTATTTATAGTAAACTAAGCAAAATTTGACAAATCCATTATGTCAAGTTTAATTAGATTCATTGATAAAACACGTAGATTAAGGTTTAATGGTTTTCATTAGTTTTATTAGTTAAATGAATTCCTGAATATATTTTATTTAGTTATTTAACCCATGTCTTAGAAAACTTTCTGATGCTACTGATTATTACCTACTTGAACACTAGTTCCCAACATATTGATGTTTATCAATAAAAAATATTGTTGTCAGATGATATGTCTACGTACATGATAACAACAAATATTAATACATTTTTTCAGGGTACGGGTTCTCTAAGAAAACCCCTACCTGAGTACGACATCTCTAAGAAAACCCGTATCTGAGTACGACATCTCTAAGAGAACCCGTACCCTATAACTACAGTATGAGTTCTCCAGGGTACGACTTCTCTTACATTCTGTCCTATTACTAAAAGAGGTTCATTACTTTGTACTATGAATCATTAGTTGAGGCAAAGGATAATTGTTCTTCAAAGGTATCAGAAGAAATTTATAACGGTTGTAATCAGTTTATACATGTAATTTCATTAAATTTGCTGGCAAAATAAATTGTAAGATATGTAGGATCATCAGATGTCGTAAATGTCAATTTGTCAAGGTTTAAGAATTTCTCTATGTAAAAGCTGGTGTGGTGTAATGGTGCACACATTCCATTCAGAATGACAAGTGGGTTCAGACCCCATCATCGGCATACAAATATAGAGGATAAAGGGTGGATGAAAACATATTTTTAATTATATTTTAAAACACAGAAGATAAAATACTGTAAACGTATTACATTTGGCTGTGTATTCTATTTCGCGTTTTTGGCGGAAAACGGCGTCCGTTAAATAGAGTACATCGCCAAATGTAAAATATATAAGTAGATAAATAGGTACATTCAGACATGCGCTAAATCAAATCCACGCTAACTTGTTAAAAAATCGTATTCCGCCAAATATCGTACACGCTAAATATAATACGTTTACAGTAATTAACTGCTTATCAATTGATTTTTCATTATTTAAGGGATAAAGAATCATTCTTAGAGTAGATGTATTAGTTGGTTATGTTAGTTTTTTATTCAATAGTGCTACATCCATATCCCGCATAAATCAGTAAGTAGTTCAGCAAACGATATGAGATCTTTTGAAATCAATATGATTTGAATGTAACATGAGTTCCAACTAGAAGAAATAATTATTTTTATTAGGCTTTGCTTTTTCAATGTGGACGAGAGAATAACATTTTTCTACATTGCTAAGATAGCATTTGTATTGTCCTCCTTCGGTGTCATCCCCTTTCCCCCATTTTGTTGCGTGCTCCTTATAACCTGCCTCGGAAAAACCCCCCTCCCGTATATATACTGAAAGAAAATCACTTGTGCTTGAACGCACAATAATCTGGTAATAAGCGATAATCTAGACAGATGGTCAAGGGAATCTTAGTAAGTCTGTGAAGATCCCTTAACTTGTGATGAAACTTATGGTCTTTCATTGTTGCATACACTTACGATATTACTTTAGCATGTTTAGAAGGAACTGCGGTAAAATTTTGCTTGTACATGCAAACGAAAATATTATATTTTTAATGAATAAATTTTACTTTCTATATTCATGTTTTATTTTTTTAAGCAATGAATTAAAAATATTTTATAATATTTGCCATACCGTTATTAATGCATCTCCTTTTATTCATAGGATTAAGGGGGAAAACTATAGATTTACTGAATAATTATCAAAAAAGTAATATTTTATAAAATTTTCAAATCAAAATCGGCCCCACCTCAAAGATAAATGATTGTTTTTCTGATTTATCTTTTTGTGTTGTGGATGTATATTTTTTTTAAATTGAAGAAAATACAAAGCTTGATAAAATGACCACTCCAATGTCAAAATACGTAAAAATGCGATATTTTACATGTAATTGGCGCACAGTTTGTGGAAACGTTTCCACTATTGATTAATTTTAGGTGGAATGGTAACCAACATTTTTTTACGGATCGTTATAGTATCATTTGTAAAATCATACGATTTTTCTTGGTATTTTTTAAGATACAGGGGAAAATCTGTTTTGGTTGCAAGTAACACACTGTATAGAGATCAAAATTTGAGGTGAATAAAAGCATGATGTTAAAATCTAATCAATCGTGTCCAGTAATGTCAAAAAGATGTTTTAATTTTTTGATAAAAATTTAATAAAAACCCATCTTTTGTTCATATTTTCCAAACCTATGGATAAAATCCTTTGAAGAGATGAATATCATATAAAGAAAAATGTAAGGCAATCATTTTATAAGAAGAAATTGAATCAAATTGGCCAAAATATAAGTAATATTGCTATGATAAGCATGTTGCGAAACAAAAGACTAGTATATAAAGCAGCATTTAGAAAAATAAATTAAAAATCATATGTATTTTTAAATAAACAATATAAACAGCAATATTAAATTTCGTCCAATTTATGAACAGATGGTACGCTTTTTGGAACTGTACGCTTTCTTGAACAGTAAGGTTTGCGAAAAAAAAAATGTTTACAAGTTTTATTATTAAGATGTGCTTGGTCTATGCGATTTTTTTTCGGCAATTCAAATGTTTTTATATATCATACCTATCAAATTGTTTATTCATGCCATTAAATGTTACTTATTTATTTTGCTTAAAAGTTTTTTCATCTATTACATTTTCTGGTAGATAAAAAAAAATGATGCATTGCGGCTGATCAAATTAATCAGCTTGTGAATTAATATACATGTAACAAAATAAAAAATATACACTAAAATTATATACTTAAGATTGTAATTCTTAAAATCGGTTTTGTAGCGTAGACTTCCTCCCAAATAGTTTTTCCCATCAGAAAACGGGCTCGATTTATATCCCCGGAGGGGGGGGGGGCGCCCTAGAATATTATTTTGAGAATATTTTCTCTATAAAACATGCCCCATCGTCGCAAACCACGGACAATACGTACTACGATCCGTGGTTGCAAAGTGTGTATTTTGATTAATGATAATTCGATTTAAATAGTTTGCTTTAAAACCTAATTGAAGAATTTGATATGAAGATCCTGCACAAAGTTAGAGAAATAATACTGTTATTCAATTCTATATCATTCTATATTTCCGGGGGGGGGGTCTAACACGGTTCCGTTTTACAGGGGGTGGGGGTTATGCAAGGAAAGGGAAGTTTTTTATGCTCTGTTCTACAACACCGGTACAGACATGTCAAATTGAAGACATTCTACGTCGTCTTCTATGAAAATATAAATGAAAATATATCGGCAGTGAGGGTTTTTAGCTTGTTCTAAACAGGATGGAAATTTCTTTTCTGGCCGACAAGTTTCACTTAAGCCTCAGTCACAACTGGTGATCGCTACGGCTTTTGCCAGTCGAAGCTCTCGTGGCTGATCGCAGCGTTAAAAATCGTGTTGATGTGATTGAGAGTGCAACGTTAGACAAACGGACGTTTGACGTGCCAGTCGTATGTGTCACATACAATTTTGTTTGGAGACGGTTACCACTCGCAACGTCCGATGCCCATAGGAACCTTAATTGCGTCTTACGGTCATCGTGCAACAGACGTACACAGGTTAAACAATTTACTAGAAAAGAAAGTTGGCATATGTTTTATCACATATTCTTTAAAGTCCATTAAGCTTAGAAGCATTTGAAATTCGGATGTTTGATCACTTTAAAAAATATATTATTTTTCTTTTGCAGAAATCTAAGCTGTTTCATTTTGTAATGATTTGGCCCTTTGCTCACTTAAATACTTCACTCTATTGATATTTTTTCCAAAACAATTATCAAAAATAGTTTTAAAAAGTATCAGTCAAGCACTTTCATAAATTCTGGTTCAGATACATTATTTTAAAAGTGTTCTACATTGCCTTCACCATGTACACACAGTTTGTGTACTGTACTCAGACTGGGAAATCAGACATGGTAAAAAATGGCGTTAAAAAGTTCAAGAGTTTTAAATTTAGAAAACTGATCATAAGGTTTGTAGTCAATATGTTTCAAGCTTCATGCGAGGGTTGTTAGAAAAAATTGCGTACAAGTTTGATTGTGAGCGGATTATCCACATGATACCAGCGAAACTTATAGATTTGAACTTGACGTATTTACTCATAAATATGTAGCAGTTTATTTTTAAACGCACCATAAACAAAATTATACAGCTTAATTATAATGATATGAATTATAATATGCTTTACGGAGCATGTCAGGTTTTTTTTATTTTATATTTTGTACACATTTTTCTGTCTTTTTTTTTTAAATTGTACCGTTTAAGCATATAAAAATGCATGATATTTCATATCACATTAAAATAACTGATCAACGTCGTTATGAGAAAGTTTCAATTAAATTGAATATTTTTTGACTGTTTTGTGGAACCAGGATGCTATCGACGAAATAAAAAAAAAAACGACTAGACCATATCACCAAATATAATCGTTTCTGTTGAAGATATAGACGAATTCTGTGAAAAGAAAATAACATAATACCAAAGCATCGTACGCGGTTTCAAACAAAATTCCAAGTCAAACACCAACTCGGAAAACAAACCATGGTTCGATGCTCGATGTAAGGCCTTATATCAGGAATATAGAAAATCTTTTTCAACATTCAACACATCTAGAACACTGGAAAATCATGTTGAACTCGTTGCTGCCAAAACCGTCGAAATTCGTCTAAAACGTATATACCAAAGACATGAGGGAAATCAACTGGAGTTACTCCGCTTATCTAATCCGAAATCATTTTTCCGTGTATTTAAAGGTGCAACAAAGAGAAATAATACAACACTCTCGACATTATGAACACTTAAAAAAAATTGCGATCAACAAAATTGAAGAAAGGACCCTTACCCGAATTATCCAAACCTCCAATATTTCCAGAACTTTACTCTCCGTTTACAACTGATGAGATAAACAGAGCAATTGCTGATTCAAAAAATCAGTTTGCAGGTTTTGATCATGAACTTAATGAATTTTTCAAAACCTTTTCAAATGTATTTTCACTTCTTTTAACAAAAGTGTCCAGTGCTATTTTGAATGCTAGTTGTTACCTAATTGTTTGGTCAAAATGCATAATTGTCCCTATTCATAAAAAAGGTGATGTAAATAATTCCGATAATTATCAGGGGATAACCTTATTATGTCATATTTCAAAAGTATTCATATCTATCTATTCATATCTATCCTGAATAAACGTCTGTTGTAATGAAATGACGAAAACAATATAGGAAGTGACACACAGTTTGGGTTTAAACCTGGATCAGGGACAAGAGTTGCTATTTTTGTTTTACACTCATTAATAAACAAAACTTTGAATGGTAAGAAACGTTTTTATTGCTGTTTTGTTCACTATAAAAAAGCGTTCGACAGCATTCAGCACAATAAACCGTGGCATAAATTGGTAAAAGCTGGTATTAATGGAAAATTGTTTAATATTATTAGATCTATATTTAGTGACATCAAAAGCTGTGTGAAAGTTAATGGTCAATTTTCTGAATATTTTCCTTTACAATCAGGTCTTATACAAGGTAACGCACCCTTACCTGTGTTGTTTTCATTATTTGTTAATGAACTAGAGAATGAATTAATTTCAAACTGCTGTCAAAGCCTTGAGCTTCAAGATTTGAACCTGTTTTTAATTTTGTATGCTGACGATACTGTTATTTTTTAAAAAGAGTAGACGGGCTTCAAATTTTTTTAGATATTCTAAAAGCGTATACAGATAGATTGAAACTAGAGGTAAATAATTACAAAACGAAAATGGTTGTCTTTCGAAATGGTGGTAAAATTAACAGCTCTGAAAAAGGTTTTTATGATAACGCAGAGATCGAAATTGTTGATGTATTTACTTATCTTGGTGTTAATTTCAAATATAATGGCAAATTTGACTGTACTCAAAACTCTCTTGCAACACAAGCGAAAAAATGTTCTTACTGTGGAAAAAGGTTAAAAAAAATAGTCTTAATGTTGAGACTACACTTTCTTTATTTGATACATATAATATTAGTTCTGTTCTGAGCTATGGATGTGAAACTTGGGGTTTTCATAAAGCCCAACAAGTTGAAAAAATACGTATTGATTTTTTGAAAAGAATTATGTCTCTTCGAAAATCTACCAATAATGTTATGGTTTACTTTGAATTTGGTAGATACCCTATGTATGTACAAAGAAAAATTAGTATTCTGAAATACTGGTGTAACCTGCTGACAACAAATAATTGTATACTTCAAAGCTGTTATAAGGAATTGTTATATGAATATGAAAAACAACAGGAAAAATGTAAAAATGGGTAAGCCTAGTTAGAAATGATTTTTTTGGTTTGGGACTTTGAAATTTTTGGGAACAAGAAGAAGTTATTAATGTTAAACAATTTGTTCTAGCGCTTTACGGACGCGTTCATACAGAATTGTTATAGAGTTTTTGAAACTTCTTCGAAATGTATAGTCTATAAGGAAATAGCTACAAATTTTGGTTACAAAAATATCTTTTGAAACGGTTGTCACATATTAAAGAAAAGTCTCTGTTGTGTAAATATAGAATATCAGCACATTCCTTAAACGTTGAAAACGGAAGGTATAAAAACCTTCGTAGAAGTGACCGTAAATGTTTTTTGTGTATTTCTCAAGAGATAAAAGACGAATTTTATTTTGTTCTGGTTTGCCCTGCTTTTTAGAATATTTGAGAAAAATACATAAAACCTTACTACTATAAGAAACCTTTCTTTTTCAAATTTATACAGTTGTTTAGTTATGATAACTTCAAATCTACTCAGAAACTTTGTCAACATTTATTGAAAGCTTCGAATTTAATATGTTTATTCCTTATGATGTTATCTGTCTTACGTATATTTACGCAGTGTATGTTTTGAATTATTTTGTTTCTATTGGGATTACATTTTGACTGGAACGAAACGTATTTCTGACACACTTTGTCAGAGCTACTTGATCCTTTTAAACTCTTGGGTAAAATACCCCTTACAGTCGAAGAGTGCTTTCATTGCTGTTGAATAATTCACAATTACACAATCACTGGTTTTATCACACTGGTGTTGTTAAAGAAGACATGCACCTACATATGATGCAACTTACTGGCTGATTGCGATCTAAAGTTCAAGTTATTTTCCAGCTCTCTCTCTCTCTCTCTCTCTCTCTCTCTCTCGTAATAATATTGAATTTGTTATTTGAGATTACCCCTGTTACGTCACATTAGTCATGCTATGTTTTATGTGAACCCCGTATTTTGTACAAGAGGCCCATGGGCCACATCGCTCACCTGAGCAACAATAAACATAATAAAATCAGCTTTATGGAGTCATATACAAAATATCTGAACAATGTCGTATAATAGATTCTGTATTAAAAAAAAAAATTCCCCTGCATATTCTTATGTTTATCATTGAGCCCCTTTGTAACAGGGTGGTTTTACAGTCATATCACATATTGAGCATTGCAGTTCTCAAGAAGATGATCAGACTTAAACAACTATTTATATATGGATTATAAACCTACATCAAATTTTGAACCCCTTGTGAGGTCCAAGAATTGTCCAGGGGCCAGAGTCTAAACAATTTTAAAGAATAAACAATTAAACAATATGTCAAAATGTTTGCATATAAGTAAAACCATATATAATAACATTTGAGTTTTTGTGAATAATTTAAATG
>WFKH01010211.1:47123803-47138103 GCA_016163765.1 Magallana hongkongensis
GTGATCAGAAAAGCTCACTTGAGCTTTCAGCTCAGGTGAGCTAAAAACAGTATTTCCGACTGTTTCAATAGAGACACACGTGTTTGAGGAACTCAGCGTTCTTTTATATATTTTCCAACGCCCAAAAATATTACATGGTGTCAGAATCGGGATGGCAGGAGTACCACCACCTGTGATGGACTGGGAGTCCACAAACCTTCCGGAGGCCTGGAGAAAATTCCAGCAGTACGCTCAGCTGGTTTTTGGTGGCCCACTCAACAGTAAAGAGGAGGAGGAACAATGTTCGTACTTACTTCTCTGGGTCGGAGAAAAGGAAGAGACATATTAAACTCTTGGGACATTTCTGCTGATGACAGTAAGAAATTAGACAGTTTTTATGAACACTTTAAGAATCACGTGCAACTAAATTAAACCCTGTGTTCGCCCGTTATAAGTTTAACAACGAAGTTCAGGGCAACACAACCTTCGACCAGTTTGTCACCAAGCTTAAACTTTTGAGCAAAGATTGCTCTTACGCAAATGCGGACGGGATGATTCGGGACCGCATAGTGTTCGGCGTAGCATCCCCCAAGATAAGGGAAAAGCTGATCATTTCGTAGGCAGAGACCTTACGCTTGTCAAACCCATCGATATTGGCCAGAATTTTGAATACTCCCAGGAGCAATTGAAGTCCATGGGAAACGACTCGCCCGAGGTTCACGCCATCCACGCTAACAGACGACCCGCAACTGGACCGGCACACGGAGCCAGTCGCCACAACCCCCTGAAGGGGAACCCTGGATCCACCCAACAGAAGTTCAGGTGACACCGCAATGGCGATTTCAACAAAGATCCGCGAAGAGCACGAGTGAGAAATGCGGGAACTGTGGCAGGCTACATGATGAACAACAGATTTGTCCTGCTAAGGGCAAAAGATGTGACACTTGTAATAGGTGGAATCACTTTGCGGCCATCTGCCGATCTACCTTTAATGTTAATGAGGTAACCACACAACCAGATCAAGGGGGTAGGGTCGATAGATATGATGATTTTTATATAGATAGCATAGACACCTCTGCGCACAACCCTTGCAAAAGCACAGACCAGGCATTCAGATACTTAGACCTAGGCCCGGGGAGAGTCCCAATTAAATTCAAACTTGATAATGGGTCACAGGTCAACATTTTACCTTTAAGGCTATTTAAGGGTATTGGTTCTCTAAGTAGTCTGAAGCAGCAATCAAAACATCTGTATTATTACAGTAGGTCCGTTTAGAAACCCTGGGTGAGCAAAAAATCCGATGCGCGCACGGAAATCGGGTAAGGGAGGTTGACTTTTTCATTGTAGAAACAGATTCCGTACCCATACTTGGTCTGAAATCATGCGTTGACTTGGAGTTTATTAATCTGGTCATGGCAATCGAGTCTCCCTCTCAGACTAAACCGACGCAGGTAACGCGCAAACATTTAGACAATTAATTTGTTCTCTCGGAGTATAAAGATGTATTCAAGGGGATCGGGCTCTTTCCTGGCAAATGCGATATTCGCATAGACGAAAACGCGAACCCGGTCGTAATTGCTCCGCGACGGATTTCGTTCGCGCTACGCGAGAAACTGCAGCTAGAACTAGAGCGCATTTAGAAAAGTGAAGTTATTACTAGGGTCACTGAGTCGACGAAATGGGTCAACTCTCTTGCCATTACTGAAAAACCCGGTTCTGGCAAGCTGCTTGTATGCCTTGACCCTCGCGATCTTAATCAAGCAATTTTACGTCCTCACTACCCTATGAAAACTTTAGAGGATATAATTCCGAACTTAACTGGCGCCCGATACTTCTCAAAACTTCACCCGCGTTCCGACTATTGGGCTATTAAAATGACTAAAAAGTCCTCACATTTGACTGCTTTCAACACGCCCTTCGGTAGATACCGATTTTGTGCGCATGCCCTTTGGCATCAGATCTGCCCAAGACGAATTTCAGCGCAAAATAGATGAGATCTATGAAGGTTTGCAGGATGTCACATCACTTGTCGATGATATTCTACTTTACGGCAAAACGCGCGAGGAGCACGACGCGAATTTACGTAATGTCTTGGCACGATCTCGCGAAAAAGGGGTAAAGTTAAACTCCGACAAACTCACTGTTGGACTTACCGAAGTTCCATATTTCGGACTCATACTGTCCGCAAACGGCCTTAAGCCGGATCCCGGCTATTCGCGATATGGAACCCTCGCGACCGCAAAGAGCTTGAGACGATTCTCGGAATGATTAATTATCTAGCGAAGTTCTTTCCGAATCTATCCGAGATTACACATCTGATGCGACAGCTCTTGCACAACACTTCTGAGTTCATATGGGATGAACCACAAGCTAGCGCATTTCAGAAAGTCAAGGAGATTTTGACTAGATCCCCTGGTCCGGTACTTGCGTACTATGATCCTAAAAACCCGTCACACTGCAGGTCGATGCATCTAAGTACGGACTTGGCGTAGTTTAACTACAAGTCTCTAGACCCGTCGCATACGCGTCTAAAACGCTGACCTCAAGCGAAATTAACTACGCGCAAATAGAAAAAGAAATGTTAGCAATTCTGTTCGGGTGTAAGCGCTTCCATCAGTATGTTTACGGCAGACGCTTTACAGTTGAAACAGACCATAGACCCCTCATCTTCAGTATGAAAAAACTGTTAGCTGCAGCCCCCTTGAGACTGCAACGAATGCTCTTGCAGCTACATCGATAAGACATCTATTATAATATTGTTCACAAAGCCGGCAAGGACATACCCGTAGCTAATGCTCTGTCGCTTAAATTTCTTAGCGATATTTACCCAGAGCTCTCTGATAGCATGGACGCGTTAGTACACAGTGTCATGTCAAACATTCCGATCAACGACACGCGATTAGATGAGACACGTGTCATGTCCACTAATCATCAGACTCTCGAGCTGAAGCGCACCATTATGCATGGTTGGCCAGACAACCAACGCGACTGTTCACCGTTAGTCAAGGAATTTTGGAACATTCGCGACGAGCTTAGTGTACCTAATGACCTGATTGTCAAGGGCAACCGTACTTTTGTTCCGAAGGGACAAAGGCAGATTATGCTTGAACGCATACATGGGTGTCACGAAATGCACCAAAAGAGCGCGCGATATTTATACCCCCCGCAAACAATTTTGTGGAGGGTATATAGGAATCACCTTGTGCGTCTGCCAGTCCGTCCGTCTGTCCGTCCGTCCTTCTGTCCGTCTGTCTTTGCAGTTTTGTCCTGTCCATATCTTTCTTATGGAGAAACATTGGAAGTTCCTTCTTCACACAAAGATTGTTTATGACCAGAGGGTGTGTCTTTATTTTGACCCAAGGTCATTTGAGCAAGTTCAAAGTCACTGAAAGAAAAGTGCAAAATTCGTGTCCGGTCTATATCTTTCTTATAGAGAAACATTGGAAGTTATTACTTCACACATAGATTGCTTATCACCTGAGGGTGTGTCTTGATTTTGACCCAAGGTCATTCGGGTAAGTTCACTGGTAATAAAGGGCAAAATTTGTGTCTGGTCTATTGTAAATGTTTCTAATGGAGATTCGGTTAAAGTTCTTACTTTAAACAAAGATTGCTTAAGACCTGAGGGTGTGTCATGATTTTGACTCAAGGTCATTTAAGCAAGTTCAAGGTCATTGGAAAGAAAAAAGTCAAAATAAGCGTCCAGTCTATACCTTTCTTATGGAGAAACATTGGGCGTTCCTACTTCACATCAAGATTGCTTATGACCCGAGGATATTTCATAAATTTGACCAAAGGTCATTTGGGCAAGTTCAAGGTCACTGGAAGGAAAAGTGCAAAATTCGTCTTTTCTTAGCGGGGGGTATCTTTGTGAGCCTGCTCACAGTACCTCAAGTTTGTTTTGGCCTAAAATGTCCTCGGACATTGAGGAAATGGTCCTCAGATGTAATACATGTCTTGAAATGCGCAACGCTAACCTCAAGGAACCTCTTATGCCTCATGAGGTCCCTGAGCGTCCCTGGCAAGTAGTAGCCACTGACTTGTTCAGTTGGGGTGGACAAGATTTTGCTACCATAGCTGACTATTACAGTCGATACTTTGAGGTATACCCTCTCCGAAATACTCTAGCAGGTACAGTCATTCAACAAATCAAAGTTGCATTCTCCCACCATGGGATATCAGAGAAACTTGTATCTGATAACGGACCCCAGTATTCTTGCGATGAGTTTGCTAAGTTCAGTAAACAATACGGACTTATTCACGCGACGTCAAACCCGACTCACGCGCAATCTAATGGCCTCGCCGAGAAGACGGTACAAACAGTTAAACACATATTTGTTAAATGTAAGGCTGACCGTAGGGACCCTTATCTGGGTATCCTTGAATAGTTTAACACTCCATTGGAAGGTGATACTTTCCCCGCGCAAGCTTTGATGAGTCGACGTCTTCGATCTTTCGTATCATCATCTCGCGAACAGTTGCAACAGAAACCCGTCAATCATAAGCAATTTCGCAACCAGCTTGTCCTTAGTCGACAAAAACAAATTAAAGTGAATGCTATTCGAGACAATCCACAGCACTTAAACCTCTTGAGATGGGTGAAACCGTCAGAATTATGAAACAAGGCACTTGGGTCCGTCAGCTGTAACTGGTCAAGTTGATCCTCGGTCATACACAGTAAGAACAGCTTATGGCCTAGAGTACCGTCGAAATAGGCGCGATTTAATAAAGTCCCGCGAGGCTACCCTACCGGAATTTGAACCATCTACCATCTTGAGTCGTGACCATGAATCTGTTATACCATTAGCCGTTGAGCAGAAGCCTGCTTATAAATTCAGACAATTCGTCTAAGGGTGACCTAAAATCTAAAACTTCAGATGGTGTCCCAGCAAGTACTGGTAAATCGGAATCTTATGTGACTCGTTCTGGTCGTGTGGTAAAGCCTCGCTCTATCTTGTCTTTGTAAATTGTGTATTATGTATGTGCTTGATTGTGTTTCTTTCAGCATGACACTTCATTCTTTTAAAAAGGGGGAGATGTAATAATATTGATTTTGTATTTTGAGATCACCCCTGTTACGTCACGTTGGTCATGCTATGTTTTTTGTGAACCCCGTATTTTGTAAAACAGTACTTCCGAGTGTTTCAAAAAAGACCCATGTGTTTGAGGAACTCAGCGTTCTTATATATATTTATTTTCCAATATTTCTTCTCTCTCTCTCTCTATCTCTCTCTCTCTCAAACTTACTCATACGCTTCCGTCATTAAAATAATTTCTGCCCAAGTCCATCATCATCATCATCATCATCATCATCATCATAATATACTTTCTCCATCTTTACTCTGTAGAAGAAGTAATTCAGATATTCTGTAAATGGATTGCAGCCTTTTATTTTCAAATTCCAACCTGTGGCATCATTATTACGACCAGGTAAACGATTAAAGTCATGTATTCAATATAGTAAGATTTCGTTGTTGACATCTCATATAAACTGTCGTACACAGGCAATTGTGCCTCACATGAAATTCACGTTAAATTCACATGAATTTAACGTGAAATTTTCACGTGAAATTCATGTGAAAAGAGCACTCACACGAATTTCACGTGAAATTTTTTTTCGTGAAATTCATGTGAATGTGTTTCACATGAAATTTATTGGAAAATGTGTGAAACACATTCACGTGAAATTCACGTGAAGCTCTTTTCACGTGAATTTCACGTGAGGCACAATTGGCTGTGTATACCCGCTCCTTCTACACAAATGTACATGTAGACAGGACTTACAGGTAGAAATCATATCAAGGTTTGCTGATTCAATGTTTTAAAATGCTGGACTATTAAATCTTTAACGATGAAAAGACATATTGATCGATATTACACTTGTTGTTTCAACATAAGCAAAAGGTGATGACCCCCGCCCCGACCCCATATATATAATAATTAAAGTTTTCTGATCGGGTTTGGAATCCACAGATCTATGTATGGATGTCGTTTGGAGGAACTCGCGTAAGGTCGCAGAGGATAAATATAATAGGATAATAACTATATTTTTTCTTTAACCTTTAAACTTAAGATAAGAGTTTTATGGTTCGGCCGTTTGTGCGAGCCAAGCATTCAATATGTAATACACCAAGGCACATTTCATCAAAGGATTATATGTGCCATTATGTTATAAAATTATATGCATGGTGTATCAAATATACGGTGAACACAGGTGCACATTTATCTTTGATAAATTCGTGGTCACGCATTAAAAGTAGTTTCTATGAATTGAAAATCCGTTACCAATACGTATAAAGTCATTTCCACGAAAATAATTCCGTTACACGAAATTGAAATTTGTCTACATATTTTAAATGAAGTGCCAATAACGGGGTTTGGGCGTGTCACAATGTACGTGTAATGTCAGTTTGTTACATTTACTTATTGCAAAATTGGTATAGCTCACTGTGCCTGAAGTCCTGGCGAGCTGTGCTTGCTAAATATGCTTTTTTAAAATTATGGTTCAGTTATAGTACATGTACTAGTTCAAACTCAAAATTGAGATATTTTAAAGATCTACTGTATGTCTTTTGCAATATGGAAGCCGAAACATCTTACTTTGGATTCTTAAGAGGGTTCGATGATCGTGGCCATTTTAGACCATATTGATCTCCTCTAGAAGAAGAGCTCTACATAAAAGTATGGAAAAATATCCAAATTTAAAAGGCAATATATAAGGACCTTTTCTATACTGAATAATAGTTTATTGCTGAATATATCACATCTTAAAATTTAAGGCAGGTCTGATGGTTAATTTGTTGTCCATTCAGTCTTTACATTATCAAATCTCTGGAACAAGAGGTTAGGCAACTATTTCAATGTTATTGTCAAAAAAAAGTGAAAGGACTATATATGATATGGACCTAAAATGGCTCCATTTCTTTGTTTTCTTTGTTTTCTTTGTACACATATACATGTTAAGTTATTTTATAATTTTCCTTTTGATCCAAATGCCCACAATTAAGAAATATGACATCACAAAGTTAACTTTTTCCCGCCATTTTTCCATTTTTAGCGTAAACCGGCTTTTTTTTCTTTCAGAAAACATTGTGTTACACATGGATTAATGCTGAACAATGCTTGAGCAAACAAAATATTTTCATTAGAGATATGTCTATCCAAGACTAATAAGGGACAAAAATATTTTTCTTGTTCAAAGTGTTGCTCTATATTTCCTATTAGAAAAAATATGAGAAAAATATCAATTTTGGAATGATTTTGAATAAATTCTGAAAAATGCGTAGCGTCTAACGCCATAAAGTGCCAGTGAGTGTAAACAATTTTAAAAAAATAAGCAAAAAATATATGTTATATCAACTCTTCTAAGATATAACATAAAAATGTAATGTACCTGAAACACTTTAAAAAATGGCGAAATATTGGGCCAAATATAACCGATATAGTTCTTTCAAATTTATCAATTCAAATCTTTTAAAAATCGGTCAAGGGGTTACTGTTTAACAATTCTTTCAAAAATGTTAGTTTTCAATGAAATAAATATAGCTTGGCACAGAAGCAAGAAGTCTGGAATTTATCTCATCTATTTAAACTTGAGAACAAATTCCTGTTGCTACACGTAACTTTCTTATAAACTCGCTTGAACCGAAAGATCAAGTGAGTTTTTCCTGATCACTTCAAGTCTAGGTAGATCACTGTTTGTCTGTCGTCCGTTCGTCTGTTCGTCTATCTGTGTCTATTAACTTTACAGACTCACGTCCTGTGCTACAATGATCACAGGCCTGTGAATTTCTATCAGTAAGCCATTAAATGTGTGGTGGGGGTGACATATACATTCTCTCTCTATATATAAATTAAGTATTTTTATATTGTTCTTTACTAATTTTCTGTAAAATTATAGTTGCTAAAAATTATTTCAATATATGTATATGTCAATTTAAAATGAGTACATGTAAATAATTATATGTCTCTCTCTCTCTCTGTACTTGGTATGGGCTTCATATAGAATATTACACTGTTGTTTTGATTTCGGCCATGGTATCAGCCAGAGCGGTTGTTATCGGCCCAAACCCGACTGGTTAAAAGAGGCTTAAAGTGAATTTTGGTTTTTATTTCAAATTTGTTTGCATTTAAATAGATTGGCTAAATATTTTTTTTTAAAATGGCAAGACGATACTGAGATCATTTATATTATAGCAGAGGTAGAAAAAATAGAATGGAAACAAAGGTTATTTACATAATACAAGGGTTGGTCCAAAAGTAATGTCACTCAGCGCACCGCGCTTCTCTTTGGCGCTTTAGTATAAAAACGAAGTACCAAAATTTGCCCAACCAAAATTCTAATTTGAATTAAAAATTTGATTGAATTTCATTAAATAGTAAAACAGATATAAATGTTTATAACATGATATATACGTGAAATACCCGCTTCATAAATTTAAGTCTTTTTAAACGTTTTCATTTTAGAGCATGCAAATGACATGGTTAAAAATTTGAAAAAGTTCCAAACAACACAATATTTTAATACAGATATAGCATAGATATTTTTCTCAGTATTTTGAAATATTAGGAAATGTTACCGTTCGTTTTAGTTAACTACGCGGCGCTTTTTTTGTCTCTAGATATAGGAATAAAAAGACCAGGTATGCGAATAGTGCATTTTTTTTTTGGAAATATTAAGTAGTGTTTTTAGGTAAGTTGTATCATATTAGCTTTTTATTATAGCTGTAGTGGCACACAATCTCTCTCTTAAAAAATATATACAAAAGTAAAAGTTCTAGATGAATAAGATATCAGTATCTCATTATATCATGTTCATATTTCAGAAAAGTTTTGTATGAAGATGCATCATTTAAAAAGAGTGAACTTGCAGCACTGGTAGCTTCAAAGGTTTGTATAGATTTTATATCATCACACAATGATGTTAAAAAATCATTGACTGAAGTATTACTGTTGTTATCCTGGTTATTAATTTTTATCCTAGGAATTTTAAATATAGCTTTAATGGATTATGCTACTGGTGGTTTAAACGATTTAGAAAAAAGATATGAACAAACTTGCAATGTATGATATTAATTAATTGAAATTAAGAGCCCTTTTTAATCAATTAGATTTAGTTAATAATAAAGACATTGGATACGCCCTTTAATTCCCTTGTAAAGAAATATTGTTTAACCTATGAACAGATCCTGTTTATTTGCTTTCATTTACAGGTATATTACCATTTAGGGGCATTTGAAGAGTCCTTGACCTTTGCCCTTGGTGCAGGATCCCTCTTCAATGTAATACTGATACCTCAGAATATGTGGAAACAGTCATAGGTGATGATATGAACTTGCATTTTATACCCTATACTAATGAATTGGTGGTCAAATTAGCATCTATACGATTTTGTCATTTTAGGGACATCATGTTTAATTCGTTTTATTGTAAAGTCATATTTAAAAAATAATATTTCATAGGTTTGTCATATAACTCTAATATTTGGGTGTGTTAAGCCACCTTAAGCATCATAAAAGAAATACATTTCTCGAATTTCAACGACCTGTAGTATACTTTGATTTACTCGATCTTGACCTAAAGACTTTAAATAAATACGGTGGTTGCTAAAAATGTTAGCGTGTTTCATTTAACAGCCAGATGTATTGACTTCTTCACCAAGCAGCGAGTCCGAAACATCGATGGCAGCCTTGGACAGAAGAAGGAGATTGACCCCGACTGAAGGCCATTGAATGTTTCAGCGGTGTGTCGACGACCAACATTGCAAACAGGTACCAGTCCAATGAAAGCTTGTCAACTCCCGAAATCTGAAGTGGCCGATTTCTGCAAGTTTGCTAATTTTACTAAAATAGTGAATGTGTTTTGACTGCAGTGTTATTTTACTCAGCCTCTTCTACAGATTAAGATGGAAGACAAATCTAATAAATTTGCTCTTCATATCTTTAACTGGAATGAAATATTTCCTATTCCTATAAAAAGTTGTTGTAAAAAAAGGATGATCTAGGAAAAAGATGATCTTGGTTGCTTTCATTGATTTTAATATTGAACGATTATGACTAATGTATGACTAATAAATGGTCAAATTTGCATTTTATACTAAAAATTATATAAATATTTTTGAATTGTTGTTTTTAGGCTGTTGGAATCTCATTGGAAACAAGAAGAATTGACATTTTTGAAAGAGCAATCTTGGAAAGTGTATGTATATGTATTAGACCCATTTAGCTTGAAACAAAGTGGTGTACAAGAACAAAAACCATAATTTTTGGTCACTTCCATAATTCTTTCATTTAACCTTAGTCTATCCATCTTCATAATCTTAATACAATGATTGAAACTGTTTTTTGGTTCAATGCCATGTATTAATATCTGTCTTAATTAACATGTGATATTTACAGTAATGTCATTATTAAGAAAATACAATTTCTTTTGATGTACATAAATAACACAGAAAATATATGTAAACAAAATGAAAAACACTTTAACTTTAAGGGCCAGATTTTTGTCTCTATAGTGTTACTTCATAAATTTTGCTTTAAAAGAAAAATTGTAATTACTGTAGATGTAAATTCCTTATTTTAGAGTACTAGTACCTTGATTCCACTGTTTTGATATATAAAATCGTGATCACATAAGAAATCTACAAAGACACATCAAAGCTCAGCAAATGTTAAACAATTTAATGGGAAAAAAGTTGGTTTATGTTTGATCACATATTCTTAAAAGTCCATTAAGCTTTGAAGCATTTAATTTAAGGAAATGACATGTTTGATGGCGTTAGATAATATATTATTTTCCTTTTGAAAAAATTTTGTAATGATTTGGCTTTTTGCTCACTCTTATGGTCTCTCTATTAATATTATTACGAAAAAAACTAAGAAAAATAGTTTTAAAAAGTATTAGTCATGCACTTTCATATATCCTGGTTCAGATATATCATTATAAAATTGTTCTACATTGCCTTCAACATATACACACAGTTTATGCACTGTACTCAAAGTGGAAATCAGGCATAGTAAAAATGGTGTTAATATGTTCTAGATTTTTAAATTCAGAGAAATGAATAAGGTTTGTAGTCAATATGTTAACAGCTTCATACACGGTGTGTGTTGGAATTTAGGGTGCATATCAAGTTCAGTAAGTTCTCTAGTTAAAAGCTGATGTGGTGTAATGGTGCACACATTTCAGTTAGAGTGAAGAATGGGTTCGAATCCAATCTTCAGCATAGAGAGTTATAGAAATAAATGCAGCATACAAATATAGAAAAAAATGGAGGTATTTTATACTCAGTCTATTTACATAAGATATATTTTAATATTATGTCTTTGATTCCTCCATATGTCTCTCAGTCTGTCCTAAATTCAGTAAGTTTATTGGTTCGTCATTCCTCTTAAATCGCTCGATATACTTTTATGAAACTGTTTAGTTACAAGAATTTCATTATATATAATTAACATATAATCAACACATATTCGCATTATTACAGTGTATGTTTTTGATTATTTTGTTTCTATTGGTATAACATTTTGACCAGAATCAAATGTATTTCTGGCACACTATGTCAGGGCTACTCGATCCTTTTGAACTCTCGGGTAAAGTATCCCTCTCTTTCAGTCGGAGAGTGATTTAATTGCCTTTGAATAATTTACAATTACCAAATCACTCGTTTTTATCACACTGGTGTTGTTAAAGAAGACATGCATCCACATAAGGTACAACTGACCGATCTATAGTGCATTTAAAAGACCAATTACTTTCCAGTTCTCTCTCTCTCTCTCTCTCTCTCTCTCTCTCTCTCTCTCTCTCTCTCTAACTTATCTCTAACTTATACTGATATGCTTGCTTATCAAAATAATTTCTGTCTAAGTCATCGTCATCATTATAAATAAATTCTCCATCTTTACTATGTAGAAGAAGACCTACCTTGAATTATCCCATTGATGGATTGCAGCCTTTGATTTTCAAACCCCGCCTGTGGCATTATTATTACGACCTGGTAAACGATATAAGTCATGTATTCCATACAGTAAGAGTTTGTTGTTGACATCTCGTATAAACTGCCGTATACCCGCTCCTCCTACACAAACGTATCTGTAGACAGGACTAACAGGTAGAAAACCTGTCAAGGTTCGCTGATTCAATGTTTTAAAATGTTGGACTATTAATTTTTAACGATGAAAAGACTTATGATCGATATTACACTATAATAGCTGTGTTGTGCTTGTTGTTTCAACATAAGCATAATTGCATGTAATTATTTTTATACCCTACACAACAAATTGCAGATGGTATAATTAATCCACAAGTCTGTGAGTGTCTCCTTGTTAGTACACCCCGCATACATAATTTATCCTCATCATTCTCTCCATTTTTAAAGGTTCTTAATGGGCCTGAACCGATATATAGTGTGCTTGCAGTTTCTCATCTTAATCAGTGTAAAAAATGAATTCCAATATCTTTTGACACATTTACACGGCGCGGGTCCAGTATTTTTTCAGGGAGGCGGGGGGTGGGGGGGATAATTTTGTTTCTCCGGGGGAGGGGTCCAAACGCTTTTTTTGGTAAGTGAATCTAATACGCGTTTTAATTGTTCAAGGGAGGGGGGTTGATGACCCCCGCCTCGACCCTTCTAGATCGGCACGTATATAATAATTGAAGTTTTTGATAGGGTTTGGAATTCACTGACCTATACGCAGGTAGGTTAAGGAAGCATATGGGCAATTCAGCTTCTTATTTGACTGTTATATTCAAAATCTTGAGATTAAATAACTGTTTTGAATCAGATCAAAAACTTAGTATTATCCTTTGAAATAGATGTCAATGCAATAAAATCGGGTAGTACATTTGGCTACTACCACATCGATGATTTATCACGTGACAACTATAAATAGCTAACGTATATTCTTTAACATAAAATGAGATAGAACAACACTACCCTGCGGTTTACAAAAAACAATAAACAAGTGAAGACAAAGCATCTCAGTTTTATCAACACCGCTGCTAGAATCCTATATTATTCTAAATTAGATAGTTATTCATCCTGTTCTCAAACAAGAGGCCCATGGGCCACATCGCTCACCTGAGGAACAATAGGTATGATAAAATCAGCTTAATGAAGTCATAATACAAACTATCTGGACAATGTAGTATAATACATGTAGATCCTGTATAAATAAAAATCAATTTTTTCCACTGGATATTCTTATATTTATTATCATTGGTCCCTTTTTTAACAGGATGATTTTAAAGTAATATCACATGTTGAGCATTGCAGCTCTCAAAAAGATCCTAAACAATTGTGTATATATGGGATATAAACCTACATCAAACTCTGAACCCCTTGTGAGGTCCAATCATCCAGGAATCATCCAGAAGCCAAAGTCTAAACAATATTAAATAATCACCTGGCTGATTAGTTTCTGAGAAGAAGATTTTTAAAGATTTACTTTTAATATTCCTATGTAAAAATTCCACCCCCATTGTGGTCCTACTTTATCCCCAGGAATCATGATTTTTACAACTTTAAATCTACACTACCTGAGGATGCTTCCACACAAAATTCAGCGTTCCTGGCTTATTAGTTTCTGATAAGACGATTTTTAAAGATTTACTCTAAATATTCCTCTGTAGAAATTCGATCCCCAATTGTGGCCCCACTCTACCCCTTGGGGTTATGATTTTCACAACTTTAAATATACACTACCTGAGAATGCTTCCACATAAGTTTCAGCTTACCTGGCTGATTAGTTTCTGAGAAGAATTTTTTTAAAGATTTACTCTATATATTCGTATGTAAAAAGTCAACCCCCCACCCCCCCACCCCCATTGTGGCCCCACCCTACCCCCGGGGGTCATGATTTTTACAAATTTTAATCTTCAGTACCTGGGAATGCTTTCACACAAGTTTCAGATTTCCTGGCCAAATGGTTTCTTAGAAGAAAATTTTTAAAGATTTACTCTATATATTCCTATCTAAAAATTCGACCCACCCATTGTGGCCCTGCCCTACCCTCGGGAGTCATGATTTTCACAACTCTGAATCTACACTACCTTAGGATGCTTCCACATCAGTTTCAGCTTTTCCTGCCTAATAGTTCTTGAGAATAAGATATTTAAAGATTTAATATGTTAAAAATCGACCCCCCATTGTGGCCCCACCCTACCCCCCAAGGGTCATGATTTTCATAACTTTGAATCTACACTACCTGAGGATGCTTCCACATAAGTTTCAGCTTTCCTGGTCAAATGGTTCTTGAGAAGAAGATTTTTAAAGATCTAATCTATATATTCCTATGTATAAATCTGACCCCCCCCCCCCCCCC
>WFKH01010211.1:47138203-47148648 GCA_016163765.1 Magallana hongkongensis
CCACCCTACCCCCGGGGGTCATGATTTTCACAACTTTGAATCTACACAACCTAAGGATGCTTCCACATAAGTTTCAGCTTTCCTGGCCTAATGGTTTTTGAGAAGAAGATTTTTACAGATTTACTCTATATATTCCTATGTTAAAAATCGACCCTCCATTGTAGCCCCACCCTACCCCCTAAGGATCATGATTTTCATAACTTTAAATCTACACTACCTGAGAATGCTTCCACATAAGTTTCAGCTTTCCTGGTCAAATGGTTCTTGAGAAGAAGATTTTTAAAGATTTACTCTATATATACATATGAATAAATTCGACCAACCCATTGTGGTCCTACCCTACCCCCGGGGGTCATGATTTTCACAACTTTGAATTTAATATACCTTAGGATGCTTCCACATAAGTTTCAGCTTTCCTGGTCAAATGGTTCTTGAGAAGAAGATTTTTAAAGATTTAATCTATATATTCCTATGTATTAATTCGACCCCTCACTGTAGCCATACCCTACCCCCGGGGGTCATGATTTTCACAACTTTGAATCTACACTACCTGAGGATGCTTCCACACAAGTTTCAGCTTTCCTGGCCAAATGATTCTTGAGAAGAAGATTTTTTGAAAATTTCTCGAAAATTTTCATTAATTCCTAATTATTTCCCCTTGTAAGAGGGATTGGTCCTTAATTTTCACAACTTTGAATCCCCTTAGGCTAAGGATGCTTTGTACCAAGTTTGGTTGAAATTGGCCCAGTGGTTCTTGAGAAGATGTTGAAAATGTGAAAAGTTTACAGACGGATGGACGGACAGACGGACGGACAGAAAAAATGTGATCAGAATAGCTCACTTGAGCTTTCAGCTCAGGTGAGCTAAAAACCTTCCCAACTTTTATACAGTTTGCACGGAAAACGGTATGTTGCATAAAACAAAACAAAACACAGGATTCTAGCAGCACATTTCAATTTAAGCATTGATCAAACTATCGATACGTGTAAAATTTGAAATTCAATATATAGGGGGTAGTGTTGTTCTAGTCGGATTTTTATATCGTAAAAAACGACAGAGGAAAGCCTGGCCGAAAAATAAAAGCAAATGCACATACCTTTTAGCGAATAATTGATAAAACTAACATCTCTCCCAGAATGCTTTTGTTCAATTCTCAATAAATCACACAAAAATACTTTATTAGAGTTCTTAGATTACTTATATTTTACACGACATTCAACTTTCAGTCATGACGTCATCAAAGTGTAAATCTACCTAATACAACCTAATTTGTGAAAAAAAATTGTGTCTAGTGTATTTTGTTTGTTTTTGGTCTACGTTTCGTTGGTTAAATAATTGAATATGTACATATTAACTCATATTTATGATTTCACGGAATTACATGTAACTCAGATTCCATATGCTTCCTTAACACCCCCGCGTAGATGTCGTCTGGATGAGTAAGCATTCGGTTACAAGTGGAGACGTAGGGTCGCAGAGGATAACGATAATAGGTATATAACTGTATTTTTTCTTTAACCTTTAAATTTAAGATAATAGTTTTACGGTTCGGCCGTTGTGCGAGACAAGCATGCAATACAGACTAACGCATTGTGCTACAATGATCACAGGCCTCTAAATTTCTATCACCAGGTCCAGCACAATCTCTTGATTTAACTATATAGCTTGAATAATATTATATATATATATATATATTCTATCTAATTAACTTTACATCTTAAAATAGTTCTATTCATCTATCTATCTATACACGGAGTCATTTTTAGGACATGCAGTACTCAATAGATGAAAAAAACTATTTTAAAGTGTAAAGTTAATGAAATTTTTAAAAAATACTTTCATTCCTATATCAGTAAAATATCATATACAATAATAAACAGTGTTACTTGTAGTTTGTTTAATGTTAACACATACCTACAAATTGTCTACATTTATTTACACACAGTTTGATTACATATGATGTATTCACACATACATTTTGTTTACATATTACAGCTTACTCCACTTATATTGAAAGCTTATTTTGAAATTCCGCTTATTTTGAAATAAAAATAAATCCCCAGTTTTAGCCTCTCATTTTCTTTGCAGTCAAATAACGGTTATAATGAAATCGGCTATTTTGAAAAATCTCTTATATTGAAGCCACTGATCAGTCCCCAGAGGTGATAATACATGTTATCCGTTCACTGTAATAGATAAACAATGACCAAATTAATTTGTGCGGGTTTGATCTTCTTTATTTTAGATCGGGGTTGAACTTTTAAAAATGGTTGGTCCACTTCAGTCGATTTGATTTCGCTTATATTGAATTACGGATATATTGAAATAATTTGCATGATCCCCTGCATTTCAATATATCCGGAGTAAACTAAGTATATATACCGGTATATATAGTTTGTTTCTGCTCTGTACATGCAGTCATTTTGTTATATGTTATACATGTATATCCATTCTCTGTACATGTAGATTGCTTACGTATAACATAACACAGTTTTATAATACATGTATATAGACAAAGTTTGTTACATATCATACACACAGTTTGTTTACATTTAATATTGTATTTTCCTTACTTTACCTGTTCTACACTCAGCCACAAAGAGGATGTCTCTGGTGTCCACACATAAACCCCATGGACCGTCTAAATCCCAGTCGTCAATGTAGCGGAGGAACTGTCCGTCCTGATCCAGGATGTGGATACGGTGATTGTCATAGTCTGCTGTCAGGATCCGACCCTGGCTGTCTGTTGTGATGCCATATGGATCAAATGATCCATTGGTAGAAGAGGGAGGACCAGTGTAGGTAAACCGGAGTTTCCCGGCCTGATTGACCACCACTATTGCACGGGCTTCATTGTCTGACACACAGATATCTAGGTTCCAGTTCTCACTGATGTCTCCAACAGATGAAAAGAGAGGTTGTCCTTTGTTATTGAACTAAATACTTTGTTTCTCTGTAGAGCCAGAGTAACGCACAACTTTTGTTGGTTTATCATCACTGTCCATGACGACCAGGAGGTCACCAGAGGAGGTACTACAGACATTGAGAGGTCTCCACCCCCGAAGTCGGATCACTGTCTGTATCTGTGTATTCTTCACTAAGTTCACAGTTCTATTTCTGCCATCAGTATAAGCTAGATCCCCACTCCTTGTCACTGCTATGTCCTCTGGAGTGTTCCCTGACGTGGTTTGGATGGACTCCACTAATCCCCCCCCCCCCCCCCCCCCACACAGGTTAAAGAGTTTCATCATGTTGTCATCACCACACGTCCAGATCTCTGTATCATTAAGACACGTCACATCAAATAGATATCTATACCCTGTGTCTATAGCTGTGATTACCCGGGGTACATCCATCAGTGACCGGTCTGGGGAGAGGACTCGGCTCCCTGGGGTTGCATCATGCTGTAGTCTTGTTCCTCTGTTGAAAAAGATAATGCTGACAGAGAACCAAAGTGTTCAATCAGCTGATCTGTGTGGATTTCCTGAGGCCTAAAGTTTGGTAAGGACACTCTGAGTTTAGGAGGCAATCTTCTGAATTCAGCAATCCTGGATTTGTACTCAGAGACAAGGCAGACATCTTTGGAGTTCAGTAACTTCTTCAGTTCAGCAATGGTCTGTGTGATTTCAGAAATGGTGCGTGTGATTTCATCTTCCTGTTTATTTAGGATGACCAGGTGTTTGGATTCCATTTCCTCCACGTTAGATTTCAGGTTTGTGATAATGGTGTCTATTTCTCTGTGCCAGACTTCTCCTTGTTTGTCAATTGCTGTTGTCAATTTCTTGGAGTTTATACTCACATTAGCTTTCTGAACTGGGATGCTGGATGCAATCTCTTGAAATTTAGGATAAATAGATTTCTCTAATTCTTGCAATAGATAATATACAATTCAATACATGATTATTACAGACAGTTCAATTTAGGTTTAAAAATATGGATGAAATGTTTTTCTTTTTCTCATCTTTGAACATTACTGTCACTCAACAGTTTGTAAAACGGAAATATTTTAAACTGTTTATTGCCGCAAATAATTATTTTCTGTAATAATCATGTATTGAATTGTATATTATCTACTATGTTGCATATTACTTTTTTCCGCTAAATCTAGCTATGACGTCATAATAGACATTGCCGTTCAACGTTCAAGTTTTTTGACGTCACGTTACTATGTTACCATTATATAGCTACTGAAGAAAATGAAAGCGCTTAATTAAGGGGAGACAGGACACGTATCACGTGACTTTCATTGCAATGATACTTTGATGTACTAACTCTAATATGACGTCATAATTGATTTGATTGTATGATGCTATGATGTCATTTATCTATTATGACGTCATACAGAATTTGATAGATCTTTTTCCCGTACTCAACGGCTCTAAAGTAGTCATTTTCACAACATGAGATGGGGGAAATTTAAAATTTTAATTTTAGAAATGTAATATAATCAGGTATATATTCTGATAATGATCCGTTCATGTTAATTGATAAATCTAAATAATGCATTACTTTTTTGATAGTTTAAAACAGAAATTGTCACAAAAGGTCATAATTCCAGAATAAGGGGTATGAGTGATTCCTATTGTAGTATCTCTCTTGAATGGCAAGAAAGTGGCCATGAAAATTTTATAAGTAATAAAGCGCATGCTAAGGTTTATATATGAAATTTTGTTCAAAAATTAATTGACAGTTTTTTTTTGTGCAATCACATTTTGTTCAAATTTAGAATCAAAAACTTCAAAATTTGAAGTGCTGATTTGAGCAATATTTTGATAAAATTATGATATTGCTATGTAAAAAGGCCAAATGATGTTGTAATTGATTTTGAAATTTGTTTCCATTCTTAAATTTAATGAATATAATTTGCAAATAAATTCTATCAAATAAAATATTTATTGCAGAAAATTGAAATTGTTAAAAAAATTCATAATGACAGACAAGGGGGATAATTCCTATCAAAATATCTCCCTTGCAAGGTAAGAAAGTAGTCATGAAAATGATGCATGTTGTAGTGGACATCTAAATCTAAACGTGCTAACAAAAGCAAAAAATTTTATTGACAAATAATTTTACACTGCAACGTCCTGTCTCCCCTTAAGCTATATTGAACGTTTTTCGTGTTTTCTTTTTTACTTTTTATCTACACACACACACACACACACACACACACACACACACACTCACCCCCCCCCCCCCCCCCCCCCCCCCACACACACACATATTATCTTGGGTAGTTAAACAGCTTTATAGGATATTTTCAGGGATTTCATAATATACAGTATGTTTAAATATACCATGGCAGATTACAAAAATAAATGAAGTTCAAATGATGTATTATTTTTGAGTCGGCTCGCGAAGCGAGCGAGTCCTTGTTATCATAGCCGTTTCTGCGAAAATTTTGCACTACATTATTCATGCGCTAAAGAAAATAGTGCGTGCATTAACAGCTTTTTTTTGCGTAATTGCTAATACGAAAGGGTTAAACAATCTCATCTTTATTTACATATATATATTTTTAAAGTTTTTCTTGATGTTTAAAAAATAAAACAAATCAAAGTAATTTTCGCTGCCCATGAATTCGACAACTTACACGGGGCAAACTTTGTTCCGTACAGATGAACGTAAGTATTTGAGAAGTTCCGAATGGAGATGTGCGTAAAATCTATTTTTAGAGAAAACCCCAGTTTGTTTACAATTGTCTTATATTTATTGAGTTCGCGAAGCGAGAAGACCCTTGCTGTCATCAGCACACACAGAGTGGATTTTGAGCACAAACGTGAAATGATATTGTGCGACATAATGCAAATCGTCATTGAAATAAACTTGTCCTCTGTCTATCGTACGAAATATGTATATCGCTCGCGCATATCAGACAGACATTGCCAGTCTATCATTGAAATATCAACAAAACGTGTTAATAAAAATGTTATTCCTTTCTCTAATTCCATAACTAACTATGCTTTTACAAGATAAAACATCCAATTTACCCCTCAGGTAATCTTTTTATTTAAATGATTATGTAAATGATATAACATGGATGAGAATGAAAACGACCTGTCTACGTAACTCTACGTGATTGCCATGTGACTCAGAGGTTTAAAATAGCGTGTGTGTTTACAGAAGTTTGCAGCGCAGAAAGGAATAATAAAACATAATAGTAATTACTTTATGTACATTATTGTGATAAAGAAAGATTCTCGTATAATATACGACAATTCTTTTTGTCATGTTCTATGTGCATTACAAGAACTAGGTAATGTATAAATAAACTGGCGTGAATGTCGCGTAAAATTAAAAATTCGTAATCAATAAAAAATGGGAAACGGCGAAATGTTCAATCAGCAGTTTAAGTTAAGAAACATCAAGCATAAGGAAGTGCCACGAATTTAATAATAAAAAGACTTTCAAATAGACGTAAAATTTGTGAGTTTTTCATTTTGCATTTGTTTATCTGTGAAAAACCATCGTAGTATTTATCTAAAACAGAAATTAAACAGAGATATATCGTGTTATTTCGATTGTTTGGAATTTTGTCAAATCAGAGAAGCTTACATTGAGAGCATCATGTTTATTAACCCACAGCTACAGTTCGTACGTATGTGTAAAAAAGTTGTAATTTTCGGCGCCCCCAAAATTGCG
This sequence comes from Magallana hongkongensis, assembly GCA_016163765.1. Taxonomy (NCBI): domain Eukaryota; kingdom Metazoa; phylum Mollusca; class Bivalvia; order Ostreida; family Ostreidae; genus Magallana; species Magallana hongkongensis. The sequence goes on from WFKH01010211.1 coordinate 47,144,843, forward strand.
CTAGTAATTTTTAAAAGTAAATAAAAGTTGGAACTTATATTAAGTAGGTTTCGAAGGAATTTTTTTAGCAGTGATGTAGAACAAAATGGAAAAAAAATTCGATGTCAAACATATTTACCGCTAAATTTTGTACTTGATAACATGCAGTAAGGATTTGAAATATTTAGTCTAGATTTATATAGAAGAGAAGGTGTGTCATATTGCAAATTAATTATAAACCCTCTGAACACAAAAACCTGGTATGCATTCAATTTGAATTCATGGTCACTTCAACAAAGGTAAATCTTGGTTTGATATTTTAGCTGAATTTCTTTTATACTCTGCATTTAGTGTTTTCATTCTTCATTGTTTGCCATTACTTTATGCAATCTTCATATGCAGAGTTAATGCTTTGGATTTTTCTCATTTTCGAATCTAGCTTGTTGTCTCTTTAATTCTCATTTTAAAACAAGCAAGGATTATGTTTGAGTGAAGGAGCAAGTAAATAAGTGGGAAAAACCCCGAATGAATCATCATTTTCCAAACTTTTACTCTCAGATGGTAACAAAAATGATGAACTATTTGAATTTCATGGTTTAGTCATAAGAGATACTTTACAATTTATAAAAAGATTTTGTTTACAACCAGGTTGTTATCCAATTTATTTGGTTGTACTTGTTTTAACATTTATTAACTTGTCTCCAAACTTATGTTCAATCTAACAAATAAATCATTTCTCTGCGGTCAATCGTATTGGGGACCTAACGAAATTTATGCATGCGTTTTCCAATTGCATGTGTATAGATGCAATAAATATGGAAGTTATCTTACCATGGAAAACAATGTATTGACAAGTTCATGTTTTATTTGAGTTATTTTATCAAAATTAATTTTGGGGCGATAAAATGTAAATACTCGCTACACCATGACTCAATGTATATCTAATACTTTACAAACTTAAAATTTTATTATGTACTACTTTGCGAAAATATTGTTAAAATTAGAATTGAGCGATTTTAAGCGCACCAAGACGAAGTCGAGGGAGCTTATGCTATATCGTCAGCTTCCGGACCTGGTGAAAGTTTTGGGTGTAGGTCCTACAATATTGTATCATATAATATGATTTAATATTATATAACAAAATAAAATATCATATTATATAATATATAGACAGATATAGAGTTTAAAGTCCTGAAATTAGGTCAGCATCTGTTAAAAATAATTAAATTCAGCATATTAAACTTATGTTTTAAGTTTTTAAGAAGTCTTTTTTGATTTCATTAACATACTCAATTGATTTAAAATCAACATTACACTGTATAGTGATACTATGAGTTGATGAAGTCTTTTAAACCTCCTCTTTTTATTTTATGCACAATAATTTGTTTTAATGTGAGTTTCTATAATGTATAAGATGTTTTGGGGGGGATGATGAGTTAAGATATAAATTACCATGTCTGTGTGTCTGTAAACCAACTTTTATTCGTGAAGAGAAAATTTTGCGATGTTCAGGAGAGCCTCGTTGTTGCGAATATTTGTCGCCTCGAACCAGCCCTTGTCTAATGGTTGTGATAACAACAAGGGTCTGCAGAATACGATTTTTTTGCAAAAAGTAGTCGTTGCGAACCAGTTTATCTCCAGTAAATCTCAAAGTAATGTTCCCGCGAATAAAACTTGGTTTACATTAATTTGGTTTACGGGGGGGGGGGGGGGGGGGGGGAGATGTTGAAGGAAGATATAAATGATCATGTCTGTGTGTTTGTCCTTTTACTGAAAGTGGTCCATTACTTTGTACTATGAATCATATGTTGAGGCAAAGGGTGTTTATAAAGGTATCATCAGAAGTTTATAACAACTGTAATCAGTTATAATTCCATCATATTTGCTTGCAAATAATAAATAAAAGCTGGGTAGGATCATCAGATGTTGTATATATCAATTGTCAAGGTATAAGACCTTTCTCTATGTAAAAGCTGGTGTGGTGTAATGGTGCACACATTCTTTTGGAATGAAGAATGGGTTCAAATCCCATCATCAGCATACAAATATGGAGTATGAAAGGATGGTTGATAACATACGGTATTTTAAATTCTATTGTAAATTTAAATACAGAACAAGAAAAAACTAATTATAACTAAAAAACTATTTGACCATTGATTTTTCAGTATTTAAGGAAAAGGGAATCATTTTTTGAGTATTAGCTGGTTATGTTAGTTTTTTTTCTCCAATAATTGCCACCTTCATATCCCGAATGGACCAGTAAGTAGTCCAGCAAACGATATGAGATCTTGTGGAGTATCAGCATGATTTGAATGCAACACTTGTTCAAACTAGAAGAAATTATTGATTTATTTAAGCTTTTTGATTTCAATGTGGATGAGAGAACAACATTTTCCTACATTTCTAAGATAAAATTTGTATTGTCTCCGATAGTTTTGAACTTTTGATTTTCAAATCAAAAATTGACACTTTCAACATTTTTTAACACTTGAAAAAAATTCACTAAATATGAACTTTTTTTCTTATGTGTATTTTTCATCTACGTATATGTTCAAAATCGTTAAAGCTTATAGGGGCTTTGCCCCTGGACTCCTATTATATGGATGTACATGTATTTCATTTGGGGCCTCAACATGCACGTATCAATAGGGTTCCTTGTTCCTCTCTCTCTCTCTCTCTCTCTCTCTCTCTCTCTCTCTCTCTCTCTCTCTCTCTCTTAACAAATTGTGTTGACCGCAATCACATATAAACTTAATAAAAGTACTTTTAAAATGAAACTGGTTCCCAGCTTACGTTTTAATCTGACAGTTTTATAACAATTTATTACAATTAGTAGGGTATTCATAGGTTGATAATAAAACGGGAGTGTTTCGTGCGTTGTTTATTTGTGTTTGTTTTATTTTTATTTTTTTGCACTTTCAAAACTTTAAGGCACCCCTTCCCACTCCCTACCCCCTCGGTTTTTTTTGTTTTTTTTTTTTGCATGCTCATAATCACCGATCTCGGAAAAAATGACACCCCACCCCGTATACTGACAGAAAATCACTTCTGTTTGAACGCACGGTGCCCAGGTAATAAGCGATAGTCTATACAGGTAGGTGCACAGGATGAAGCTGTGCCATTCAGTCAACTGACATCTGAATGTAAGGTTAGTGAAAGTTGACTGAATGGCATAACTTTACTATATGTATATGTTCAGTCACCTTTTCAGTTGACTGAATGTCATAGCTTTAATATATATTCAGTCACCTTTTCAGACCTTTCAGTTAACATTCAGTTGACTGAATCGTAGAGCTTCATCCTGTGATGGTCAAGGGAATCTTAGTGAGTCTGTCCAGCTCCCTAACTAGTGATGACACTTATGGTCATTCATTGATGCACACATTTAAGATATTACTTTAGCATGTTTAGAAGGAACTTTTTTACGGTAAAATTTTGCGTGTTCTTGCAACCAAAATATTACAAGTATACATATTTTTTAATGAATAACTGTTTACTTTCTATACTTCTGTTTTATTTTTTTACACAATTAATGTTGTTAAATATTTAAGGAATAAGGAATCGTTCTTTGAGTATTATGAGGAATTATTAGCATGTTTAGAAGTACTTGCAACCAAAATATTACTACATGTAGTATACATATCTTTTAATGAATATATTTTTACTTTCTATACTCATGTTTTATTTTTTACGCAAATAATGTTGTAAAATATTTGAAAATATTTGGCATCTATTATATAAATGCATCTCATCTAAAACGCCGCTTCCAGTTGGAGGCGGTGATTTTCCAGTTTTCGTAATGGCACCGGTTCTGACGTTTTCCTGGC
>WFKH01010211.1:47181314-47195573 GCA_016163765.1 Magallana hongkongensis
AAACCCGACTGGTTAAAAGAGGCTTGAAGTGAATGTTGTTTTTTGTTTTATTTCAGATTTGTTTGCATTTGAATAAATCTGCTAAATAATTAAAAAAAATTAGCAAGACGATACTGAGATCATTGATGTTATAGTAGCAGAGGTAGAAAAAAAATAGAAGGGAAACGAAGGTTATTTACATAATAAAAGGGTTGATCCAAAAGTAATGTCACTCAGCGCACCGGGCTTCTCGTTGACGCTTTAGTATAAAAACGAAGTACCAAAATTTGCCCAACCAAAATTCTAATTTGAATTAGAAATTTGATTGAATTTCGTTATAAAATTAAACAGATATAAATGTTTATAACATGATATATACGTGAAATCGCCGCTTCTTAAATTTATACATTCCACATATTTTTTTGCATTTATCCCCGAGTACCCAAACTCCGTCACCATTAACGGAAAACTTTCCGCGTTTCTCTGTAAATTATTTTTTTGTGGTTTTTGTCATTTGCAATCACTAAATATAACCTGAAATAATATTATTTATGAAATTATCAACAAAAATATTTTTTATTAATATTCAAATAAGCCCTCAGAATACGTGCTTATCACACGTGCTTATCATAACTTATGAACCTAACTCCGTCACCCACATGTTCTATGGTATGCAAGGGAATGAAGACACATTAACAATTTAGTTTATACTCAATTTGTATCTAGGCCAAATTATAATACGTAAAAATGGTGCATACAATTAAAATGGTATTTAATTTCATCGGAATGAAATGATCGCCAGACTAAAAAAAATGGGTCCTTGTAACAACAATAACAATGACCTTTTTAAAATGTATGGATGCCGTTTGATTTCTGTCCTTACATATTTCAAATATTTCATATCAGTAATAAATATATTAATGAATATATTATTTATTTATTACATTTTTTATAAATGTAGCATATTCTAAATAGCGGCATATCGTATATATATCTACACCCTGTATAAGGCAAACATTACGGCATTAGCGATTTGACGTTATATATCATCAAGTGTAGTGCTAATAAACGCTAATGAAATGTTTCATCTTGACCTCTCTAAAAATGACTGACCACCGTAAATGATCGAATGGGCCCGCATGTCAGAAATATCGATATTTAGTGCACCCGTGAAAAAGTGTTAGCTGATTTCACGCAATTAATGGTGCATAAAATGAACAAGGTGTAATTTTGTTATGTTTTAACACATTCTTGAATTTAACCGTTGTTCTTTGTTGACATTTGATTGAAGATTTTTGACATGCAAAAAATGACGTCTTAATCGCACTTGATTTCAAATGGCGAGGAGTTTCCCGAAAGTGACGGAGTTAGGGTAGTGACGGAGTTAGGGGGCTATGCGATAAAGTGTGTGGAAAGCTACTACAGTTATAACACTGTAACACACACAGGGTACTGCATGAAAGGTTTTAAAAATGTCAAGTTTTTTTATGACGTCACAAACGTTGAACGCTTTAAACTCCAACGTCACAAGCGAAAATCAAAGTTCAAACTTGTGGCTGTTACAGAGTGGCTCTTGATAAAATAGGAATTTTAAGGTACAAAACACATTTGCATACAAGGCAAGAAGTTTAAAAAATGTAAATATAAGTATTAAATCATTATTTTTTGAAAGATACAGTCTCATAACTGCAGCGATGTGTGCATACGAATTTTCATTACGCGCTAACGCGCGTTACTCAATTTGTATGTACAGACCGCTGCAGTAATTAGACCACATCTTTAAAAAAAAATGATTCAATGCTTAAATGTCTTTTTTGAACGTTTTCATTTTAGAGCATGCAAATGACATGGTTAAAAATTTGAAAAAGTTCCAAACAACACAATATTTTAATACAGATATAGCATAGATTTTTTTGGCAGTATTTTGAAAAATTAGGAAATGTTACCTCCCGTTTTGGTTAACTACGCGGCGGTTGTTGTTTTTTTTTTTTTTTGTCTCTAGGTATAGGAATTAAAAAAACGTAGAATAGTGATACGATGCATTTTTTTCTTTGCAGTAGATTAAAACAAAAAAATACTATTTTATTAAAAAATCTCGTAATATGTTTTACGGTGTGACCGTTGTGGCGAGTTCAGAATGAACTACACATCTATCATCATTGTTAAATGAAACCAGTGGACTTGCTCCGACCAAAAACTTTGGCTTTGTCTCGAAAACCGCAAGGAACCCGAAGTTATCAAACATTTATTTCAATTGTCCCGTCCTAGGCTAATATACTTCAACAAACTACCACTGAGCATTTTTTGAATTAAATGTAAAACATACTTATTAAAATATTTTGATAAACACAAAGCCGTTTGAGGGTTTTTTTATGCAAATATAATCATGTTTTATCATTTCTTTACCTTTTAATAATGATTACTACAATCATTAAACAATTTAATAAATCGCTTGTCTGTGTTATTTCTAATTTAATTCCTTGTTGTTATCTGAGTTTTAATTATTTTTTTCTGTAACATCAATTTTTTTTAATTTTTTTTTATTTGTGTATGCTCTATACGCGTTGTAGACATGCATGTGCTCTTCCCTTTTTAGCTCACCTGAGCTGAAAGCTCAAGTGAGCTTTTCTGATCAAAATTTGTCCGTTGTCTGTCGTCGTTGGCGTTGTCGGCGTTGGCGGCGTTGGCGTCGGCGTTGGCGTTGTAAACTTTTCACATTTTCATCTTCTTCTCCAGAACCACTGGGCAGATTTCAACCAAACTTGGCACAAAGCATAACTGGGTGAAGGGGATTCAAGTTTGTTCAAATGAAGGGTCATGCCCTCTTTAAAGGGGAGATAATTTAGAATTATTAAAAAATTGTAGGTATTTTTCAAAAATCTTCTTCTCAAAAACTATTAGGCCAGAAAAGCTGTAACTTGTATGGAAGCATCCTCAGGTAGTGTAGATTCAAGTTTGTTCAAATCATGGTCCCCGGGGGTAGGGTGGGGCCACAATGGGGGGATGAATTTTTACATAGGAATATATAGAGAAAATCTTTAAAAATCTTGTTCTCAAAAAGTATTAGGCCAGGAAAGCTGTAACTTGTATGGATGCATCCTAAGGTAGTGTGGATTCAAGTTTGTTCAAATCATGGTCCCCGGAAGTAGGGTGGGGTTACAATGGGAGGGTGAATTTTTACATAGGAATATATAGAGAAAATCTTTTTAAAAAAATCTTCTCAAAAAATGCTCCAATTTGAGTGGAAGCATCCTCAGATAGTGCAGATTCAGGTTTGTTTAAATCATGGTCCCCTGGGATAGGGTGAGGCCACAATGAGGGGCCACAAAGTGGGGGGGGGGGGGGGGGGGTATATAGGAATAGAGAAAAATCTTCTTACAGATACAACAAAAGGGGCTTGGTATTTACCATAAAAATATGTGGATAAAAATCGGCAGATATTTTAATTTTTTTTAGCAAGATCTACCGTACTTAGTTGTCAAGATATTTTGATTTTGTTACTGTTATGATAATTTGATCAGAGTTAAGGCTATTGTTGCTCAGGTGAGCGATGTGGCCCCTGGGCCTCTTGTTTAGTGTGTGATATCCTATAATATTTACAGGTTTCGACCATATATGCAACTAACAAATAGATATTTTAACAGTTTATTTTTTTCCCTTTTTGTTTTATTTATTTATTACAAAATGACGTGGCTGCACGTAGTTTTAATGATATTTAGACTTCTTTTTTAAAATAATTTTTTGTCACCTACCTACCGTATGCATTATACGATTTGAATCAATATGACAGTAAATTAAGCATGGAACTTGCATGTGTATTTACTAAACAAAAAAAAAATATATCAAACAAAAATAGTCAGCCGAAGAGTCGCCGTTACACTGATACTGAGTACTTACTACACGTTACACCCAGTACAGATGCTTGATCCACCTCTAAATTTATCGCGGCAAATTATAGTGCGTGTCGCTGTGACGTCATACTAAACTTTCTTTTGCTCTCGACAGTTCTCGTAAATTGTCGGATAAATTCGTAGTCTCGTTCAACCAGACGCTCGGCTGTCTCCGTAAATCTCCGACGAGCGTCTGGTTGAACGAGACTAATAAATTCGGGGAAGAAAATGACGTCATATGTCATGGATCTATTTTAATATAGGATGTTATAAAATGTGCATACTTATCTAAAGATATTGCTACATCTATAAATATATGTCTGAATTTTATAGGCCTGATTAAAAATCAATATATCTAATTATCAAATAAAATTTAAACATAGTTTGCGACATTTAACAGCCGTTTTTAATAAAAACTTCAAACATTTTCATTGGCCTTTCATCGTCTCCAGCCACGGGTTTTGTGTCCATTCTATTTCCACAAATTTTATGGAAATAGAATGGGCACAAAACCCGTGGCTGGAGACGATGTTGGCCTTTATACGGTGTACTTTATTTTTCATGTGAAAAAATGAATTTATGAATTGTGATAAAATGCATAAATTCTCTTAAATGTAGCTCAATCATTATACTTATAGAAGAAGAAAAGGGTGTTTCTGTTTCAAAAGTTTTAGGATAATATATTAGGCTAATGATGTAACATTTTCATTGCAGAGCATAGGATATTCATCTTGATATCACTCTGTTTAAACGTTTGCAGAAATGAATGTTTGATTTAGTATTAAAAATTTTATCATATTTGAAACACAATTACCAGTAATTCAGTGAAATTGAGTAATTTACAAATTACTATATAAAATAAGGAATTTATTTATGGTAAGTTTAACTATAACTATATGACTATACTATATGTTTCAAATTGTGTAATGAACAAAAAGTCCTATCCTTATACATGAATAAGTAATTTAAAGTAATTTGAAGTAATGAGAGAAGTTGAAAGATCTTTTTCTCTGAATTTCAATCAGAATACGCCATGTAAACGTTTAAGAATTTATGTATGCTTAATTAAGAATTCATTTTATATATGTATGGTGGTAGTTAAGAATTTATATATGTTTAGATAAGAATTTATATAGTTATGCATGGTTATATAGAAATTAATGAAGTTGCATTATCATAAGCACATATGAATAGATATAACCGAAACTTTTCATTCGGCCGAGGTGTCTTTTACAAGGGCCGACAAGTCAATAATTTTGGGACCTGTCAGGACCGAGGTGTCAACCGACATGGGCCGAGATGTCTGTCTACCGTAGAAACGGGGAGGGGGGGGGGGGGGGGTCCACTATCGGGATCGAGATTCAATAAAAATAATCACTTCCGTTAGTGTATGAAACATCACATTTTTCGAAATTTTCTCTTTTTTGTTTATGAAAAGAGCCGGTTGTATTGACTGTGAAGTTAATTGGGTTCGGATTAAACTAGAAATCAGAAATGAAGATGAATATCACTTCAGCTGGTAAGTGGAAATTGATTAGGCTAATGAAAATATTATAAAATGTGACACAATTTCCATGTATACACTGATGCATGAATAAGCTAGAATTAAAGAAAATCAATGTCATTAAAACTATTTATATATCTATAAATGTGTTTATGTAATAAATAATTATTGGTTTGTCTGGTTTTAGCTGGAGTGATTTCTATGTTAGATGAACCAGAGCCACAGTTAAAAGTAAGTCAGAAATATTGAAGTTACAACTACAGTACGATCAGACCCAACCTTACAGAAAGTAAACCCCAACTAAACCCTGGGTTTACTCTGGGTTTACTAGAGTGGACCCAGAGTGGACACAGAGAGTAAACCCAGTCAGAGGTATACCCCTGAAAGCAGATGTTAACTGTTTATTCGGAATGTAAAAGGGGCAGGAATTACAGGCAGTAGGATGGTAATTAAGATAAAAGACGGGTCTGCTTCACACTTCAGTGCATACAGTTGACCTCAAAAGCAATTTTCAAGTAAACCCAAAGTAAACCCTGAGTAAACCCAAAGTAAACCCCGAGTGGACCCAAATTTTCAAAAAGTAAACCCAAAGTAAACCCCAAAAGTAAACTTGGGGTTTAGTTGAGGTTTACTCTGGTGTTAGGTTGGGTCTGATCGTTACTGTACATGTAGTGTGTACATTCGTTTAACCAATTCTGAATAGGGTACTTTTAAGGTGGTACTGTAATTGTTTGCTTGTTTTCCTTGCTTTGTTGCCAAGAGACTGTTTTTGATTCAACAAATTGAAATTGTCACTAATATATGTAATTGTATCTTTGTGTTGCAGGCATTTGCTTTGGAAAAACTAAACAGCATTGTTGATGTGTTTTGGGCAGAAATATCAGAAAATGTGGATAAAATGTAAGTGTACAGAGAAAGGAAATTGAAAAATAACACTGTAAGGTCAGACGAGTTGTAAATGATTTAATTGTTATATAGTTATTAAATGGGCTTGAAGGGAAGAAATTTACTTAATCAGTCCCTCAGTTAAAACTTGTGCACTAGGCCAACAGTTTTACTAATGTGGCAGAGTCAGGTATATGGCATTCCTACTAGCTCTGGCTACTGGGTTAACCCTTTAGCTTGATCGGTAGAGTGCTGGAATTGCATGCCAGAGGACCAAGGTTCAAACCCCAGCAGAGGCAACATTTGTCTCTGTTACACCAAGACACTGACAGAATGCCATTTAATAATGTTTATTATACTGAAATAACCAGTTGGCCAATGGATTTGCAACGAAATATTCAGTTTAGTCTATAATTTAGAAAGATAAAAATCATAAATTGGATGGCTGACAGAAATTGCAAGCCTTCGTTGGTTTTTTAGTATCAGGTATCTCAATGTACAAGTTCTTATTTCAGAGAAGTTTTGTATGAAGATGCATCATTTAAAAAGAGTGAACTTGCAGCACTGGTAGCTTCAAAGGTTTGTATAGATTTTGCATCATCATATAATGATGTGAAAAATCGTTGACTGAAGTATTACTTTTGTTATCCTGATATGTTATTAATTTCAATCCTAGGAATTTTAAATTTTGGCTTAAATGGATTTATATGCTATTGATGGTTTTAAAAATTTGAAAAAACATATGAACATACTTGCAATGTATGATATTAATTAGCTGAAGTCCATAGCCTTTTTTTTATTACTTAAATTTTGTTAATAATAAGAACATAGGATATGCCCTTTAATTCAACAAAACATGTTTTCTTGTAAAGAAGTATTGTTTACTCTATTATCAGATCCTGTTTATTTGCTTTTATTTACAGGTATATTACCATTTAGGGGCATTTGAAGAGTCCTTGACCTTTGCCCTTGGTGCAGGATCCCTCTTCAATGTCAACGATACCTCAGAATATGTGGAAACAATCATAGGTGATGATATGAACTTTGCATTTTATACCCCAAAGACTGAATAATTGGTGGTCAAATTCGCATCTATATGTTTTTGTCATTGTTGGAACATCATACTTAAGTCTTTTTTTTTAAATTGTGAAGTCATATTTAAAAAGTAAATATTTCATAGATCCATCAAATAATACTGATATTTGGGTGTGTTAAGCCACCTTAAGCAATATATCATTAAAGAAATTTATTTCTTGAATTTCAACAGCCTGTAGTGTACTTATGTTTTTTTGATCTTGATCTTAAGACTTTAAATAAATAAGGTGATTGTTAAAATGTTAGTGTGATTCATTTTACAGCCAAATGTATCGACTTCTACACCAAGCAGCGAGTCCGAAACATCGACGGCAGCCATGAACAGAAGAAGGAGATTGACCCACGACTGGAGGCGATCGTAAATAGAATGTTTCAGCGCTGTTTCGACGACCGACAATATAAACAGGTACCAATCCAATGAAAGCTTGTCAATCCCAAAATCTGAAGTGGCCGATTTCTGCAAGTTTGCCACACTTGTGGTGAAAATAAGATCACATTTTATTAATGAGTTAAAATCAATGACGACTTAACATTTTACTAAAGTAGTGAATGTTTTTTGACTGCAGTGCTATTTTACTCAGCCTCTCCTTCAGATTAAGATTGAAGACATAAATAAATTTGCTCTTCATATCTTAAACTTGAATAAAATATTTCTTTTTCATATAAAAAATTGTTGTAGAAATAGGTTGATCTAGGTAAAAGATGATGTTGGTTGCTTTCATTGATGTAAATATTGAACGATTTTGACTAAATTAATAATATATGTATATGCCACGTTTTCATTTTATATTATTGTATAAATAATTTTGAATGGTTGTTTTTAGGCTGTTGGAATCTCATTGGAAACAAGAAGAATTGACATTTTTGAGAGAGCAATTTTGGAAAGTGTATGTACATTTATTAGACCCATTTACCCTGAAACAAAAGTGGTGTGCAGTAAATTTTTTAATATATAAATAATTTTATTGTCAATTTTATGAGATATTCCTTTCATTTATCCTTAATCTATCCATCTTCAAAATATTGATGTTTTTCAGTAAAGTCAATATTAAGAAAATACATGTATCTTTTATACATACATAAAACAGAAAATCATGTAAACAAAATGAAACAACTTTAACTTAAATGGACAAATTTTATCTCTATAGTGTTACTTAATAAATTTTGCTAAAAAAAATTCTAAGTGTGATTGATCAGGTACATGTGTTAAACCAGTGTTTTATTTCCATTCCGGTGTGTGTAGGAGGATGTGAACACCATGTTGCTGTACAGTCTGAATGTCTGTATGTCACTGATACAGAACCGACACTTCAGGAACACTGTTCTTCTGCTTCTGACCAAACTCTACATGGGGCTGCACACCCCCGACTACATCAATGTGTGTCAGGTAAGGTCTGCAGTCTCTGACTACCTCTTTCCTGTCTATCCAGTATCCATGCATTTCTTAATCTACATACGTATCCAATGGATTGAGGAACATGTGGTTCAGTGGTTGAAGGCACTTTGCCAGTAACTGGAAGGTTGCTGGTTCAAATTCCGCTGTACACACTTGATGTTATGTGTTTTGTTTATGGACAATTCCCTTTACCTGCTTTGTGTCTGATGACCAGCTTGCTTATTTTTCTCATCAACAATTTGTGTGTTTCTGGTTAAAAATGTTTTTAAAAGTCATTTAATCATGTGTTCAATCTGCTAGGTTAACATATTGTATAATTTATAATTTCAGTGCTACATTTTCCTTGATGATGCTCAGGCAGTGGCAGATATTCTAGAAAAACTTCTGAAGGGAACTGAGGTAAGGAAGTTACAAAGAAAAAAATCCAAAGCTCAGCAAGGTTAAAACATTTCAGATCAACCAGGGTGTAGACTTTTGTTAGGAAATGAGATACATTGTAAGTCTTTATCTGATCACATCTTCTAAAAAGTTCATTTGGCTTCAAAGCTTTTACCACTGTAAATCTCAGAGGTGCATTGACCCTCTGTCAAGGAAGATTACTCTCACTGGGAAGAATTACTTTTTTTTTTAATTTCAACTGAAATTAAAAAATTATTATTGTCAAATTTTGATCAGCAAATTAAGATAAAATTGTGTTGAATTAAATTACGTTTTTAATTTCTTTTAAAACATTATTATCACTGAAAAAATTACCGATATAAGTACTAGATTGCATTTGATATGTACAAATAATTTGGTATTTACTAAGGATAATGCCCTGATGGCCTACCAGATCGCCTTTGATATGTACGACAGCGCCACACAACAGTTTCTCCTACGTGTACAGAACGCCCTCAGATCAACAGTCCCCCTCCCAGAGGTCGAATCAAAGAAATCGGCCGACGAAAAAGAAGACTCAAACACAGACGAGGGAAAAGAAAAGTGGGTGTTACTACTCTTGTTGAAAATTGAATGAGAAAGAGACCTTAAACAATTCAAGCTCACTTTATTGATAATTAGAGTAATTAAAAGTGAAAATATTTCCAGGGTTTACTTGTTCAGATATGTTGAGTCGGAAGGGGGAAAAAAATTATTATAAGATTTTTAAATCATCAAAACAGTAAATTCTAAATCAATAATAAAGACTTTGCATTCAATATCAAAAATGTTTTTTTTAATTATAAATTGTGTGAAATTTTGTCACATTATATAAATAGTGCCTGTTTGGGAGGGTAACAGTTGAAATTAACACCCCTCGAAAACCATTGTCAATGATAAAGACTTTGCATTCAAAATCAATTTTTTTTTTTAATTAAAATTGTGTGAAATTTTGTCACATAATGTTATGTTTGATTTTCATCAGAATGGAGGCAGAGTCATCAGAAGCTACCCCCTCACCCAGCCCAGCTAAACCTCAGGTCAGGCCTACAATCATTAATACTTACGTGGTTTTTTTTTTAAATTTTTGATTGTTAAAAGTTCTATGAACAATTATTGCACACATTTAACACTTAATAAAAACTAAGATTGTGTACTGTTTTTAAAATGTGGGCAAAGAAATGTTGTGAATGAAGCCTTTTTAGTTAAATCAAAGCCTAAAATTAAGTAAAATATATATTATGTTAAAATACCATTTAAGTGGTTTCTTCTGCAGTTGTCAGTATTCTGAAATGGGTAAATTTTGCATTTTTTTGGAGGGGGGGATGAATTTTATGTCCAGATGATAGCAGAAAAATTGTCAAAAAATGGCACTTAGAGAAAAAAATTTACTTTTCACACAATTAAGTACATCAGTTGAACATATATAGAGGAATGTACATTGTTGTTATTAAACCATTTACCATAGAATCACTTGTATTGTTATATACAGACTGAAGAAGAAAAGACACTAGCGGACAGAATGAAGAAGCTCCATACCATTCTGGGGGGCGAGGTGACCATCGGCCTACATCTACAGTTCCTGATCCGAAACAACAAAACAGACACTCTTATTCTTAAAAACACAAAGGTAAATCAAGACAACAAAACAGACACTCTAATACTGTAAATTCCTTATATTACTCGAGGACTTAATTAAGCGATCGGCTGTTTTGTCTCAAATCGCGAGAATATAAAATTGTGAACACGGAACTTTTTCTTTTATTTCTTATAGTTCTCAACTCTCAGAATATAATGGCAAGATTTTAGAATCCGCAAAAGGTGCTTCTCGCGATTTTACGCGGATATCAATTCCTCGCGTTGAATTAGGAATCTACAGTACTGGGAAAAAAAACCCACAAATGTAAATCCAGGCAAAGACACTAATACTGAAGAATTAAAAATCTCAAAGTACAGTCTAGACTGTCTTATGTGACCATTCAAGGGACCGATCAAAAAAGTCACATAAGACAGGGAGTCACATAACGCAGTCCAAGACCAACAATCTTTTGAGCTACCTTTTGGCTATCCATAATAATTGGTACCAAATACATATGTACATGTAGTTAATTTATATATCTTTTAGCTGTAAACTGGTTTTTGATAGACTGAAATTAAAATTTCATCATCTTAAAAAAATTAATTTTGTACAGAATCACTTATTAAATAAACAAATGGGAGCGTATAAGTAAACTCAGTATGTTTTTGTTTCCACCAAATGGGATATGGCAGTATGATTTAATTGTTTTGTTATTTTTAATGACTGGCAAGTAAAACCATGTTATAACATTTCTGCAAAATAACAATCTATGATGTTTTCTTTATGATGTTTTCGTTTACCAAGTAACAATAAACAGCTTTAACCATGCATAGTTTTACACACGTTTTCATATCTATTAATCTGACCCTAAACTTGTGTTTATAATACTCGTATAATATATGTATGATGTCGGACTCGTTATCCGCCATGTTTGTTTATTTGACTAAGCACCCTACCAATTTCTTCTTTATACACGTGTTAATTACACAACTTCTTTATAAATATCAATGTGTGGATTCAACTTGAACATGTACATGCCCATATGAGTTTGGCCGAGACGTCCGTTTACCAAGTAACAATAAACAGCTTAAAACCCGATGTTATAGAATTTCAATTACAATCGGGCCGCCATGTTTGTTTATACAGGGTGCGACAAAAGTCGTCATTAGAGATATAGCGGGAGTCTTGAAAAACCTCACGTATGGGGGTTAATGCTATTAACCGTTAACATGAAAGGTGATAAATATTCTAATTGGTTATCAAACAAAACACTTCTAATTGTTTCTCAGCTTGGGACGCCATTTTAATTTGCTAAAAGTCGCTTAAAACAGTCTACACAACAGTTTAGGACTAAAAAATGACGGTCGCTTGTCACGTAAGACAGGGGGTCGCTTAATGCAGGGTTTTCATATAGGAAATTACGTTGGGCGGTCTAAGTATGGTCGCATAAGACAGAGAGTCGCTTAATACAGAGAGTCGCTAAGGCAGTCTAGACTGTAAAGTCCGCTACCTGTAAAATAGACAGAAAAGGAATATCATTATGTTGTTTGTCCATTTACATTTTCTCCCTGCTTTTGTCTCTTTGCTGCACAGAGGGTTGTTGCAATCACCGGCAGTAAGATTGTACTTTTTATTACAGGAGGCTGTTAGAAACTCTGTATGTCATTCGTCCACCGTCATAGCTAACTCCTTTATGCATTGTGGAACAACTTGTGATCAATTTTTAAGGTGAGACAGAAAAGGGTTAAAAAACCCAACAAGAATTCAACAAACTTATTTGTGTTTTTTCATTTGAAATTTTAATCCACCTTCAAAATTTAAGCAATGCCTTTCACACATACCTCCTACCATCAAAATTTGAAATGGAAAATTAAGGAAATATTGGCTTTAAAGTAATTGTTTAAGATTGTTGAATAATCTTTTTTATTACCTCAAACCTGCCTACATATATATCTATTTAATTTTAGAAAATATCAGGACTTTATTTCTAACTAATACCCAAATGTTCATCATATTTGACTGCTTATTTTTGCAGAGATAATTTGGAATGGCTAGCAAGAGCTACAAACTGGGCAAAATTTTCTGCTACAGCTAGTCTAGGAGTTATACATAAGGTAAGCTCACAAGTTTACCACTCACACATCTCTTTAAGATTAACCCAGTAAAGCTTTGCAAATGAAATGTGGAGCAGTGTTTTCTCCCTTGTGCAAAACCATGTTTAGGGTCCTCCACACCATATGGAAAAAAATTCTCAAACAAACCCAAATTAGTATTTCTTAAAAAGGTCTGATATTCTTGAATGTGCATGATTGGAAAATGATTGGAAAATTTTTTAATTTTTGTGAAAAACATAATTTTCAAAAGATTTTTGCCATGCAAGGGAGTGATCATACTTCCAACTTTTAATCTTTAGATATTCTGATTTAACATGCATCCAAGACAATGTGCTATGAGCATTCAATTTCTTTCCTTAGGGTCATGAAAAAGAGGCTCTGAATCTAATGTCGACCTACTTACCTAAGGACTCTGGCCCAGGGTCAGCATATTCTGAGGGAGGCGGACTCTATGCTTTAGGTGAGCTAGGACTCTGGTGTCTTATTCTCATACACAACACTTATAGAATTCATGAATTTAATAATGATCTTCTATAGTAAGTAGAATATATTTATTGATGATGTTCTACTGTATTTAGAATAATAAAGATAATTATTTAGGTTCTGCTACCTTTAGTATAAATGAATTTGATTAAGTTTTACTGTAATTAGTACAATAAATAGATTAAAAAAGGTTCTAGTTTATTACGAGCAGATTTAGTCATCTGCCCTTCAAACTATCAAGGAAAATTCATTGCCTCCTTGAAAAATGTATAATGGAACTTAAAGAGATGAGTTATTTTGAAAAACAGTGTGCAAGTTTTTAAAAACCTAGTTTTAGAGATTATATTTGAGCTGTATATGACAGCCTGTCATGATTAAAAAACTTTGCGAAAACAAAATAATCCCTTTTCACCTTCAAAATATCTCGAGTTCGCCGGGGTGCAAACATGCTCATCAGGATTTGTGCATGAAGTATTTGTTTGCGGTATTAGAATAGTGAATCATTTCTTACACCCACAAAATCAGACTGGGAATCGCCTAAGTGCTTGCATGAAGTACCAATTGTTCAACTCTATTTTCTTGTTGTTCTTGCTTTTGATACAAAGTAGAGTTACTGACAGAGAACCTGACAGTTTCAAGCTTTCTCAAGAGTTAGAGTGCCAAGGGAAGGAACTCTTGTGGTCATGTGTAGTAATGTAAGGAAAAAAATACTTTGCTGGAATAAAAAGCAAATGAATCTTGACATTGAGACTGCAGTGAGAAATTACAAGGGGATGGTTTTGGGTAATTAGCAGCTTTTGGGATAAGAGTGTACTTCCTTAGAAAACAAATTGTGGCTGTTGATGTACATGTATACCCTAGCTGATATTATGAAGGCTACAAATATAGAGTTTTAAAATGTTTTTCTCTCCTGAAAA
>WFKH01010211.1:47214237-47255906 GCA_016163765.1 Magallana hongkongensis
TAAGGGAAATTAATTTTTTCTAAAATTTCATCTCTGAAAATTTTCGTACTTGTACAAACTATGATTATGCAAACTTCATTTACTTAAATTAAAATAAGATGATGTTGAAGAAGTAATATTTAAAAGATAACATCTGAGCCTGCTTCTTTTCATCTGTCATTTGGAGGGGGAGGGGGCGCAAGTAAACAATTTTTTAAAAGTACATGGTCTTTTTGATTCTGCATGCTATTACACAACAGTTTATTTTTTTTAAATTACTAGTATAGAAATTTTGATTGAAAAATTAATCATCACATTCAAGACAGAGTGTTATAATAGTATTATCAAGTCTGAGTTGCATCAAAACATTGCAAAATAGTACGTGTAAACTTGCAGATCATGGGAATTTCGAGAAATCTAGTACATGAAAGTAAATTTGAATTAATTGAAATGGTTTGTGGCATACCATTGTAATCTAGAAGATGTTTTGATCTCTTCCTTTCAAAACAACTTCTGATTAACTATCATAATCATCCAGATAAATTACAAAGATAGTATTACACAACACAAGGGGGAAGTTAGTGTGTTCTATGAGTCAGTTTATATGAGAGTGGGAGGTGTTATTATTGATGAATAATCGACGATGTACACTTAAAAGCCCCCTAAATATTCATGGGGAGCTTGGCTTAATAGAAACAGGTGCCCTTGTTATGATATCAGACTTGGTTTTATGCATGTATTAAAATCCATTGTTTTTTAACACCCACATTAATCCCCCCCCCCAACACCTGTCTTGATGGCTTCAATTGAGTGTAACCCCCATAGTTTCCCCACCCCTAGCTGTGTCCCAATGATGTCAGCCTTGTAAACCAGCCACCACCCACTTCCTTTTCCCCCATCTCACCACACCCCATTCACTTGCAGTATCTCAACTCTCAGCCAACATGTCTCTCTAAGATTTGGTGATTTAAATCTTTGGTTAATCCTGATTGTACAGATATCATAGGCATTGTAAGTTAAAGATGTTTTAATTGATTCAGACATGTTTGAAATTGGAAATTTTTTTGGGATGAACATATTTTCCAATTAACTGTACAAATGTAATAATAATGCACAGCATAAAATCTGTCAGAGAAAAACTATAATACTGTGTGACTTAAATGAATGCATTTATCAAAACATGACTAATATCTGACAGTGAAGGAAAACTAGAAAATTCAAAACAACAGTCGATCAAGTGGTTAATGTCATAAGAGCTGCATGCATGTTTACAAAGGATAAGAAATTTAAAAAGTTTGCCTGAAAATTGGACAAGCATCGCTAAAAGCCATAGTGGTGTATGGCTTCAAACAGGGGTTGGTGTTGGTTTTATTGCTCAATTGGAAGGAAACAGAGATATAAATCTTTACGACAAACTCCAAGAAGACAGCATGTGGTGGATCTAGGGCATTTTTTCTTTCCAGGAAGAAAAACAGGTGGTGGATCTTGGAGTTTTTCTTTACAGGAAGAAGGAAGTTCAGTTAAAGTAGTCCTCTGAGGTGTCGGCCATTGGTTTTAGGCTTGTTATTATGAAGTCCGCGGCATTTTGTTGTTCCCTGTTATCTGGCTTCATGTCTTAATTCCGCCTTTTTCACATTTCACAGTTTTCTGTAATTAGGCATCTAGCAGAATTTTGGTATATTTTAAATGTTTTCTTTTTCTACTGAAGAAAAAATTTCAGAACTATAAAAGATGTGTTCATTCAAATTCATCTGAGAAGAAAAAATGATGGATTATGTTGCGCAGATATATAACAACAATATGGTGCAATTGAATCCTTGAATCTCAAAAATAAAGACAGCTAGATTTCAAACTGTGAACGGACAGAAATGAAGCTGATGTCATTTCATTAAGGGTTGCTTGATTCTCTCTCATCTCATTAGCACCTGTCACTTCTCCTTTATTCGGCAAGAAAAGGTGGACATCATTAGCTATCCATTGGTCTGTCACAGTCCATCATTTCACAGTATGCATAGTACGGCGGCGGGCATTGTCTTCGTCACATCGGTAGAACTCCCAGTAATGCTGAACTCCTTTAGCAAGGTTTGTCAGGTCCAAACCAACACTGACATCAGACAAAACCAGGAAATTACCCATCTTCTGATGCCTGAGAAATAGTCTGTGATATGAATTTAGCAAATTACAAGGGTATGTGAGTGAGCCATGTCTATAAGGTTTTGTACTTAAAACAGCTCTATAAATGAAACAGCAGTAAAAATAAAAGCTATAGTTAGACTACATTATATAAACCTAATGGTACTGGGGACAGAATGTTGAAGAATAAATCTGTGGTCTCACTGTCTGCAATTTTGTAATAAACAGCTTCAATGAGTTTTTTGTTTAGTTTTTGTCTGAGATTCAATGTTTTAGATTTAATTGCTCTTTGTTTTCTGTTATTAAATCTTCTTTAAATGATCTTTCTAGAACATTTTTGTTCGGTCTGTTATTTTTGTTGGTTTCAATATTCTCTCAAAGATGTTAAACAACAAATCATCTAAATGCTCCTGTAGGCCCCTATAATGAACCATACACAGATGTTTTTATGAGTCAGCAGCTTTGTAGGACCACACAGTGATGTTCTATCAAGATGTCTACACACACACCCACACCATCCTAACAGCTGCTGCAAAATTTTCTATCAAAGGTTTATTTCTTCCCCCCCTTGGCATATTTTATAACTTTCAAAGACTGAGTCCCTATCATGTACATTTTATGCTAAGTATTTGTTTGAAATTCTTTTAGTAAACAACTGTTTACGACATCCAGAAACTAATTAATTAGTGTTCATATAGATCCCTATAAACTTTTGATTAATTAAATCAAGCTGGACTTCTTTAGTTGACAGGTAATTGTTGTCATGATTCTTACAAAGATTTTTTTCTTTCCATTAGACGTAGAGGAAAAAAATATTAAAATTCTGATGATTATTTTCATTGCAGTTCCAAAGTTACCAACCTTTCAGTGATATGCAATTCTCCTTTACCATTTATTAGAAAACAAAGTTGTAACTTTGCTCCCTAAAAAGACTTTTACTTTTAGAAATGTTATTTTGCGAAAAATAGAAATTTCAGATTTTTTTGGTCCATTAGACATACATCAGAAATAAAATAAAATTGAATTTCTGTTTTTTCAGAGATATGAAATTCACCTTTTACCATTTATTTAAAAAAAAGGTTGTAACTTTGCTCTGTAGAAAGGCATTAAGTAAACTCAACTATTTGTAGCTTTGAAATGTTGCTCTTCTAAATAGACAAGAAAATATGAAAAAATACCTTAAAGAATATTATTTAAAACCTATAAATAACAAAGGTCATCCTCAGAGTGTGAATAGATCTGTTCCGTTCACATTAACACCATAGGTTGCCATGGATTTTCTGAATTTTGGGGGGCATTTTAAATGCTTTAGAAAATGTTATAAGCATGAATCGGACACACACACTTTTAAGACCTGGAGATTTCAGGCTCTGATCTTCCCTAGCTGTCAGTTCTGTGTTGTTTTATCCATTAAGGCCTGAAATTTCTTAATTCTTTCTTCATAACACTTTATCCATTGCATCTATTATGTATATGATTTCTTTTATGTAGGTACATGCTAACCCCTTAAATGTCTTTGTAGAACAAATTTTCAAAGTATATTGGTAGGATTTTATGCTAAAAATTAACTGTTTTATTTAAGAGTCTGTGTACATCCTTAAAACTCCAGACAAACGAAATATAAAAAGTGTAATCTACAAAAATTATGTTTATATGAAAGATATCACATAGGGTCACTGCCTTGATCTCTCAGCATGTGTCGTGCAATGGGAAGTCAAGATATCTAGATATGAGGGACATAATATGTCATGTATGAGATTCTGGAAAGTTGAAATTTGCAGAGAGGTTGAATAGATAACATTTTGGCATTTAATAAATCTTTGAAATTCAAGAAAGTAACAAATGCATGTATTTTTTACTGTCGTATCATGGATGATATCTGACTTCTATGAGAGTAAACTAATTAGATGATACTTGTTTTTATGTGTCATCAGAAAACCTTTTTGTGGATGCATTTATGAATGCTGCAGTTCTGGTAGCTATGTTTCTCTTCTATTATTATTGCTGCACAACTTAAGATGGCACTTCCACCTTCTCAATGCCATGAATTCTCCTTCTTGAGCTTAGGGCTGGCAGTAATTGAGAGCATTAGAAGAGCTATTCATCTATGTTTATTGCCTGCAATAATGATGAGACAATGTAATAATGATGAGAATTATATACAATCATACATTTCCTACCAAAGAACCCAACATACCTAACAGCTGGTAGAGTACCTCTCATTTAAAAATTATTTGAGCTTTCTTTATTATTAATTAAAACCTGTTTGGACATTTTTAATTATGTCGCATGCAGAAAAGACAATGTAGACCGAGCATGCTAGACCGTGTTTCATATTTATAGTACAACAGACTTGGAGGTGAAAACCCCTTTTTCACCTTTGTGCACTAAAACTTGTTTTCTTACAAAAGAGTTCCTTCTTCTGATTAGGTTAGGACTGACATCTTCTTATTTTATACTCAAGTTGGCTGACATTTATTAGCTGTATACTAGCTTAGATAAAAAGAAAAAATTCAGGGATGTTTTTCTACCATGCTTATTAACACAACTGCAGCCCTGGGGTTCTCTGATAATGGTTCCTTAATTTTATAATCTTAACAACACATATATAAAGCCTTTTGGAAGGAGTACACTACACATTGATGAATTCTTAGACTAGTTTTAATACAAAATCACAAATTTAAAGCAATCGTGATATGAATATTGCCCTTCATGAAGTCAATACATACTAGATATATCCAATATACATTATTGGTCTGTAAGGTTTTTCTCTGAAGTCAACATATTAGATGAAAATATATGATATGTAATTTTAGTGCTCTAAATGCATCATACAGAAGTGCATGTATCTATAGGTCAAAGGTCAAACCATTAAATGTCAAGGTCATTTATAGAGGTTAAGGTCAGATCAATCGAGAGCATTTTCATGTTGATATCATTTCTTTATAAATCATTTTAGAACCAAAACCATATGAGTTTTGCTTTCACTATTACTGAATACATTGCTAAGCATCTTCTCCTGCTACAAACAGCAAATGTTGGGTGCTTACAATTTCAGCCATTTAGGTCTTGTTGCACTTGGCTCTGCATTCAAAGTTGCTGGTGTGAAGCAATATATTGTGTTTAATTGGATAATGTTCACCAGCACAGGGTATAAATTAAGCTCAATTCAGCACTGTCTTGAGGTTCATGTTTACCGAATTCTTCTGCCCGCATTTCTTCTCGGACAAAATAAGAAAGTAAAAAAAAACCTGAAAAAAATTTACTGTGTGATTGGTTTTTTTCCAGCAATTTTACTGTCCCTTAAAAGCATGAGCACCAAGAGAATCAGTTACCATCTCCTTAATGTCTATGCTACTGGATAGATGGTTGGGCTTTACATGATCTGGCTTCTCTGTTGGTGTTATAAGAATTATATTGATCCAGTCTAAAAGACATTCAGCTTATCGGGAGTTTTATCTATTAAATCACTCCTCAGCGAAATGGTGCTTGGAGACACTTTGCATGGTTTCGTTTTAATTAGTCGCTTATAATCAAACTCTCGTTACACGGATTTTAAAGCTTCTCGGTTTTTTTTAGCATTTTCCTTAGGGGGGGATATATATGCAGCAATGTTTAATGGGGTGTTGAGGGAAAAAAGGTGGTAGTTTTTAAGTTACTTTCCTGAAAGTCCTTGATTATAGATATGATGTATTCTCTCTCTCTCTCTCTTTCTCTCTCTCTCTCTCTCTCTCTCTCTCTCTGGCTGATTTAACTTAGAGAAACACAAATACACTGAACTGATCAAAGTCAAGGAAATTGGCTAATTTTTAGAAAGGTGGGGGGGGGGGGGGGGGGGGGTCCTACTGATTTATTTGTACTCACTTGAACTGAACTTATACCTTAAAATAAAAACAATGTGGTGAATAAATAATGGAAATATAGTAGAAAGGCTACATTTAGATCAAAGGCACCATTTAAGAGGGTTAGCTAGGTGTATGTATAAACTTTACACTGAATTTTTTCTTTTCAAATAGATGATATTTCAACTGAATTCCTGTAGTAAACTCTAAACCGAGGGATTCGATTTTATAATATGTTAATTATTCATGAAATAGCACCATGTTAACTCTATTTAATGCGACTCCTCCCGATGATCAAGGACCGTTTCATTATAGTCCTGTTAATCATTACCATTGTAATCTACAATGTTTGAGAACATCTTTGAATTGTTATCACAAGTACTCTTATTTAGTTTTAGGCTTGATTAATGTGGCAATTAAGGTACTGTAAAAGTGGTTATTTACGCTGGTGGTTAAAGAATTACGCATTTTCTATTGTCAAACAATATGCGTGGGTATTAAATACTCAGATGAGTGATTTACCACTCTAAAGTTTTAATTTCTCTACCATACGCGTGGAGGTATTTTCCGCAGTTTTGAGCTTACCGCGTCTAGTGTAAATTTCCTCCACGCGTAAATGACCACTTTTACAGTATGGCAGCACCTAGCTAACAATCACAGCATTACCAGTAAAACCTCCTTGTTGCCGACTTGCTACTACATTCAATTTTAGACTGTTGCACTCTGGTATTTTTCCCGATATTCATTTGAATATGATATGTTGCTGAAACATTGTGCCCTATTTTAAGAATGGTTGCACAAGTCGCCCGTAAATGGGATATTCATTTTCTGCGTTGCACATACTCTGTGCCCCATTATAATGTCTGGTACCCGAATTGCCCCATGTAATGTTGATTTCCAATGTTACACATACAATTCACAGTATTTCACTATTCACTGTTCCCATTATAATTAAAATCACAGTTCCCATTACAATGTTAGGTATACAATTATTTCCCCCTTGTAAATATTGCAATATCAGCAACCAGCAATTGCCATTACTCTTGTACTAATTGAAAAAAGAGTGAAGTCACATTATAAAGTCCACATTTATTGAAAGTATAAGGGTTAAGATAAAGACAATATTTGAATATCATCTGGAGGTTTGATGTCATTGGTAAATATTTACATTTGCAAATATTTTTCCTTATATGAACCTATAGAAAAGCGAAAACGTTCAATTCTGTATGAACGATTTCGTGACGTATCAATGATCATAGCGAGCGCAAATCGCTTGTCTCTTGGATTATTGTAAACATAAAATCTCGGTTATTTTAACAGTTCTGAACGATTTGTCTATTTCAAACGTAAATATAAGTAATAAACAGCAATGTTAAAAAGTTCACCGGGATATGAAGTTGGTTGGTACGTGATCAAATCTACTGAGAAGCCCTTCGGGCTTCACAGGATTTGATCACGTGACCAACCAACTTCATATCCCGGTGAACTTTTTAAATTGCTGTTTATTTCTTAAATAAAGCATCAATGGCTGTTTGTTAGTCATAAAATGATTTCACAGTATATTAAAAAAACCAGCACATACATATACAGTTCAAACACTCTTTGTTTTGTATTTTTTTTTTAATCAAAAAAATTCACAGATTTTTACTACTCAACATATTGATTCTTTCACCTCCATATTTTGATTATGAAAACTGTCAATGAATTGAGTTTAAAGGAATACATTAAAATAGGTGGGTTGGGTTTGGGGTCACAAAAAAAATGGAGTCGAAAAATAGCGGCAGAATTTACAATGGAGAATGATGATTCATTGAAACTTGTCCACAGTATCGCTTTCTCTCAGTATACGACATGGGGTAACTCATAATCGTACTCCGATCAGCGGCCCGAAGAGAACCGTTGATGCAGATGTGACATTTCAGAATGCGAATGAATGCACGGCGGAATGCAGTGTTAAACATTGTGTATATGATCGGGTTTGCCAGTGAAGCCGTGTATCCCATCCACACAAACACAGACATGAGTTCAGGCGTCACGTTCAGCATGCAGTGCTCGCAGGTCACCGACAGAATATTCACCGTGAAAAACGGCGTCCAGAGTATCACAAAGACAGCAAAAATGATTCCTAGCACCTTGGAGGCCTTCCGTTCGTTGGTGGTGGCTCGCTTGGACATGACAGGCATCATTCCCTGAGACTTGTTTAGCCTGGAGAGCAGGCGGTGAATGGTGTGAGTCTTCAGCACCCCGTTGTTCAGTTCATGACCCGATGCACCGCTGCGCTTACTTAATGTCCCATTACAGAGCTGTCGGCTGGAGCCATTGTAGAGCCGACTACGAGAACCAAGAAGCGGAGTGGAGGGACTGGACGATTTTTGATTAGGAATAGAACACATGTGTAGGGTGTCGGGTCGAAGTTTTATGGTCAGGCATTCCGAACTCTCAGACGTTTCCGAGGGGTCATTTAAAGAATCGCCCGATTCAGATAGAGCCGTTGAATGATGACTGCATGTGCTGATGTCAATACTGGACTGCGACATTTTGCGACCTCCACAAGGACAAGATGTCATTCCATGTGATGTAATATGTTGTACATTAAGGAGACTGGTTTCCGTAACACATTTTGAGAATGCTGTGTGATGGTTGTTGTTGTTGTTTATTGCTGTGGTGAATTGTTGCGATGCCTCGGTTCTAGGAATTAATTGACAGTCGCTGCGCGTTAACACATCAGAGCATGAGTCATCATCATCACAGACATGTTTTTCACTGTTGTCACTAATTTGTTGCAAATGCTTCACAATTAGTCCCTTATCATCTCTGTCATCTGCTGAATTTTGATGGGAATCATCAATCTTTGGCTCTTCATGAATTTCTTTGCTCCAAACAGACTCTTCAGATCCTGAGGGAGTGAGTTTTGAACTTTGAACTTGAGCAAGAAAATGAGATCTGTTGCACACAAAATCCTCTTTGTCAAAGTCGCCTTTTAGAATTTGATCCATTTCTTTTTGGATTTTGGAATAATTTTCCTTCCATTCCACAAGTTTGAGGTCCTTTTTCCCAATGTCACTACAGCTGTGGAAATGGCTGTTACCTGAACAAGGGACAAGGTTTGATATGATGGAGTTAGAAGTGTTCACAGTTGAGCATGACATTGCTTGGTGTACAGACACAGAAGCCTTCACCAGTGACCGCTTCACCAATGAATCGTTGGAATTTATGCGCAAGAAATTGTCTCCATGACCAGACATCAAAGGATAAGACCTTTGAGGTTTTCTGCAGATTGAACTGTATGATGAAGGTTCTTGATCGGCCAGAGTTTTTAGACACAACATGGATGAGGCTTTTTGATCTAATTTTGAATCCCCTCCAGCGGTCGCTTTTTCTTCCAATCCTAGTCCCAGAACAGGATTAGACTGTTTAATTTGAACCATGTCCATTTCATTTTGTTCTTTGACGTTATCCACACACATAATGCTATATTTAGAATGAAACTTCTGGCTTGCGGAAGGGTTGGGTAAGGAACATGGTCCTCCATTAGTGAGGAGTGTGGTCTGACTTTGCGGACTCCTGTCACATTTTGGGGTATTTAGTAGTGTCCCCAGCACCGATGGATCGCTATCACTCAATGCATTACTTTTATCTTTGTCGTCTGTTGGTGGACATAAAAGTGTTTTCATTTCGCACTTTTCGCCATGTTTCTGGAGGGTTTTTAGATCGGATCTGTCAATGGTTTTCATGAGCTTCTGGTTTTTCCAGAGAATCCTGATGGTTAGAATATAGGTTATCAGCATGATAGTCAAGGGAATGTAGAAAGCAAATATTGAACCATAGATGACAAAGTCACGAATGGCCGGAACGCACTGTCCATGGTTGAAAACTGAGTTTGTGTCGCTTATTCCATAAACACAGATGGGACTGCTAATGGTGATGGATACCAGCCATACAAACAGAATCTTCAGAGCCACGGTCATTTTGGTCTTGTTTCTGCCGTATTTCATTGGGTATTTGAGCGTGAAGTAGCGGTCCATGGACATGGTACACATGTGCCAAATGGAGGCTGTACACATCAGAACATCGGTGGTGACCCAGAAAATACAGAACTCTGGACGCAATGGAAAGTTCCCTGTAAGACAGAATGTATATAATAGTTTCTAGAACAGATGATAAACTGTCAAGATACACATTATAAAAATGAATGAGTTACATAATGGTTTATGATTGTTGTAAATTAGGGACAATTATTTTAATTAAGGTCTTCCGTTTCCAACGGAAGACCTTCTAGTGATTGTAATGTTTTATTATTATTATTATTATTTTTTTCCCAATTTTTGTCCACAAGATTTCTCAGAGATGGCTAGATAGATTTTCCTGAAATTTTCAGGAATGATAGAGAATAATAATATCTCGAGGCGTTTTTTTCATTTTTTCAAAATTCACTTCCGTTCGTCCGTTTCCTGTCCCGAGACAAAAAGCTTGTCACATCGAGATCTCAAAAATAGTAAAGACATGAGCATTCAATCTTTGTGGGATGATAGACCTATATGTGTAGATGTGTTTAAACTATTTTGTTTTGTTCGTCGCAACTTCCGGTCGTTACCGGAAGCACTTTAAAAATTTTTTTTTTTAAGCATTTAGTTTATTTAACACAGAATTAAAATATAAGTATAAATACCTACATTCCTCATCTATCCGATGCTAGATAAACAAAAAAATTCTACTTCCGGTGAGATATCTCAAATATCTCAGGTAGTCTTTTTTAGACAATTGTTGTAACAGCGAGATCTCAAAAACTATAAGTGATGAAGACACGAAACTTTTACGGTTGATAGACATTTGATAGAAGATATGTTTAACTGGTTTTATTTTGTCGACCGTCATTTCCGGTCCACACCGGAAGAGTTCAAACAAATCAAGCTTTTTATCAGTTTAACTGTTTTCCTTTGATAGTATTAGTTAGCTCGATGAACAATAATGTGCAATATGCAAGTATACAAAAATTAATAAATTAATTTTTCATTGAGCATTTCCGTTTGTCCGTTTCCTGTCCCGAGACAAAGAAACTTATTTCGACGAGATTTCTTAAACGGTAACGACTTGAACAACCAAACTTTGTGGGATGATAGACTTATGTATGAGCATTTGTTTACATTATTTTGTTTTATCCGGCGTAACTTCCGGTCGTCACAGGAAGTACACCAAAATTTGATTATTTAAAAATATTTTGGTTGTTTAGCATGGAAGTAACATTTTAGCAATAGAAATACAAAAGTTCATCTACACATGGATAAATAAACAAATAAATTTAACTTCCGGTGAGACATCTCAAATATCTCAGGTAGCTTTCTTTTATAAAAAGTTTGTACCCGGAGATCTCAGAAACTGTAAGAGACTAAGATACAAAACTTATATAGATGATAGACATTTGATTGAACATGTGTTTAATGGGTTTCATTTGGTTGTCCGTCACTTCCGGTTCTCACTCGAAGCGTTCAAGCAAAATGAAGTTTTTTTTTAAAGTTTAGAATTTTTTAAAACAATTTACTCAGTGTGATGAACAGTAACGTACCGTAGGTAAATGTATTAGAATATCTACTAAATTTCCTTAATCACTTCCGTTTGTCCGTTTCCGGTCCTGAGACAAAAACCTTTCTCTTAACTAACAAAACTTGCACATCCAAACTTTGAGGAAAGACAGAACAATGTATGAAGATATGTTTACTATGTTCTGTCTGTTCCGGCGTAACTTCCGGTCGTCACAGAAAGTACTCAAAAATTGACTTTTTGTGTTTTTGTTTTGTTTTACATTGAAGTAATTACTAGGAAATTCCATCACAATATAAATTATATACATTTTCGTTTAACAAGAGAAATGAATTTTTTTTTCAGATTAATACATGAGAAACGGAAGACCTTTTTGTTGCTATAGCAACAAGAGTCTAGTTATATTTATTTCTCTCAGTTAAGGATGAAACATTTTGGTACCCATATTGTTGATGCTGCAGTTAGTGGCCTCTTATATCCCCCCCCCCAACCCCACTTTCAAACCCCACCCACACATATACACACCACTACAACTGTCAATGATTGAAAAAGATCCTAGTACATTTACAAAATCAAAATATGATACAAAGAGGAAGAAGAGATTAGATAAGACAAGGAAGGGTTTGTAGAGAAGTTAGAATGATCAGTCAAATTCGATTTCTTTGTCCATGTTGTGGGAGGCGTGATAATTGAAGAGTAATAATCCTTAATGATGCAGCATAGCACACCCACAAACTTGTTTACAAATCGGGTTCATCTGTGACAAAATCGTGGGAGCAGCAAATATTCCAATTAGCATGCAAGAAATAAATTGATCTTGCCCGCCAGTGTGTCTTTTTATTGTCAAACAAGCAAATTTAAGATTTTCCCGGAACTGGAGATTGCGGACCAGAAAGAAAGAAATCAGAAGAAAATAACGCTAATATATTGATCCGGGATGCTTGTTATCTGCACATTTATTTCTTGCCAAATTTTTATTGCCGAAAGAGATTTTATCTGTAACTGGTGGAAATACGATGAATTAAGAGAATTGACAGATACGCTTTTGGTTCCCCTTTACAGAATTCATAAAGTTTAATGCACTCCGTAGGGTGAAATATTGAATTGGATATTCCTTTAGGGCTGTATTACCTCTGGAGAATGATTAAATCGGAATACTTTGAGTGGTCAACATTTACAAACATTGGACTGCTATTTAGGGTTGAATCTAAATCACAAACAATAAGTGAATTTTAGAAATAATATCTGTACTGTACAGTTATTATCAGAAAAGAATTGAGAGAGAGAGAATGAGAAGAGAGGAAAGTAAATCTGTATTTATATATAATTTTCAGCTTTGAATTTGATTTCTTGAAAATAATATAATGTACGGTTATCATATGAAGAAATTTGAATATATTGCTTGAAAGAGAGAAGGAGCAAAGACTCATGCTGCTCAGAGAGAGAGAGAGAGAGAGAGAGAGAGAGAGGAGAGAGAGAAAGCATGTACTGGTATTTATATCAGCTTTGAGCTAATCTTTATCAGCTTTGTGATTTGGCTACAGTATCACTTATATTATCATTATTATTGGTTATTTCTAGTCTATACACATCAATCATAGGCAGAATGTCATAAAAAGAGCCAAGATTGTGTTTGACATTGGGTATTGTGGAGTTAAATAAAAAAAATTGGATATTCTTGTTGCAGGCATATGCATTTCTTTCAAAGTCCTGATCATTAAAGAACGATATCTCCCAGCGGGAAGTCGGGGAGCAGCGGGATGCATTCTGGAATTTTTCATAGTGAAAAGAAATGTGTTGGTGCTGCAACATATTTCAGTATCAAACCATTGATAACACTGATAGTAATCACAAAGCACGCCAAACATTCAGTAGGGCTCCGATAACTGGAAAGGTTTCCGATACCAATGAATATTTGATTACTTTGTCGCACTTTATTAATTTATCATATAAGTAAAAGATCAGAAATCTGTTGGGGATCTTATGTTCTCTGCATGTCAGCAGCAAAAATGTTCAGGATTTTATTTTCCTCGCTTCTGTATCATCTCTTTACAGATTCTATGAATTTCAAAGTTAAATTTGATTTAAAATTGATTTTTGTGATTTTGATATTTGATTTTTCAATGTGTGTAAATATCTGATTGTCCATTGATACTGGTAATCAATCTTTTTGCCTGTAATCAGAAAACCTTGACATTTTAAAGATGTTACCAAATCGGAAATACCATTTAAATATTTAAAAAAAGGAAGAAAAAAAATTCAAATTGTATCGATTACCGGTAAATAAGATTTAAAAAAAAAAATCGATTAATGCATTAAATTTGAATCAAAATATTGAAATCCATTTCATAAACCAAGGATTAAATATCCATTAAATTTCTATCCTGTAATATTGTTATATAAACTTGATATTGATATTTTGAACTTTAATTAAATGCGTAATTAAATTTAACTTGTGAAATCAATTCCATATCCCAAGGACCTTGATGACAAAGAGTTGATAAGTGAACCAAAAAAACTCCAACATATCACCCTAGGGGTTATTGCAAATCTATGAACTTTCGTGATCAGAGCTCAGTAAAAGATAATTCCATCTATTTACTCATTCCCTTCCAATCTTCTTCATTTTTGTCCCTTTTTAACCCCGAACATCCTTTGGGCATGGTCAATTTTGCGAGATCCCCACGACTTGTTTCAGACTTTTTGCGTGTCATTGTAATATTGATATTTTGCTGACTTTCAAGAAGCTGTAGGGAATATATTAATGTTCAGAACGATTTGTAAGCTTCAATCTTGGCATGTTATCGCAGAAATAATTCTTTTGGAATGGAGGTTTTGGGGGACATTGATGATGTTTATAGCTTGCCCTCTGACTATATAAGTAGTATCACTCCCTCAGAGCCGTGATTAATGGCTGATGTTAATGAAGATCTACTGTACAGAGGACAGATTATACATGCTTCCCACTGCAGCAGTTATTAGCAGCTGCATCATTCATGGGTTGAGGATCTTTTACTTTAATTGTCTTTCTAAGTAAATAAGCACATTTTTAAAATTCAAATTAATGTTCTCTACCAGGATTTGAACTAAGCTTCCAACTTGATTCATTTTTTGATAAAGGTTAAAGTTAATATGCTTGTAATTGTTAATTTGAAAAAATGTCTTCATGGGATAATCATCTAAAGGTGTTATAATTATACATGTATTAGGCTAAGCGCATCTTCCAGTAACCAAATTGGGTTCTAATATATTTGCATCTTACATGTACAACACCAATGTACATGATTTAAAGACTTTTACAGTATGAAAAAGCTGGTATCAATGAAATTAATATATTATTTTGTATTCTAAAAGTGCATGGCAAGTATAGCTCTTCAAATCACATTATCTTGATCATCACTTCACAAAAGTTTAATGTTTTGAAAGAAAAAGATATTTGTAATGAAATCTTGGGAATCGTAACACTGGGGGCTTAACTGAATGCAGAAAGATGCTTTCATCATTGAGTCCTTGTATACATTAGGGCACAGGCTCTTAATAACGATGGATGGGCAGCAATAATTCGGGCTGATCAGATTATCTCAGATTGAGTCCTCTACTTATGTACATTGATTGGATTTCAGTTTTTGTAGTGTGCGATGCATACATCGGGACAGGAAGCTTCCGTTTAGGGGTTGATCGTCTCGAAGGTCGGGGCCAATGGTTAACCACCTCGCCTGATTAATATCATAGAATATCATAGCCCCCCATTTGTATATGTCATATAATGTAATGATAAGGAAAAACTGCTTTGCTGCATTTTTTAAACAAACTTTTATCACATTTTGAATTTTAATTTTTCTTCTTGTAATTTTTTTTTTTGGTTGATTCTTTTTTGATATTTGTTGGAGTGTATTAATGAGTGGATGCATAAAAATCCAAATCTAATATTAATATGATTTTGAAGGAAAAAATATAAGCCTTCAAGGAAATATTATGTCTGATGCCAAGCCTTTATGATGACTTAAATATATGGCCTTAAGCTGGGGAAAAACAAGAATTCATTTAATAATAATGAGTTGTTTTTTTTTTACGAGTTTTATTGAAATACAATACTTTATAGTTGCTATAATGGTTTTTCTATGAGTGATGTAGCAGTTATTACAGATCTGTATGGAAGTATCAGTATCTGCAGACTCCTGTAAATCTGACTAGATTATATTGTCAAGAGAAGTTCTGGGATTGCAACATGGAAAACGATGGGAGATTAATTAAACGAGTTTATGATCGCTGCTATAAAATTAATCCCGAGTCTTTTTGTGATCTCCTGAGGGTTTTTTTTTTAATGATAAGTGGGCAATTTATGATTTTAGAGGAGTTTTTCAGTGAGAAATCGCTTCTATTCTCGTATTTCCATCTAAAGCTCAGTTATTATTATTTTAGAATGAAATATCGAAATGGGATAAAGAGAAAGGTATTTTAATGAGAGAGAAAGAAAGGAAATTCAAACATACTGATAGAGATATTTAGTGTAAAGAGAAATGATTGCCTCTAATGTATAGACAGACAATTATAAATTTCTGATAATTCATGTTGAAAATAGAAAGATTTGAGAATAATTGCTAAATTGCCAAGATAATTAAGTTTTGAAATTGTTTCAACTTTTTCTCAGAGGTTATAAAACGTTGCTTTTGAGCACATAATTAACTTGTAACCATAAAAATTTTATGTGTGTAAATAAAAAAAAAAAGAAGCCAATTTTGGCATTTGAAAAAATCCTTTTTGCCAATAAGAAAGACAGCAAATTAGAAATAAGTGGGAAATAATTAACAATGTGATACTTCTGTGATTATATAGATTCATATCTGGAATATAAATCATTTTGATTTTATCAGTTCTTTCATTTCTCACACAGATGGTAATAATAAATGTTGAATTGAATTAGTTTATATCTGAATTTAAAACATCATTAAGATTAAGATTATAAATCATAAATTGGTCATACCAAAAAGTTCGACTATCATTCCAAACGGCATCACCAAAATCGAGACCAAGAAATCGGCGATCGCCAGCGACATCAGGAAGTAGTTGGTCATGTTCTGTAGGCGTCGGTCCCAGATCACCGCAAGGCACACCAGAAGATTCCCCAGGGCTGTGCAGAACACGATGAAAATGATGGCCAGCACCCCCCACTTAGGGGGATGAGGAATTGATTCATCGATGGCCGTGGAATTCACTGATGGGAAGGAAATATTGTTAAAACTGGTAATGTCGTACCCTCCGACATGGTCGGAAAAATTCATTCTGATTTTAGGGTGCACCTCAGCATGCAGGGTTAAGACAACCTGCATCATCTCCAGAAACGGTGACATTGGTGGATAATATTTCTTCCATCACATCTCTGGGTAATACAAAGTCCAAAGTCAAAGATTTCTTTTCGCCTTCTTTAATATTTTATGGTTCTCCGATGGACTTAAACTTCTTCTCCAAATGATGTATTATTCCAACTCACAACTGTGTTAACTCCTTGGGAGTCGAACTTGATTGATATTGGTGAGCTTTTAGGAAGAGCTTCAGAGCTGCTGAAGCGATGCAATGTTAACTTTTGGACTATGCGAGAAGGCATTAGAGTATTGAGTCATCCTCCACCAGTTGCTGCGTGCAGGGCTCTTCATTGGAGCCATTGATTTTGATATCCGCCAGGTGTGTCTCCAGTTCTCTATGATGTATTGGACTCTAATTGGTCACATTTTGCAGAAGAAAATGGCCATTACTCCCCCTCACAAAATGGCTCACATCTTTTTGGTAGGAATTCTCTGGAGCTAAACAAAACCAACTGCTACCTACCATCTTACTATTCTTGGCTAAATTGATAAATTATTTTTTTTTTTTGCTCTGATCATCTGCTTCCTTTCATCCTCTTTAAGCTCAGTAAGCTGACTGATTCAGATAGATAATGAAAAATTTCTGTAGGTTTTATTTATCAAGGTTTTGTAGTCAGTGGAGTGACTTCAGATTTTGGTCTACTCGGCATCCCTGTGGTTTCAATAAATTTCAGAGGAAGCTTCAGAGAGTGTGGAATCTGGATAGCATTTGATTTATAGTAATCCACAATCAGAAGAACTGTAGGATTTTGTAGACTAAAGTCTCCCGATTTTGAACCACCCTAAATTATTATTCTCTGCCCGACAAAAAGCAGCTATTGAGACATTTATATGGTTGAGCATGGGGCATTTTCTGGAACCAGAATTCCTGGCATAGATGTTGGATATTGTATTCTGTGCACTCAAATGACATTATGAATTGATTGAAGATCAAGTACGTATCAGGAAAGTTTGCGCAAAACTGATGTTATCTGTGAATATTTGGTCAATCAATGCACCAAATCAGTTATAGATGCCAGGGCTTGAGTACAAAATCCAAATTAGACCAAAATTAATTTGCTCCATTTTCCACAGGGCCTCTATAGCTTGTAGAAATTAGGCTTCTGATAATAGAGCCGCTTGTAGATCAGGACCAAATTTGCCAAAGTCCAAGTCCTACTGCAGGTGAACATTACATAATCAGTTAGATTTAATACTTAGTATTGGAAATGTCCTCTTGTGTTATTGCTGCGATAACCAAAAAAGGCCAACATTAAGCTCGTTATAATTGCTTGAAGCCTCCTCTCACAGATTTATTGCTTTCGACCTCGGGCTCAAACTATTGAATACCATTACCCCTATCTGGGCTATCGATGAAGGAGTTTTTACCTAACGGGTATTGGCTGTTAATTTGATTGACATTTGTATTGGAAATGGGATGAGAAGTTTCTGTTGTATCGTATGGAGAAACTATGTCAAAAATTCCATAAATCTCTTCTGATGAATTATATTTTAAAGTAACATTATTTCAATGGTTTAATATTTCATGTTATAAAGAAAAGTATTGTCAAGTTAATTTATAGAAAAGTATCGGTTTAGTTAGCAATGGAGCTTGAGTAGCAATGGTTCATAAATAAATGAATGATGAAAGATGAAAATTATGAATCATATTGATTTCAAAGTATTGATGTTTATGGAAGGAACATGTTAGACCAAAGTTTTTTCTGAAAAACCATTTTCTCTCAATGGGATTTTCAGCTGATCACATGACTCTTTAAAATCCAACTCAAAACTTAAAACATGGTTTCATTTTAATTATCTCAAGTTAAAAAGGTACCTTTGATTTAATTATTGAAGATTTAGCATATAATTCAGTTCTATGACCTGAAACATTTAATTAAAAAAAGGAGAAAGATTTATAGGTAGTTAAAAGGCTGTCTTAAGTTTAATTGAATTTATGAATCCGTGATTTTGATTTTTTGTAACAACTACTGTTAAATCAATTAATTATACCCCACGCAACGAAGTTACGAGTGGTAATGTTTTTGACCCATCCGTCAGTCAGTAAACACTCCATCAGTCCTGTTTTTTTGTAAGCACAGCTTCTCTTATGCCGCAGCACGGAATTTTGGGAAACTACGTAGGTATTAATAGGACTCAATGTGTAGTTGTGCATATTATCAGGAAATTCTGATTCCGTTATTTTTCTGAGAATTTCGGCCCTTTTGAACTTAGAATTTTGGCCATATGGTGAATATTGTATTTGAACAGTTTGTAACCGCAACTCCTAGGCTTAAACCGCTGCACAGAATTTCGTGAAGCTTTGTAGGTATTTAGGACACAATGTGTAGATGTGCATTTTACTTTGCTTACACAATGAACCTGGCTTATTAAAAAAGGAAGTAATTACTTTGTCTTGTCTAACACAGCCAGCTTCTGAAATCTTAGACTAGTGCATTATGGATCATAATACATGAGAGAGAGAGAAAGAGAGAGAGAGAGAGAGAGAGAGAGAATTCTTGAGTTTGCATTAAAATGGTCAAGAGAAAAAATGAGTTTAACATAGACTCTGACAGAGAGCAGAGACAGATTCAGGTAAGTAGGAGATAGAGAGGCAATTATTGGCTGGTAATTGGAAACTGGAAATAAACTGTTTATAGTTTAAAGTCATTGTTTTACTCAAGGTAAAGGATATATTTATAGTAATGATCAAATCATTGTCTGCATTTATGACATACACATGCTTTCAATATGAGTGTCCATATCATTTGATATATAGAAACTTTTCAGGCTTAAAGGAATTTTTTTCAAAACATAATTTTCTCTACAAGCTGATTAGAAGCTTGGCATAGACCTGTACTAGATGTTTGTTTTTACTGACGAGAACTTTATTTTGGAAAGTTGCTGCAGTCTCAAAAATTTTTGCGTAAATTAAGTTCTTGCATATAAAAAGTTTTATACAATTAAATTACCGTATTGCACTCTTAGGGAATAAAATCAGTTATCCAAGGGAGTGTCTTGGTAAATAGTTTAGATTTTTGTGATTTAATTTTTTTTTTTAGTTTTTAAATGGGGAGTATTAAGTATTTCAAAATAATAAAAACTTGGCAGCATCTTCCATAGCAGTCCTAATATCTTCCGGAAAAGGCTGCTTCAAAAACTCCTTGACACACAATTCTCTTTTTAACATTGACACCTGGGATGCAGATTATAGATTGATTATGCTGCAATTTCTTTTTTAAGGATTTAAGTTATTATGTCAGTAAACTACAGCCATCACTGGCAGCTGGATCAGCATAATATATCTACCTAAAGTACAAAGATAGCAATTTATGTAATGTCCCGGATACGACTCAAAAATTCATGCATCTCATCACATAACACAAAGAAAAGTAACTGCACGTAAAGAGAAAAATGATCAGTCAGAGTTATCTAACTTGCACTGTATCAAATGGAACTGCCAAGAATATTTTTTGTCCTTACAGAAATTTGATAGGCTGAGATGTTAAAAACTTTTTTGCATGCAATCATGAATTGATTTTATCTTGTAAATTTAATAGACTGGCTGCAGATAACCTGTCAGTTATCTTAGATTTTGTACTTTAAAATTTCAACAAAAAAAGATTCATTTTAGAATATTCATGATATTGTATTCAATTTTATGACTGTTTTGACAATCAACATCAGGCCATATTTTGACTAAAAATTTTTAATTAATTTTTCTAGTTTTTAATTACAGTCCTGAATACACAGTTTTGTGAGTTTCACTTAATAAAGTTTGAATGAATGGTTATAATACAGAATGTAGCCTCTTATTAATTTGTACAGTATATATTTAGGTTGTGAAATTCTTGTGTCAGATAGGTCAAGCCCCATTAGATGACAGCTGTTACAACTAATTCATTATATTAAAGATACAAAGTTAGAATGCTATTACATGTATATATTCATTAAAAGTTACCTTTACCTTTAAGCCTAATGATAAAAAAGATTATTTATAAAATTGTGGCTGTAGCAAAGATGTAATTGAACAGAATAAGTTTTGCTCAGACACCAAGCATTTCTATAATTCATTTGCCTGACATGATATTTTGTTTTAATAATTGCTCTTGAAAGAGTTTTTAATAATACTTGTACCTCTCAGGGGCTGACAAATACATTTTTTAAGCACTTGCCCTCGGGCAAAATTTACTTGCCCTACCTCAATATCTACTAGCCTGACCAAATTCTTTATTGGGATTATAAATAAACAATACACATACCGTACAATGTTTTTGCCCTTTACTTTAAATTTTTCCATTTTAATACTCTTCATAATACATAGTTTTGATTCAACATCACTTCCTCTTGGTTTTCTCGAGAATGTGTTAAAAAATCATATGATATTTAGTTGGATTTGTTGTATAGGTAAAAAACAAACATTTTATTAACAGATTTGGGTGTCTTCATAATTTTTTTTACCTTAGGTGAATGTCCGAGATAATAGGTGACAAGCGCAAACACATGTTCACGGCCATGGTTTCATTAAGGCCGCAGAGTTGTTAAAAATAAAGATGAAATGAATCTTCAGTGAGTTGTTAATTTAAACTAATTATATATAATCATATTAGGCCTACTCTGGTAATATTTTAATTTTTAAAAAGTTCTAGGCTATGATTACGATTAGCGAGTGATAACAGGTACACATCTATTTTTAACATCAGTTATGGCGGCGTACATGGAGACGGTGAACACAGCTCAAAGACGTTGATCATACAATAAACAGCTCAAATTGATGTTGCCATTTTATAAGTATTTATCTATTAACAGAGTATAATCAAAACAGTTTTTGCAATTAAACGCTCTAACAAAGATTAAATTAGTTTTAAACATTATGATAAACAAACACAAGAACAGTAGTACTGAATAACAGTAGAGAGAATTTATTTCATTATGATAGCCCGTGCTGCACCTGGAAAAAAAAAATGTCAAAATCCTATGGTGGTGTATAATTTAAGCACCCTTAGATCGTAAAGAGTTTTCTAGAAAAAAAAGTGTGTATTATATTCGGCGAAATACGGTATTTTCATTTCCAGTACATATGCGAAAGTTTAAAAAGCCCACGGGCAAGTCCCTACCGATTTTTTACTTGCCCGATTGGAAAAATAACTTGCCTCGGGCGTCGGGCGATTGGATTTGTCAGCCCCTGGGCCTCTCCTTAATATCTAAACATTTTCGTTTATATTTAAGATTTTTGGGGGATTTTTTTTATAAAATCGTTATATGAATATGTATAGATAATTTCATTTTTTGTGAGCATATATAGTTAAATTAATGGTTACTCTTAATATATGACTGTAGAGTATAAAGTATCAAAATCATAAATCATCACTAATCAATCATTTAAAATTATAACGTGAATTAGACTGAAGGCCAAATATATGAATTGCCATTCCCAAGTAAACTTTTATTATTATCAAAAAGCAAAATAATTTTATATTGTTATACCTGGAAATTTAAGGAATAAGCAGCTTGATAAAATGTTGTATGGAAGCTAAATCTGTGTTCATTGACAGAATCTGCTAGACGTTCTGGTTACACCACGGCAGACAATCACTGGCCCTTCTGTGTTTTGTCTTTATCCCCAGACAAATTATTAGTTTAAAAATATTGGTCCCATTATTGCTTCATTTTGATGGGGAGCAGAGTTTAAACTTGTCTGGATGCTTACACTTTCCCTGCTTTTATGAAGCCTGTTCTGTCTTTAATGTGCAGGCTTAATTGGGTTTTACGAGGGGAAGGATTGGGTAAATTACGGTAGCAAGGATTGGGTAAATTACGGTAATCCTCCTGGTGTTTCGGCTGTGTCTACCAGATGCAGAGGCCTATGATGCAGGGTCCTGTAATCAGCTCTATTGGGTGACAACTGTGTCTGTTAGCTTCCAAGAAAATCTGGTAAAAAAAAGAATATACACCTGCAGATGAGCTTGAGAAGCATTTTTTACAGTTCATTTAGGTGCAGACTTGTGGACAAAAAAACTCAAATCTGCTAAATTCTCCTAACCAAATCTATGATTAGGTTTAATATCTGAAGGCTTTCATATTTTAATTGCACCAATTACAATACAGCATCCTGTGATTATTCTAAGGAGATAGAGGACTTTATTGTGCATTCATCACATTTTATAGGGAATAAAGAAAACGGATTTCTGTTTTACTCACATTAATATTCTAATCTAATCAAGAATCAAGAAAATCAGTATAAAATAAAAGAATAAAATATAAAATAAAAGAAAATAAAACCCGAATTAATCATTTACATGAAGACAATTCATAAAGAATTAAAAGGTCTGCCACTTAACAGCTGCAGCGATACATGAACTTAAAATCGTGATACATATGTTTTGTAAATGTCAGCTATTTAATTTATTATGATTGAATGCTATGACACAACTGACTTGATACTTTCCATGCAGTACCTGTTGTCATTTGTTCTCGCAAATCACTGCAGGAATAATTATAAATGCATATTGATACAGGAATGTATACTGTAAACATATTACATTTGGTTGTGTATTCTTTTTAGCATTTTTGGTGGAAAGCCACTTCTGCTAAATCAAGTATATCGCTAAATGCCATTCATATATATATTAGAATAGGCACATTCAGAATTAGGCTAATTAAAATCCAGGCTAACTTTTTAAAAAATCATTTTCCGCCAAATATCGTACACGCTAAATATAATATGTTTACAGTAATAGAACCTCATGTGATCCAGACTTTTTCTTGCCTCGCAATCAACCCTGTTGTTAGTAATTTGTGAAATAAAGTATGTAAATGATTAAAGTTGGTATACAGTAATTGCTTAGAGTCCTATTGATGCATGTGTTGTCTACAGTAACCTTCAGTGATACAAATGAAGCTATTTTTAATACTTTGCTCTTTGACAGGTATCGCCAAAAGGGAGATAAAAACAGTCCGTTACTTGTTAAATCCTCTTCTTGTAATTTGCTCTAATGTTGTTTGCACTTCCTGTTTAATTACTCGTCAATTTGACAACAAACGTTTGACTAATTTCCTGTCTTAATTACTCGTCAATTGGACAACAAACATATACAACTTATTTTCATCACCAGATGATAGAGTTCATTCACATCTTTGGTAATTTCCTGTCGATACTGCCAAGGACTTTTAATTTATTGTTTTTGCAATGCCAATTTTTTTTTCTTCTTCACCCTTCTGATCAGCTTCAGACCCTGTGGGATGAAGCGAGGTTTTATTTTGATGGTGGGTGATGCGAATTAGGCAACGCTGTTCCCCTCCAAAAAACGCCTTCAAAGTTAAAGACTTACAATAAAACGTAAATTTATCTGCCATCCTAAGTTTTGGAATTGCTTTGTGGAATTGTATTTTTGCTGTCTCTGTGGTTTTATTTTTCCCAGGGAATCGTAAAACTACGATTCCTAGGAACTTTAGAATGTGTTTTCTTATTCGTTGATCTTTCTTTTATGATGTTTTTGTTCATTAAACCTTATGGATCCCTGGGTTGGTAACAAATTTTTTGGTTTTGTTGTTTTAGAAGTTTCCAGAGATGTGATCTTAAATAACCTTTAAAATTTTGGAATTTCAAAACAAAAAAATCAATTCCCTGGAATATTGGAATGAATGAAAGGTTTACTGCAAGTTTTCAATTTTTCAGAGATTCAAAGAAAAAATCATATGTACACATTGTGAAAAAAATTTCATAATATGGTAAATGATATATATGTGAATGTGACAATTAAGTCATGAGTTCATATATGTGTTTATGAAAAATTTATGTAATTATCTTATATTTTGTAGGTAAGTTCATCAAAAGTTTGTGTGGTAAAAATAACCATGGTTTGGATGCTCAGTTTCCGTTATGATCAAGTTTATCAAAAGAAAGTCCAGGTAAATTAATGGACATTTTGAGGTTAGTAAAGAAGTACAAAAGTGGACTTGATATTTGATCTGATCAATTGAAACATCGGTAAGT
Organism: Magallana hongkongensis; assembly: GCA_016163765.1. NCBI lineage: Eukaryota > Metazoa > Mollusca > Bivalvia > Ostreida > Ostreidae > Magallana > Magallana hongkongensis. The sequence goes on from WFKH01010211.1 coordinate 47,239,068, forward strand.
ATTGATGGAAAATGGATCACCATGTTTAACTTATTTAAGATAATCAGAAAGTTTCTATTATTATAACTAATTATTATAATTTATTATAATAATTGCGCAGACTAAAGAGATTTAATGAACATTCGTATAAACCCATTTTAGCCACATGAACACCATTTTAAATGGTGCACTTGTCCAGGATTTTATATAAAGTATCCATATATTATATAGAATGTCATACAATATATCAATTTCATTTTTAAAGTTATGAATCCCCACTGTAGTCAACTTTCAGTGAAGATTTGTTGGCAGGATTAATTGAAAAATAAAATGATTCTGTAATTAAAAGCAATCTATGACAATTAATTACTAAGGCTTAATTAACAAGATAATATTAAGCCTTTTATAAGCTTTAATATATTTTATGAATTTCTACTAGCTTGTACAATTTTATTCAAGAAGAAAAAGCCCCTTTACTTTGCTTAAGCAAAGCAATGCTTGTCAAAATAATACATGCCTAACTTTTGATTTTCCGACCCTTTGACCTTTTGTAAAAGTTCCCATAATGCCAAACATCTTGTGTGCATGTATGATGTCTTTGCAAAACATTTAGAAAGGTGAAAAATGCTGCCGTGTTTGTTTCCTGAAGGATTTCAACAGGTTTATAAGAGATGTCCGTGTCATGGTTATCTCAAGAGTTGATTTTCACTATGAATAGCTCAAAAGAATAAGCGCTAGTTATAATCTGGCCTCTGTATTTTGAATCTGAAGAAAGAAGACATGTATGCACGATAAACAGTAAAATACTTGTGGTTATCTCATTGTTAATCGTGACATATGAATACTGGGAGAAATATTTACATGAATGTATCACGGGTTATCAGACCTAGATGTCGGCCTGTCTGTGTTAGAAACTGGTATATATAGTGTATCTTGTGATTCTTTGAAGAAGAATAGTTAAGGGGGCTAAATAATGCTTTCCACAATTTCACCTTTAATTGCAAGAGAGTTCCGATTGATGGAATCTTAATTGTCAACTTGATAGATACAAATTTTGGTATTTGATTGATTGTCAGATTAGAAAAATCGAGAAATTAAAAATAAATGTCTGAATATATCTTCTTTTTTAAAACAGTTGGTTTATTTTAATTGGATTTTTATTTAGTTAGAATGATAAATGAGTCAAGGTTAGATAAAAATGTAGCTCTCTATGCTGTTGTTAATGCTTTATCTTTGCAGGATGGAAGGGAACAATCTTTTTCAATCTTTGATCACCTTTTAGACTTAAAGTAGCATTTCAACACAGTAAATATAAGTCTCTTGCCATTCTTTAAATCATTGAAGTACAGAGATATGCTAATGATATCAGATCTGTTCTTCCTACTCTTCCAAGCATTTACTGCTGATAAACAACCAAAATAATGTGTTGATTTTTCCGTTTCTTTCTCACAAATTGTTTTCATTGACTTTTTCTCTCAACGTACTCATTAAGTTGATTCAGTTGTGTCTTCAAATTATACGGAGATTAAACAATTGATTGGTAAACATGGCACTGTTATTCCTTTAACTTTGATGTTTTCTTGCGCTCCTTCTGATAGTAACATTCAGTCTTCCTGATTTTTGCTAATTTTATTTTTTTATTTTCGGAAGACTCTCTTCTTGATTTACCCTTGACCTATAAAGCTACAAACTCATCATTTGATAAAGTTTTTCTCATGCCCTGGGGAAAGGATTTATGGGCATTTTTCTTTATGATTTGTAAACATGGGTTTATTAAGTTAATCGTAAACATGGTTGTAACTAAATGATATCTTCGATAAACACACTTTTTTAACGGCACCTAAAAGTATGAGTTATTTGGTGTAGGTTTCAGTGGGAAAAATTTACTGCATGTTGATCAATCGTAGTTGTATTTTTAGATTGTCTTCCATTAAATTTAGTCTTTAATCCCACTTCAAATCTATAAATGCAGAATTTAAGAGCCCATAAATATTTTTTGATCTGTTTTATTTACCATCCTTTAAAAGTATATGAAAAGGATGGACAGGGTTTTTTTTTAGAAAGGAGAGAGGTGTGTGTGTGTGTGTAAATTTTTTTATTTATCTCCTCTCTGATGCAACAAATATCAAGTAGTACGTCAGAATTTATACCAAGGGAGGAAGTGCATTCTTTTGATGTGGTTTCATGTCACCCTTGATGCAAAATGGTATTTTACCTTTATACCATGGTATTAGCACCATCAGTTACACAGTTACGTATATTCTCAGATGACGCCATGATGGCCTACATTGTTTTGGAATTGATTGAAAATTTTATGACTTTAGCTCTTATAGTGGAGACTTAAAAGGATTTGTTGTTCATTGAATATTCTGTGTGACTTGGGTACGGCTGCACGCATTGACACTAAACTTAAAGTAATCAATTGGTTGATGATTTTCTGGGAAATAATTGGATTAATGTAGGGGATCTATATTTATTGTCTTCTCAAAAGACTAAGCTAAGTAAGGTGGGTTCTTGATAAGGGAGGACATTTTTCTGGGGGAGGGTGTAAAATTGTACATCAGTTGGTGTGTTTCATTTGATGATGACTAAATATATACTACTGAAAACTACATCTGAAGAGGCAAGACCGCTTTTGGTGATTTGGCATTTTTTTTTTAATATCATGGATCTATACATAGTAATATTCACAGAAAGACATGCATAAAAGTTCAATAAAATAGATTAGTGAGTTATCTTGTTAAAGTCTATCACAGCTTGAAATATAGTCTTCTATGAGTATACCATAAATGTAACTTTAAATCAGAATCATCAGTTTAGAGTTCACATGATGAAATAGTGGATCAGTAATAAGAAATGCCTGAAATTAGTCTCCTCTGAAATTGGACACTGCATACAGAATCAGAATTGTTCAATCTCAGAATTTTAAACCACAGAATGCTGTCCAAAATCCTTAGTGACGGATGGTCAGTTTCAGTGTAATTAACTAGTTAAAGGATAAGTATTTAGATTCCAGTCAATTGTGTCCCCAGTCTTTATGAACAAGTCAGAATCAGATGTAATATCAAAGCACTGGAATTGGATGGGATATCAAAGTGGTTTAGACCATTTCCTACACAGTTTTGTGTCACAATGTATCAATTTCTAGATGATCACTGTATTCCTTATTTATTTGTACACTCCAATGACACAACTCCAGAAATCACAATTATCACAATTTGATAGAGTTATAGTCTTCCTTGTTTTCTTTAGTACGATACAGTTATATATATTACATTTCAATTCACAACACATCATCCATCCTCACAGTTTCTTACACAATACATTACATGAGTTGTTTCAAACAGATCACATGCTTGACATTTTCCCCAAATGTCACATGATCGATATTTTGTTTCCAGTTGTCACATGATTGGCATGTCACATGATCCACATGGTAAGTCACACATGATCTACATGTATTGTCACATGACTTTCACATGATCAACATATTGTGTACAGCTGTATCTTGATACACATGTCAAAGATATTGTCACACAAGATCAAATAAGTCACCTGAGTGACTGTCACATGTGGTATGATGTTTCCAGCAATTGTCACTTGGTTGACATCTTGTACTCCATGATCAGCATGGAGTGTCACACTTGTCTATGCTGTTGTTGGAGTCGGAGCCATTGTGAAAGAGCGACCCATTGCTGACCATCCAACTCTGGACCCTTTGTTTACGTTGGATACGGTCGTAGCGACACAGCAGGAGTTTCTTAAAGGTCAACTTGAATGTCTTGTTGAACATGGTGTAGATGATTGGGTTCAGGGTGCTAGAAACGTAACCCAGCCAGTTGAAGGAGGCGAACAATGCAGGCTGAATCCTGCAGTCCTTGCACAGAGGAGTCATAATGTTGAGAATGAAAAACGGTGCCCAGCACACAACAAAGATTATAAACACTATCCCAATCACTTTAGAAGCCTTCTGCTCTGTATGGACATCGTCTAGCTTCTTAATGTGAGTTTTCTTCATCAGCAATATGCTGGTCGCCTTGAGAACTAACTGGTGCTTTCTGACTAGTCCCCTCAGATTGCTGGTATGGCCGTTGGGTAGGATTAGTCTTGTTCTAGTCCAAGGCACAATTTCTTTGGACTGGTCATTGGACCCATGGTCGATATTTAGATGGCAGCTAGAATCCGACATGCTGAATTCTTTCATGGAAATTTTTCGAGATTGATGATGATTGTCTATTAAAGGAGAGGTTGCACACGTACCTTTCTGGCTAGAAGTCTCGCACATGTTTTCCATGCTAGAATGTAACGACGTTTTGGGGATAGATTTGCGATTTATAATGGGCGTGTATAAATGTTCATCGGCCTCTTCTTGGTGAGGAGAGCTGCGATTTCTGGTCTGAAATCGGACTCTGGTCCCTCGCTTTAATGGCTTCCTGCTCAGGGACCTTCGTATGACAGGCTGTTCGTTCTCCTTCCCTTGAGCATGAAGCTTCTGAGATTGGCTTATTAACGTATACAATGTCAGTCCATAAGACAAAACCATGATGAGTAGCGGAATGAAAAAAGCACAGACGGATCCATAGATCTTGAAGTTACCGTTTGATAAAGCACAGTGCTGGTTCGAAAAAACATTGCTCTCATTTATAAATCCTAAAATGGTGATTGGACTTGAAATGGCGATAGAGGTGACCCAGACAATGGCCAGTTTGATGACCACAACGGACTTGGAGATGTTTCTGGTGGTTAGCGGGGAGCGGATAGCCATGTAGCGATCCAGGGATATGGTACAGAGGTGGAGGATGGAAGCGGTGCACATCAAGACATCGGCCGTCACATAGAGGTTACAGATGATTGGTCCAAATAACCAGTACCCTGAAACAGAGGCAGGGTCAAGTTCATTAAGTCTCACTTAAGAAATAAAGTAACTATTTAATTAATTTTTTTTTTTAGCAAAAAGTGCATTTAGAGAATTGGTATGAGGAACTTGGAGTAAAATAAAGTAATAACTTGATTTAATTCTTTTAGCAAAAATTGCAATGAGTATAGAGAATTGGTAGGAGGAACTTGGAGGTCACTGGAGAAGGATTTTTGTTTTACATAATCATTATTATTTCAATTCATTCACCCACTCTTCAAAATATTCAACAAAGAATTAAAAATAGGATTTACTATAAGGCATCAATTTAATATTGAAAATTTGATGAGTTTTTTTTTAATTTTTTGTTTTTTTTGCAATTGCACTGAAATTTCTGAAACGGAAAAAAAAACAAAAAAAACAATTGCACTGAAATTTCATGGGAAATATAGCTGTTTGATTGATATATGGTGTAAAGGTTGAGACCATCAATGATTTTCCATTCATTAGTCGCAGTCTTGCTCATTCTTAATGGCTGCCTCAATAGTTTTCCCATTTTGTCAATAGAAAAAAAATAAAGGAAAAATCCTAACGAATTAATAATGGTCTTTATAGTACAAATGCTTGAAATTGGCAAGACGTGAGTTATGACTGCGATTTCTTTTATTGCCCATTTTAGATATTGTTTTATCAATAAAAACTCTTGAATTCACAAAGCCCACCTTGATTCAATCTGTTTATAGGTATTGACAATGATGAAAAAGTCAAGGTTAATTATATTCTTTACTTTTTATTTAGGCTGTGTTTTGTCCTATCTCCGTCCATTTTCATCAATTGTAACGAGCTATTTGTGAAAGGAGAGGAAAGGTTGATGTTTTTCCTTTTTTTGCGGCCAAGGACCGTTTTATTACGTTGCACTGTCTGATATTTTTTAATAGCGTTAATCTGCTTCTCTGTTAATTTCTTTGTATTGTATGTTTACAATAAACCTTGGTTTGGCATTCAATGAGAGACCAGTTACATCACAGACTGTAATTGATTGGACAGTTATCAATGGCAGATAAAGTGACCAATTTTTCATAGATTTTTTGAGCTTAGGATCCCAGGATTAGTCTGTTACTTGATTTGAATGGATGCTCTGATGGTAATTTGTGATTCTCTGGCTAATGATTGGAGAAGGGGAATTTATCTCTAAATTTGGTCTGATTACGATTGAAATTAATCATCGCTGGGAATCGTATTCTGCACGATGCTTCTTAAATCTCCCACAAAATCATCCTAGATCAGTGATAAAACATGAATAACAAAATGTTGCTTTAGCACAAGACTCAATCTCTTATTTAATCGTGTAGGTGGAATTTCTGTTCAGTTTTCTCTCGGTGCCCATTAATTATCGTTTTTCAGTGTCTGTTTCTGTATGTATAATATATAAGTCGTTTTCAGCTCATCCCGAATTTATTAGTTTGGAGATCGTTTGTCATAATCAGAATGCTGCGTATTTTGACAGGGCAAGCTAGCTTCTTGTACATACATAGGGAAATGAGAATACTTATGCTTATGATAATTGTATAAAGCTGTTTTCTGGATATTATGCTCAGTTTGTCTAAAAACTTATAATTATATTCCAACTTCTCTCATTCTCTCTCTCTCTCTCTCTCTCTCTCTCTCTCTCTCTCTCTCTCTCAAAAAGAGAACTTAGTTTGATGAAGAGTAATACTCTTTCTCAACATATCCCCTTCTTATTTACAAGAATATAATTATAGTTATTATCCAACAGAACAAACAAATATGGACAGAATGTCCTTGTATGTTATAATGAATGATGGATGACAATGGTTAGGTGGAAAAGGGTTTGCGCATGAAACTAAAGAGGTTCCACTTAGCAATAGTAGTGGAACATTATGGTATTTGCCACACACATACAAGAGTTGATAAGGTCATCAAACTTTGTTGACCAGTACAGTTTCTTCAGTAGTGGAGGCCGGGCCACTAAAGTCAAGAATAACTATAGATTAGGGTTCACTCTAAGTGAATTTCTCTGTTATTGCTCTCTTCTTTAACTAATAAAGATACATTTAAATGCCAGCTGATTCAGAGGGTCCTGAACCTTACAAAAGGGAAATAACTAGTTCCATTCACTTGCAGAGTTTGTGTCTTCCTATGAACGTCATGTGAAATTCATGTGAAAACTTCCATGAGTTTTACTTATGGTGAATTACGTAATATGTGCAAAGAATATGACCATAAAATTAGGCACCAAAAAGTTATTGTAAAATTAATGTGAAGTGAAATTCTTGTTATTACATATCTTGTTTTTCCTATGATAGGATCAGAAAAGAAGTAGAAAAATAAGCCTTCATAAATGCTAAAGGATATATACAGACCAATAGACTTCATTAAAGAGTATATCCACTCATCTCTGAAAGTGTAAAATCTTGCTGGGGTTACATCTTGATTTTATTTTTTCCAGTGGAAATCTAAATAGCATGAAATGGTCTTATGATCTTATCAGCACAAATTAATAATTTTTCAGTGTGAATTGATATGATTATAAATTAGATATCAGCTATGAAAACAAGAAACAGATAAGAATCTGGTAGTGAAGTGAAAAAATCTTTGTACAAATTCCTGTATTTCATTAATTTTTTCAGGTGAAGGAAAGCTTTCATTTTTGGTAAGAGTTCGTTTCATACATGTAGAAGGATTTTGATCTCGGCAGGGGATAGGGGCGTCTGTATCAGCTAACTGGTCAAGTAAATATTGAAATGCACTCCATCTCAGCAGCCTACAGGTTAATAGGACCGTGTAATGGGAAACAGAGACAAGCGGTCAGAATTTCAAACATTCCATCAGCTGCATTGAGGTTGCAGGCTTCTCTGGCCAATTTAGAAATTGGAACTATTTTCCTTCTTTCATTTCTTAGTTTGTAGAGCTCATGAATGGTGTTAAAATTTACAAATTATTAAGATTGGGTAAAAGAGGATCAAAGGGTACGCCCTGATTTTGGTAATGGGGTTAATATTTTGATCATGAGTTTCCAGTGATGGAAATTTTTTCAGCAAAGCCTCCTTTCCCCCTTTTCCACACTTTTAATACTCAGTCTTCAGGTAGCTTACCTGTAATTTGGAAGGGTTAAATCTTGTTAACCCCATTCTTCAGGGGGTGAAGGAGAAATTTCTAATGGGCAGTTATTTACAATTGAAGAAAACATTTTTGCAGAGATGAATGCAGGGGCAGTGGAATTAGCTGTTGAGAGTGTTTGGAATACTGGAATAATATTGGCAGGGGGAAAATTAGGGCTTGTTTGAGGTCTTGTTGATATTCCAAAGAGCTGCCAAAAAAATGCTGAAGTTTTTTGCATTCTTTCATTTATTTCAACAGCTTTCCCCACCATTAAATTTCGTGATAATTAATCTCACTAAAGAGGAAGCCTTAAAACTACTAAATGATTTGCTTGAGAACTCCTCCTCCTTAATTTATTCTCTCTTTCTCTCTCTCTCTCTCTGGAATAGAAATACCTTGCCTCTCTGAAGCATTGCATTGACATTGTGATGTAAAGGATTGCCTGTTATATAACCAGTAATTAAAGCTGTTATATTTGTGGAACTAATCTAGATATTAATTTGTAGGCATCTTGTTTGTGTGCGGAATTTGTCTTTCCGCTTGCTCTGGTTATGAGAGCAAGGGTTTTACGGCTTAATGGATCTAATTGTTCCGACTGTATGGATTTATTTGGTATCTTGAGTGTACGCTTTCATCAGTAGCCCATAATGCCGTTCTGTTTTAGTTCATGCTGAAGCAGTCGTCCAGTAGTCCAATAGCCAAGCATGGTAGAGTGATAAAGATGAATTAATATCCCCCCTGTTATTTTGTATTGCCAGAATTATTCTGTAGACTGATTGAAATTGATAAAAAAAAATATATAGTATATGGGATATGGAAAAAGATCTAATTTGGGTCATATGAATTGAATTCTATGCTGATCCACCCAATGATTAAGTTAATACTGTGGTTATTATTGTCATCCTGACCTGTCAAGGGGACATAACTCTTTTCATTTAGCCTCTGCTTTTATATAAAGTACCATAGATGAGGCAGACACAGAGATAATTAGATGTTTACATAGCGGCAAGTGTCGACATCAAAGCATTAGGAAAATGTTTTCTCTCTATCGGGCCCTGCTGTGTATTGGTAATAAAGGAACTCCATTTAGAATTATCTCCCTTTATAAATCTCGGAACAATCACCCTCGCTCCTTTTTAATCAAATTTCAACAAGGTCGCGTAGGGATGTTATTGGGGAAGCCAAACGAACTCTTAAGTGCACCCAGTCGATTATAAAGAGGGTACCGTGGATAAGTGCTCAAGCTTTGATGCTTATGTTTCATAATTAGTTTAATTAAAGCCTGAATGGGTATTCAGAAGGTCAAAGAAATGTCATGTTCGCAAAAGGTGAATGATCATAAATATGGCCACCTTTATTCATTACAGCCAGTGTGTTGCTGGAATAAAAAAGAAAAACAAAAAAAGGAAAAGGAAGGTTTTACTCCATGTACATTTTGTTAGTACGATGATGGATTGATAGGTTAAGAGAGGTCATTGATGAACTGAAGAACAAAGAAATGAAGATTGGATTGTCCATCCCAGGAATGGTCAGAGGCTTGAGTTTCTCCAGGCAGACATGAATAAATGACAAATGGCCATATTGAGGAAGGAATTGGTAGATGACTTGGTTAATTGGGGGGGCAATGAATTTTCATATAAAGAAATATTATCCTGTTGTCAGTCAATTTCCTGTGCATGAGATGATGATGTTTGCTGCAGAATTTGGGGTCTTTATGGCAAATAGCTCTATTAATTTCTGATAGAAACGGTTTTGTATTCGATGGTACTAATTAATGTAAGATTTTCTCAGGATTATACTAGCATTGGAACAAGATGCTTATGTGCGTATTGATAGAAGGTATATGATCGTTGAAGCTCTCTTGATTCAGCAAGTGATATTAAGCTCGTTACTTTGATGATGTATTCATACTATGAATCCATTGCAATATGTTTTTAAGGAATGAGAAGTAATAGTTGCGATCTGCATTGTTTGAGATAAGTTAGCTTCAAAAGGTGCGAGAAAATATTAATATGCGTTCATCTCGGTCATGAAAATTGGTTAATTTGCAGCTATTATCCGATACGTATTTCAGTCATCTCTAGAAAGAGGCTAGGCCATTTATTGCCATAGATTTAGATGAATTATGATATGCAATACATTTATCATAAAAAAAACATGAATTCATTCACAGCAAATGGCGTTTTCTCCAAAAGCAAATTGCTTTCTGTATAATTTTACAGCCGTATCTATGATTTGAATGTGGTCGTTATAGTTTCTGAGGTGTTGAGTTTGCGAGATTATTTTGACTTTTTTTTTCAGAGGGAGAAAAATCACAGTTTATCAATTTGCTGGCTTATCAAGTTAATTACTGCAAATGGGCATGATATGTTAAATGGAAGATAAAGCCGAAATTGTGTAATGAAAAGTTTAGATGGAATATTGATGCCGCATGCAACTATTGATCCGGTGAAATTAATTCATTTTGTGAAAGATAACATAAAAGAGCAAAGAAAATTCATTTCAAAAATAGAATTTTCCATGCATCTTTGCACATTAAACGACAATTAATATGGTTAAATTACATGATAACCATGTATGACTGCCTTTTTTATATTCCTTTCTTTTTTTGGTGGATATTTACAAACCCTTTAACTTTGATGTTATTTTGCATTAACTTCAAGGAAAATAAATGAGAATAGTCCTAAAGGCAATGATACAACTGTCTGGAGGAAGAGGATATCTTTCGAATCCAGAAGGCAGTTTAATATGTAATGTATTTCATAGGTCAGCCTAAAAATGGCTTTGAAAAGAACACTGGATTCACTGGTTACTCAAGTTGCACTGTAGTTTTTTCAGCAATGAAATGGTAGCACAAAAGAATTTTCATTGTTGTCATTGAACAGAAGAAAATTGCTATTTGTATTTTGGTTATTAAGAGACAAAGCATGACTGTTTTGATTAACCTAATTACATGTATTACATTAATTAACTTGTTGCTACAGTTACAAATCCTACTAATAAGCTTAAAGCCAGAAGTTCCTAAACCTGATTTATTTGATGATTATAGACAGTTTATGAAGGATTTTACTTAGTAACTGCTGGCAAGTCCACACCCACTGTAGAGAAATTGGGGAAATATTAATTAATAATACAGCTGTGTTTCCTCAGGTGTGGAATTGTGTAATGGGGATTTTTTTTCTCAATGTTAATTAACTCTGACGTATTGGGGAAAGGGAAAAAGAAGAAGACTCAGAAGAAAGGAATACTGCCTGCAGAGATAGGCCCAATGTGAAGTCAGGAGAAATGGGTTGTTTCTGTCCTAAATCTCAGCCCTGCATCTTCTGATCCGAGTGGGGAGGCTGAGTTTTTGAATCTGTTTAATGGGTCTAAGTAAGCTAGATTCCTGATGCTTCATTTGAAGACTATTTTCTGTGATGACAGAATGTGATGGAGATAATTGCAATACCACATGCAGAAATTAAAAAGTTCCGACTGTTTGATATGTGTCTGTGTGGCAGCCAATGTTCTTAGAGAATTTGAGTTAAATTGGAAATATTTGTAATAAAGTTTTATAACATGAAATTTTCCTTAATATGTGAAATCTTTGGAAATCATACCTTAATTATTTTTTTTAAATTTCAATTTATTTATTTATAGTGATTACATTTATCTCATTCTCTCCCCCTTAACGATCTCCGATCCTCAGCAATGTTCGATAACTCTAAATTATCCGGATTTCTTTAATTCGTACCATAAATCTGACTTTTACACAGACAATTTTAATTAGTATTCTAGTGCTAGTATAACCATCAGTCACACAACTACATGCTTGGCGTAGTAGATCCACGGAGCACTCCCACTTATATACATGTTGGTAAAGAGTTCGAGCCACCGATGCACTGGTACTTTTTTATAAACTCAGCTTGTTTCTTTATTCCATTATATCCATCGTAGGCAAATTTGCAATAACTTTGTAAAATGCATGGATACCATCTAAAAATTTCATTTTATTTCATTTCATTTATGAAGGTTGAAAGAAAAATATCATTTTTATGATGAAAAAAATACTTTGAGGCTGAGAATCGGAGAACCTTAATCTCTCTCTCTCTCTCTGTCTCTCTCTCTCTCTGCATTGCACAACAAATAGTTCACAGAAGCTCACATCTCAGACAGACACACTATCACCATCACAGCTCTCTGATGTTACAGAATCCCAGTTATCACTTTCACCGTGCACAAGACCCCAGTACTCTGTTCTGTGTTAAATAGCTGTAGTAGCCACACCAGACAAGGGATAGAAAAGTCTGCTCCCAGAAGCTTAATGTTAATTAAAGAAAAACACTAGAATTGCCCCCATGGACTCTTTATCTCATTTTAACAAGTAGCTGCAGTTAATTCCGGCTACCAAAGTCAATTCTTGTAATTTACGTTTCCCTTTTTTCTCCTACAAACCCACTGATAATTTGTAAATGATGGTTAAGGTGGATCTGCGCCTCTGGGTTTTTTTGTGTTTTTTTTTTAACCTTGTATAAGATCAATGTAACGGCAAATTAAAATGCTTCTCTTTTTGTTTTTTGTTTTTTGTTATCAATTTGTCATAGTTTGTTTTTAGTCCAATGGAGCATTTTAGTCTCTCAGCATTTTCTCAGTAGAGCCCAGAGGAATTATTGCTTTTTTTCATTCTTTTTGCGATGCATGTTGTGATGTGATTGGGCAAACGCTTTGGGAGATTACTGGTATTTACATGGACAGGTTTTATTGTTTGGTATAGAAAAATAAATTTTGAGTTGAACCTGGAATTGAAGCAAATTTGTATGTGATATGTATGATATATCTGTTTATTCTATATACAAGGGGTATTGTGGAAGATTATAAGATATTTGGATGTGTGGTGAGGTTTAGGAGAGTAGGGGGGTATTCCTTACCTGCAAAGTCATTTATCACTGTAAACGGCATAACTATGATGCAAACTAGTAGGTCCGTGATAGCTAGAGAAAGAAGAAAATAATTCGTCACACTCTGTAACCGTTTCTCCAGGGAAATGGCCATGCACACCAAAATATTCCCACCCACTCCAAAGAATATCAGAGGGGTCAGGAACAGAATGGGCCAGTTGTACCCCCGTGGCCCATCCTCTATGGCCAGATTTTCACTGCAGTTGACCGATCCGTTGAGTACTCCATGGTAGAATGGACACTCGTTGATCTTCAGTTGGACACTTGTATTTTCCACCACAAACATTCCATTGGTTATTCCTTGCTCAAGCGAAGTGTTGGTGTAATACGCGGTTACATTTCCAACCGGCATTTAAGAAATTTGTTCCTCCTGGAAATGTTCAACAAGCACCTGAGTACAGGGAATATTATATTCCGTCCCTAAGATTGAATACACCTTAATTCACTCTCTTCTATCTTAATTCCATGATGACAACTTTGAAAGCATCCACAGTTATTTTCTGGTCTTTTTTAACTGCACAGGAGAGTAATTTCATCAAATTTAAGATATATTTCTTCTTTATTTGAAACTTCAACTCATTTAGGCTTTTTTTCATTCAGGAATAGTAGAACTCAAGTTATTTTCCACAGTTGAATGATAAAGGAAATACTTTGGGCCTTATAGTCCCTCACTGTAATTTATTTCCCTGTAGAGGCAAGAAAAAAGAAACAACTGTAACCTATGTATTCAATGCATTATGTTTGGAGGGGAAGAAATACTGCAATAAAAATGATCCGAATTTGACAGATTGCAGCATGTGTATTGATTGAAACTGTTGTTTATGACCAGTTTCTCAACTTTCTGTGATAGATTTATTGCCAATGGTGAAAGCAAGTTGCGCTCTTATTTAATTCATTTCTTTTCTTTTCTTTTTTTTTTTTTACGTCTTTGTGAATATATTAATTAGTTTCCTACATTACTATTTTTTTAATAAGAGATTAATATATGTGCAAACATTTTTAAGATAATTCTTTCTAAAAATGAAAAGAAATAACTGATATAAATATTTTATTTTTCTTTGGTTTCGTAATTATAAGTTGAGTTCAAATTTTTTTTTTCTTCAAAATTTATGAGGGAAATGGAGGAGCTATTTGTATTAAAAAAGCCAATTCAACATAGATCACTGTCAAAAAACGTGAAATCAAGTAAACAGACAAATAAAACAATTACCTGTATCACACAGAATTTGTATCTCCGTCAGTCGCTGTAGATTCCATCAGAAGTACGGGGATCAATCAGCCGTTTTATTAATTGGTCTTATTCTGTTCAGCCTCATTCACTCACTGAGGAAAAAATCTATCCCATTAAAGCTTTCTACCTGTATTATTGCCAATCATTATCCCACTGTAGCGATGAGGGGTCCATTTTACTCCAAGTTTGGAATAGAGGATTTAGAGGGTTCCGATATACTGAATTACAAGATGGGGGATTTTTTTGAATGAATTTTATTTTAACTCCACCTCCTTGCTAGAAAATGGATCTTAAATCCTCAGTATTTCTACACTTAGTGGTCGAACATTGTAAGCTACGAGCTTAAATGGAATTGACATCAGACGTGCTAACTCAAATGATAATTAGGCTCCTTATTTGAATGTTATATTTAGCACCTGACAGTGTATGTGTGTAGCGGGTATTAATTAATGCAGTTCTCAAGAAGTCTTTGACAACCGGTAGTTATATGCTTTTCAGAGATTTTCTTACAGTAATTCTGTCAGTTTGCAATAGAATAGAATTGTCTTGTCAGAATGTAATCTATATCCAAATACATAAAAGTTCCTCCAAATTTTTTGTGCACTTTGAATTTATATAGCAACTGAAAAAAAAAAATTAATCCAACACCATCAAACTTTCTTCAAAGTATGATGATTTGAAGAAATGAAAAATTTCACATAAATCCAGATTTAGACTTCCATTGGCCAAAGAGGGTTTCTCTACGAGTGGTAAGTGAGAGAGATTGTCGAACTCTCCTGGCCCTTAGCTCTGAACACCTGATTTCAAATCTGCCATTGATCCATGGTGCTCCTTTGAATTAGATGTGATCAGTGATAGAGATTTGGAGGCTCCGGTGTTAGACAAGAGATGCCTCCTAGCTTTATCTCGAGAGGGAAGCCAGACATCCGATAATGATATATATCACCCAGCTTAGAACCAATACTGAAATATTATACCTTGGTGCATGGTGTCTGTCCTTGAGGTGAAAAATAAAGGGGGGGGGGTTGTGCGTGTGCATTGTTTGTTTGGACTTTTTTTTTTCTGTCTTTTTTTTTTGCTGTCTGCTTCTTTTTGTGGTGACAGTAGGTTTCACATGTTACCAATCATTTGAGGTTGCATCATGAAATGAGTATAAAAATGATAGCCAATTACCAGAGAGAGAGAGAGAGAGAGAGAGAGGAGAGAGAGAGAGAGAGTAATAATGAGTTTCTCTTCTTTGGAATATTTGAGGATTTTATTATTTCTATTTGTAATGCCACATGCAGGCCTTGATACTTACTACGATCTCATTAGAAATCCATTTTCATATCACTGAGTGATGCAATATTGTGCACTTTCAGTATAATCAAGCTTTATCACTACTGTATTAAAGTTTCCTTTAATGATGACTCATGCCTGTCTAAAAATGTTATTAAATATGATGTAATATTTGTTCTCATTCCTGACCATGGTATGTTATATCCTTTTCTTTGGGTCAAGGACAAATGTAGAGGTCATATTGTTTTTATTTTTAGGAAAATTTTTGACATAACTTGCTGCAGATTGGAAAGATGTGAAACCAGAAATTTGTAAACAGTTGTAAAAATGTGATCAAGTATTTTCAGTCAGACTCAAAAAATAGATAATGAAAACTTATTGGGGGTGAACTGTACCTAAATGCAGCTGTTCTCAAACTAATATGACATTTATTATCACAGTATTTATGTTTTGCAGTCATTGAATGTGTTTGATTTTTGTGTGTCCATAATAAAATATTTGGACCCACTGCCATCAGGAATAATAAGGAATGTTTTATGTACAAGCCTAGGCTAAATATACAGGAGCTGCCAGTTGTCAGTGCAGTGTGTGTTTGTGTGTGTATCTCTATCTCTCTCTCTCTCTCTCTCTCTCTCTCTCTCTCTCTCTCTCTCAATGTTTATTGATTTTAATTTGTTGTGTATTACTAGCTTAATAATTATGTCTTTGGGTGTTATGTCAATAGTTTATAGCTATCAAGTGGCATATGCAAACATACCAAGTTTAGCCCCAGCTGGTTTCTCGGTTTCTGTCAGAGCATTTTTTGGAGTAGCTAAACAGTTATTTCCCCTCTTGCCTGATGAAATTGATTGTAGTGTAGATAATTTTGTCCAATGTCTCCTGTTTGCTGCACCTATGGCTTGATGTTTCCTGACAGTATTTGAACTTCAGTCTATCAATAGACATAAAAAGGGGGTGCATAAGAGTTTTTTTATATAAAGGCATTGGATGTCCTAACATCCTAAAGCGATGAAAAAGCCTGTTTGATTTAATTTTTGTTTGAATCTTGACAACTGCTTGTAGCAAGGGACTTTTTGCAAAATAAGAGTGCAGTACACCACTGTAAAAGGTTATTGGTATGACCTTGATAATCAGGGTCACAAAGAGCACTTATTGATGGAGGTCGCGATCTGAACCTTGAACCCCACTGTAAGGTAAAAAGAAATGAGAGGTTATTGGTAAACAAAGAATGCCATCCAGAGAAGACTCTGACAATAATATAATTTAAGGTCATAAAAATGGTAATCTTCACATCCTCTTTACTGGTATGTTGATTGCAATTGGTTTCATACATGTAACCTTGATTTACAATTGTGTAATTGACTGTTTGGGGTCATTGTAATTGGTAACCTTGACATCCTGTGTAATGATTTATTGTTTCAGGTCATTGTAATTGG
>WFKH01010211.1:47265090-47289198 GCA_016163765.1 Magallana hongkongensis
GGAACCAGTTTATACTGTACACTGGGGAACCAAGACCCTCAAAAGTAAACGGAAAACTGGAGAACCAAGAACCTAAAAAATATATACACTGTAAACTTGAGAGCTAAGACCCTCTGAAGTATAACTGTAAACTGATGTCTGAGATTCTCTGAACATTTTAAGGAAATGGATGTAACATCACTTAGTTGCCAAGATAAATCTAGTGTCACATGGTCATTGCAGTTGTATAATTGAATTTTTAACCAGGTTTTCCAAAGGAAAAGTCCAGTTATTGAAATGGTGAAAATGGTGGGCAGTCGGGCAGGCAGGCGGGCGGCTGCCAAAAGGGTACTCCTATTGTATACAGATAACTCCCCCTCAGTTTTCAAGATAGGAAGTTGTTGTTTTGCAGATCAATTGTACATATATCAGAGATGTGCATATTACTTGGATTTTGATTTTTGATTATTAATGTATGAAAAAAATACCACCTGTTAATCTTAGTTATTTTTTTGCAAAAATATTGCATATAGAGTACTCCATTTCTCTAGATAGGTAGTGTTTTTCAATTCAGGGTTGACAAATGGATTATGGATACTGTTCACACAAAAGAAAACCCGGTTTGCTGTCACATTGACAGCTTTTAAACTCTTTTTCATTATTGTTCTGTGACCATTTGAATAGACATCAGTAAAAGTTAACAAAACCTCACACCCACTTGTTCATTTCACCGTCTCCAAACAATAATTATCTAAATGAATAAATAATCACTGTCCAAGATTCATGGTCTGATAGTCCAACAACTATAATTGTGAAAGTGAGATAGATTGGTGGTTTCAAGGCGGTAGTTAAAATGCAGTGAGCCTGTGACAAGCATATTGCAAATTATATTGAAACTGTTTATATAACTACAAAAACAATAACAAAATTTTGTATCTGTAGTGTTTTTGTTTTTTGGTTTTTTTTTTATGGATTGGCATGATTCAAAATTGATCAATGAAATCTAACGGTTTTAGGACCAATAAACAAAAGCCAATTAAGATTATTTTGAACAGTCTGCCTCTCAGATCCCATTAAAACTGAAATCAATCGTGATTGACCAAACCACAGGAGCCAATTGGAAGTAGTATTACAGTGATAAGCCTATTCCAGTCGAAATGTATTTTTAATAAAATTGTTTACACTTATCGCGTCTTTATTTTTGTTATTGATGTATGTAGGAAGAGTCAAAGGCAATTACTGCTGGTAAAACCCTGTTTTCTCAACACAGCTAACTATCTCAGAGGAACGTCATCGATGGGCTTTTAAAGCACATTGAATGTTATTATTAATATTTAGAAAGCTGACTTTTGCCTATATTTCCAACTTTATTTGTCATTGATATATTTTTCTATATTTAAGAAAAAAAATGTTGTTCATGTGAAATTTACCCTTTAATCCAATGCTTGGATCTGAATGAATATACATATACCTTTCAATTGAACTATTAAAAATCAAAATCTTTTTTTTAATCAGTATATATACCAATTACTCATTTTAAGGATAGAAGCAAAGTGATTTAAACAATTACATGTTTATTCAAGAATTTGACACATATCAATGTGGAAGAACATGTATTCACTATCTTGCAAAAGGCCAAGGTCATTATTTTTTAGGAATGAATTATCCTTGACCTTAATCTTCTCGTAAGCTATTATTTTGTTGTTGTTCTTTGATAAATAGAGAAATAAAGAGTATGTAATATTTAGACTAAACCACACATAGGGAAGGTATGCATGCATTGATGCCAAGAATGCTGCGATTATTTGACCAGTACTTCAGCAGATTCCACTGTATTATTTAACTAAAACAACAAATTTCTTTGTGAGAATCAGAAATTCTGTTGAATCTTTATAATTATAATAATCACTATTTGGAATTAATTCTTCTTTGTCTACTGTATGGATTGAGATTTTTTTTCTCTGCAAACTGACTCCATGTTTCAAATAGCAGACTGGTTTGGAAAAAAAAATAAAAAATGTGAGAACAAAACCAGTTTCCAGCGACTCGGACATTGAACCTTTTCTTACCTACACTGGGTGTTTGGTGTATTGTTACATGTGGTTCAAGTTTATGAAATGAGAGAGCAAATTGTGTTGCTCCAATATAAGAAGGCTGATACATTTTTAATGCTTTTTTTTAAAGTCATATCATGTAAAATAATTTTTTTTTTTCGTAACAGGAAGCCCTCAATTTGCTGGAGCCGATGACCAACGACCCCGTAAACTACGTACGTCAGGGTGCACTGATCGCCTCAGCCCTGGTTCTTGTACAACAAAATGAAAACACCTGCCCTAAGGTATGAGCAACAAAATTATAGCACCTGTCTCAAATGAAGGTGTTGTAGGGGTACATGTACAAGTGAGGGTCATTGCCCATCATTTGTGACATTATTGAGGTATAATGCATATATTATATTTTATTTCTGAGATAATAATAAATTTAAAAGATATTGAAACCAGTTTGAGAGGTAAACACATTATATTTCTCATTAGAAACCTTTCCCAGCTGAGCAATGCAACAAGAGACTAACAATTCATTAGTAAAAATATAAAGATATATTTTGGAATTTTTAACCCATGCAAAGAAAACTGGAGGGTGGTAGATGTCCGACTATCTGACCACCCCACTTTTGTGTCCAATCCACAATATTTAAAAGCAGAAGAAGTTTAGACCTGACTCAAAGGTTGTTGAATTGAATGCCCTGAAGGTGTATCATGACCTTGACCAAGGGTTAATAGTCCAAGGTAAAGGTCATATCCTCAACTTGACATTTTCATCTAAAAATGTTCTAGCAGGGGGTTCAACTGTTGAAGAACTGTTCAAGACTAAATTAGTCTTGAACAGTTCTATTTTCCTATTGGTTGATTAATTTGGGCCCCTTAGGGCACCCTATAGTGATCAGTCTGTCCGTCCGTCAGTCCTTCCATGCTTCCATCCATCTGAGATCACTTGTCCGGGGCATATCTTCTCTCCCCTTAACCCAATGTGGCTAATACTTCACCTACAGAGTGCCTTTAGGTAAAGGGTGTGCAGTGACCTTGAACCAAGTTTCTAGGTCTAAGATTAAGGTCATAACAGAATTATCTAAAAAATCCTTGTCCAGATCATATATTCTCTCCCCTTGGTCTAATCTGGCTCATACTTCACCCACAGAGTGCCTTTGGTCAAAGGGTGTGCAGTGACCTTGAATGACATTTCTAGGTCAAGGTCATATCAGACCACGCAAAAAAAATTTCAGAGCATATTTTACTCTCCCCTTAAGCCCTATCTGGCTCATACTTCACATAAACAGAGCTTTTGTGTAGGTATGCAGCGACCTTAAACCAAGTTTTAAGGTCAAATCTGAAGGTCATAGCAGACCTCTTTAAAATCCAGTTTTAGACCACAAATTTTTTCCCATTGGCTTAATCTTGCTCATATTAAACCCAAAAAAGCCTGTGGTAAGGGATAATGAGCTTGACTTAAAGTTCTATGCCATCCTGAAAATTTCTAAGTCATAGGTCAATGTCAAAGGAAAATCCTCTGAAATGCTTTTATCCTGTTTTCCCTTATTTAATCGGGGCCCTTTGAGATGGACACCATCTCAATGATGTCTAGTTTATTTTGTGATTGTCCTAAACTATAGATATGCCAGTGTTAGGATTTATCTGCTCTTATACAAGGGCAAATAATAGTGTCAGGGCATAATATTCTATTTGGTAGTTTTACAAGTAATTGGGAGACATATGATATAACACTGGTGATTTATAAGATGTTGATAAATTTCTCTGTTTCATTAGATTAAAAGCCTTTCCATGTTATAAGATTAACTGTTGCCTGGCAATTT
This sequence comes from Magallana hongkongensis, assembly GCA_016163765.1. Lineage (NCBI taxonomy): Eukaryota > Metazoa > Mollusca > Bivalvia > Ostreida > Ostreidae > Magallana > Magallana hongkongensis. The sequence goes on from WFKH01010211.1 coordinate 47,268,938, forward strand.
GCATACTTTCATGGGAAAATGTGGATTTGGCATAAAAGTGTTGAAATTCCTTTAATTTAATTTACTTTATTTATAATTTATAATATTAAGTAAATATGTCCAAGCATTCACATATAAATTTAATATGTCAGAAGATATACAGTTATGGTACAGCAATTTCATGTCTACACTTGACATCAGAAATTTGTATTAAACTCAAATGTAGAGATTTGTTTGATTTTGGTTACACAAATGAGTCCCTGTAGATTAACAAGTGATTCTTTGATAAATCTTATTTCCGTTAAGTATAATTTCCGATGGGCAGTTAGGAACTCTTGGGGGCAAGCAAAAAAAATTTCCATTTTCTGAAGTGTTTGATGAGAGGCTTCACACTTTGTGGGTCAATGAAATGTCTGCCACTGAAAGATCTGAGGAAATTGAAGCATTTTATCAGCTCATCTTGCTTTACATCCATGCTCTTCAACAAGAAATGTTTGAAGTTTCTCAAAAGCAATATATCCATGCCCTTCATTATCATCTAGAGTCCTTTTGAAATATAAAATAAAGAGTGTGAGGAGATTTTCCGTGCGGCAGGTTTATCTCGGCTTCCTGGGGGTTCTCGGTTGAGGTGTATGAGGAAGAACAATATCATCAAAGCGGACGGTATCGTGCAGGAAGTGCATCTGCTAGCCAATCAAATCAAAGATGGCTTGGCAGAAAATGTTGTGCACTCACCCATAGAAAATTGGTCATTAACGCTAATTTCAAAATTGAATTTAGTCTGAGAAAATTATTAAAGTCAATATGGTGTTTGAATAATAATGTATATGTATCTTAAATTACAGAGTACATGTATTTTTGACAATGATAAATTGGTATTTACAACAGGAAATTTCTTCTTTGTTTGCATTTGTTGCTCAAAAACATTTTTAACTGACCACAGAAAACAAAGAGCTTTTTTAATAATGGGTAATGCAGTGACAATCCTCTTTCATCCATATGTCCTTTTCCGAGTGACGTAGGAGTACTTTGTGATGGTCACCATCTCAATCGTGCCTAGTATAAAAATACCGGTATATAATAATAGAATCATAAATTCAAAGTCAGCTTTGTTGTTTGTCCAAGGTCAGCTGCACTGATTAGTCTTTGCTAACGAGAAGCCTTTAATTTGCCCGTTGTTGTAGATGGACTAGAATCATTTGCACCTGTTGGCAGTGATGTTTGTCAATACCTGTCTACTAATGTGAGAATGTTAGGTATGACAGTCAACAAGTCGCACACAAAGGGTGGCCAATATAGTTGTGATGAGCAAATGGCCCAAGGTATTACAGGTCAAATATCGTCAGAAAGTCAGACATCTACCATACCCAATCCCACAGTTTTGTCATATATCAAATAGTGGTATGATTTTCTAAATACTGTGGTTTCGTCAATATTCATAAGCTTTTTTTTTTGTGTGGATTCAATGAAAATTACAGTTTCAAGAATGCATGAATTCATAGACAATGTATATCACTGTATATCAAAGCAACTGTTATAAAATATTGCACTTCAATGGAAATTTTAATTTTGTTGATCAACGAAATCCACGAAAATTGGTATTCAAAGAATATTGATAAAACCACTGTGACAGTGTATATTTATGATCTACATATTATTAATAATTAAATACATTTAAATAATGGTAAAAAAAAAAGTTAGCAGGTTGGGCGAGGGTCTTCTTGATGCATGCAATTTTCATTTTCACTGTCATTGCCATGTTACGCTTATTTCATAGGTTTCCCACTACAGAAGCCTTTACTCAAAGATTATAAGCGACAAACACGATGATGTCATGGCGAAGTTTGGAGCAATCCTGGCCCAAGGAATTATTGACGCAGGTGAGAGAGAGAGAATGTTATTCGAATATTGTGAAATCAAGCACAAGTTTAAATTTCCATTGGTTGGCTGTTCCTATGAATTCATATCATCATGAAACATGAATGGCATGTTATAGAGAGTACATAATAAATGATAACAATAAAAATTCTTTTATAGCTGTGTAATTGACCAAAATTGAAAATGCTTAACTTCAATGCTAGTATTCTAAGAGCTTTGTTTTTTTTTTCCGTGGCTCATCTTATCTAAAGTATCCATTTGATTGGACAATAAATTTTTTTGCCATTCTTCTTAAAAAACAAAATCAATTTTTTCCCCCCTTTCAGAGAGGATATATATTTTCAGAGATAATAAAGAGAGACGCTTGATCAGAATCACGTTTTTATCTGTGTTGCAGTCTTGCAGACGTATTCTATTTCTTCATTAAAAGTCAATAGAAGTGTTTTGAACCTTGAAAGAAGTGATCGAGTGTTAAAAATAAATAGTAAAGGGGAGAGAATTCCGTGCCAAAAAATGACTGGGGGGGAGGGGGGGGGGGGGGGGGGGGGGGGGAGGGGGGGCGATAGATGGGAACTGCAATGGTTTGGTTATCGCTATGTTTTATAATCTGACAGATTGATTCATGAATGTGATATGTATGATTTCCTGGCAAATACCAGGGAGAGGGGGAAAAAAATTACTGATGGCTGTGAGACTGTACTAGCAGGTGCCCTGGGAGATAAGACCATTTCCTCAACAGATATCACATAGGCCCTTTCTGACTTCATGTACGTGTTTCTGTGGGGAAAAAATCCAGGATCGAGATATTTTCGATGATTATTTTATGTACCGGGGATTTCAAACTGACCCCAATGAAAGAAGGCATTTGCGAGGTGCAGCGTGTGAGAATATGATATTGCACTTTTCAAGTTTGAACCCCCCTTAAAAAAGTAGGACAAGATGATGGGAGATAGCGTAGACTGACCTTACACACGAAAACGAGATGATGTGTGAACAAGATCTTCATGCAGTTTTTATCAGAGATAGGAAAATTTGAGGGGTCTGATAATGGGTGTCATTTGGTTGAGTGACACTGAGTTTATGTGAGCATGTCAATTGCCCAATGGATGCACTTCTGTAGATTACAGCAATGCAAAATTATTTATTTTTACATAACCCTCTTTTTAAAAATTTTTACTTTATACAGGGTTATTTTCGCCCCGTGTAATTTTCACCCTTCTACATTTCCAAACAGTTTCACTCCGTCTTGAATTCGCCCAGAAACAGTTGTGTTTAAAGAGAGATAATTTGAGACAGTTGAATTCCCCCAGTCATAAATTCGCCTGCTGACAATGAGGTCGAAAGGGGCGAAAATAAAACAGGGGTGAATATTTCCCTGTATACAGTACTCTCCAAAAATTTCAAGTTGACATTATTTTATGAATATTGTCTCCGCTCTGAATTCGTCATTTTAAAGAACATACTGTGAATATTGTCTCCACTCTGAATTTGTCATTTTAAAGAACATTCAAACTGAGACTCTGAATTTTGTTTCTTTGTGAATTTTGCATACTTTTTAAAGTACAAATTTTTGTGTTCAAGTCTAGTACTACATTTGCATATTGTGTTATGAGAAGAAATGTGGGGTCTTTTCATATTTTTTATCCAAAATGAGTAATTAGTCAGACGAAACACATGCAAACAATAATTTATCTGCAAACAATAATTGATCTGCCAATATTTACTCAACTTTTTCAAATGATGTTAAATCATCAGATCTGAACCCTGATTATCTTGGTGTATAGTAACAGATATTTGGCTTCAATGCAAGCTGAAGGAGGGCTCAATGTTCTCGAGTTGAAAACAAATTTGCATGAAGCATGTAGACATTGCAGAGAGTGCAGCAAGAGAGTCGCAATAATGCGGTGCTTCTTTGTTGTTCAAAGATTTACCAAATTTTCAAACAAGCTCCTATCTTAAGGCTATCCTATGTAGCTTATGATTATGTCATCAACATATTGCATGAGGGATCATTTACAAAAATAGTTTATTTACGTGCGTGATCTCACGGCGTGTAAACAAGAAACACCTAGACAATTTGTCACTTTGTGTTGTCTCCGCAATTGCACAGTGACTAACCATAATTAATAAATAATAATATGAAGTGCACACAGATTTATTGCTAGGATGTTAGGGGGCAAAATCAGACAGTTAAATTAGTACAAAATGACTAAGAAATCTTATATGTTGATGTAGAATCTGCATGTTTTCTTTTGCAGTTGATGGTTTAGATCAGTGGTTAAAGCCACTTCACGCAAGTAACACTCTTACAAGTTTAGACAGCATCATCTGTGTAACAGCAAATTTCTTTTCCCTCCATTGGAGTGCAAAATAAAAAAAATTGAATGTTACGGTTTTCAGTCGATGAACACTTAATAAAAAAAGCCCCATTGATTCGTCAATTTTAGGTTGAGCGTGCAGCACACCAGGTGGGTGAAGGTGTATACTTATTTATTCTCAAGTGTCACAATATTCCCTCTTTAAGTATATAGCTGATCCCCTGTGTTTTACAGATCTATACCGAAGCTAAAAGGTGCAACACTGTTCAGGAAACTTCGGTATTGGTTAATTGGTCGGGCCCCTTTCTCATATTTTCACTAATTGGCCATCCCCTCACATTACACAGGCAGGGTAATAGTAAATGTGATGGTTTTATGGGTGGGTGTAATGCATTGAAATTTTTCTTAAAACAAGCTTCATATTTTATGGTTGACTCTCATGAAATTGCCACAATTTTCTTCACTGATAAATGCATGCTAAATATTCTTCTCTAAGCCTGATTTATGGTATCTTTTATTCATCCTAATATTTTCTGCAAGTCAGCAAAATTTCTCTTCAGTATTTTTGACACTATACTATTAAACTCACGTTTGCAATGCATTCAGTAAATTTAAGATTTCTGATCTGCTTTGGGTTCCTCAATAGTTCTTCAAATTGTTGTCTTTAGACTTTATCAAGGCTGTCTATATCACTTAACAGGAAACATTTCTCTGTTATCCAGCGAGTTCTTGATTGAAGTGAATTGGACTTCATTTTTCACTTTTATCAATCGCTTGTTTCCATTGAATTTATGATGTATTTATATTTTGTGGAATCAGAAGCCAATTCCTACAGAAAACATTTCCAAATATTTCATATTTATAGAATTCAAATCAGCTTGATAATGATAAGAACTTATCAGATTTATCTTACTAAACATTTGCGTAAATTCTCCTAAGCATTTTCAAACATAGCGTTAATAAGCTTTCATCAATCGAGATAATTCACCCCTTGTGTTCATTCAGAAAACTCGCATTTGTTTACATTCCTTAGCTATTTTTATAACACATAAATGTTCAATTCATTTGAAAAAAAATTTGAACATCAAACAATGATTGTTGCAAGCTATTTTATCAGTAGAATTCTTTTGCTCTCAAGTTCTGTATGCTATAACACATTGTGTAATACTGGACAACATTTTGGTTTTTTCAGTATTTTTATTTTCTATACTGACTTCTCATTGGTCGATTAAAGAAGCTGATTGGGCTCAATTAATGCCAACTATAACATATTATAATTTTTTGTTACCAATTTGGTTTTTTTTTTTTTTTTTTTACGGTGAATTAAAATATGAAATGTTCAGTATCTCACCATGCAAAGAAATTTCTTAACTGTCGTTGAGCACTAGAGTAGTGCAGTTGCAACGAATGTATATATGTACGCTGTTCACATTGCAGTTAGTATATTAAAGCAATGTTTAGAATTTAGAAAAAAAAGAAAACATTTAAAGAAACCATAATGATTGAAAAAAAACAAACAAAGACCTCCCATGCTGTAAAGATAATGGTGCATCATTTAAGTTTATTGCAAGATATGAGTTGATGAGGAGATGAAAATCTTTCAACTTTTACGCAGTACTAAAACTTAAACCCTCTCCTTTCATCTGTTCTGCTAAATTGATACTTTGTAGTTAAAAGAATCAGACACTTTTATTATATGCTGTGAATCTTTCCAAATTGATTCAAGAAATGTCATTCTAACCCATTAATTACCACCTGAATTCTTAGAAAAGTCTGGTTTAATATTTTGTCTGACTGTTTTCAAAGAAAGTGTTTGAAGATCCTATGATAATCATCCCTATATATGACTCAATAAGTTTGTGGCACGTTATTCTCAGTTGGAATCTGAAATTATTATACTTTTTTCTCTAGAATTTTAACAACCACAACAAATGTAAGATTTTTTAACATGACCCTATTTTTTCTTTGTAATGTACGTAGAATCACAAGAAATTGAACCTTTTCCTTTCCCCCTTTTATATTTTTTGTCTGGTTTTGTTTTTAGAAAAGGCAGGGCTATAGCTAGCTGTTTTGATACCAAATTAACAAGACTATGCCATTTATTTTCAAAGATTGAGACTAGATATCGTTCAGAATGGAGCAAACTTGTGATGTCTTGAAGATAATTTTGCACGATCATTTGACGGCTCCCCCTGAATTTGTACACGTTTATTTGGGGGGTGTTGTTTATCGAGAATTTCGGTGGAATTCAGCGTTGGGGTTGGGCAATCATGCTCTTTGTCTCTTTGAACATTCTAGACATCGGAAGAATTTTTTTTCTTTTCTTTTTTTTTGCTGCAATGAATTTTGTTGCCAGTGATAATAAAAAGACCAATTTGAGATGTAAAACAGAAGTGTGTTGAAACACATTAATTGGTTTTAGATTGTATGCTACATTTTGGTTTGTTGGTTCCGTATTTTATAACCATGTACCAACAACAACATAATAGGAGATTATGGTGTGATAATAATTATGTGTCAGATTGGAAAATTACTTGTATTGTGATTACATTTTGGAATTCTTTAGATTAAAAATGACATTGTCATCTTTTATTTCAATCAGGAATTCTGAATGTTCGTGTTTTCTGAAGAAATAAGTTATCTCTGTCGGTTTTGAATTTCATTAATTTTGTTTGTTTTCAACAAAATGAAACTAAAGAATTTATTGATTCAAAAACAGAATTAAGAATTTCTTTGTCAAAAGTTTCTTCTTTCTGAAGATTGTTTCAATGCTCTCTTAAATATGAAAGTTTTTTGTGATTTTTTATGAATTTCAAAATAATTAATAACAAATTAACAAAATGTTCAATTATGATAAATGCAGCCATCGTATAATTTTATTAGTTTTACAGGTGATAAATGGTGGCATAGAATAACACTATGAAATTATTTAAGTTAATATGAAAAATTAAAAAAAAAAAGTGTAAAAAATCTCGGTGTTCTTAAACAACGTCGTTTAGGTACACCTAGCTGTTACTGGTTACTGGAACCATTGCACATGTGCTTGTGTTACAAAAAACATTATGCTGGAACTGTATTTGATAAAACTTTGAAATGAAATAAAATCTCCTCACAGTAAAATCACAAGTAGGTCTCCAGTAGATTTTTTTCTTTGGTCAAGCAGAAGCAGCTATAGGTGTTTTTGTGGTCCCTGTGGTTTTACACCTTTCACTATGTCATAATTTCTGGTCTTTGCTGGCAATATTGATAGAGATTATGTCCATCAATATGTCCTATATAAGAAAGAGTTTTTGAGATTTGGCACCATTTCTAGGAATTCCTATCGACAAGTGACAATGATGTTAACAATGAAATATTAAAAAAGCCATTCTTTTCCCCTAGAGAGGACAGAGTGAGATTTTTCCCACAGTCCTTCATAAATAAGAACACTAGCACTTGTTGAGTACTGTTAACATTTATTCATATATTCCCACTGGACATACAAATCCAATCAACCAGTGGAATGACCTAAATTGCATATTACTGTGTTTCCTTGATATTGGTGGGCATCAATTTTCATGGATCTTGAACGGAACATACCGTATAATGGGTATTTTCTGCGGCTTGAAATTTTTGCGGTTTAGGTCCTAAAAGGTATCAAATTAAATTCTGCGTTTCCAATTTCTGCGATCAAATTAGACCGCAAAAAATAAATTCAAGCATATTATGTATTATCCCAATACATTTTATCAAATATTGACTCCGTCTTTCATGTGTTGTTCTGGACTCCACTTGGGGTATTACCGCCGATACCGTGTGTAATGAGGGTGTTAAATTCTCATTACGGCTGTTGATTCTAGATGTACTAATTGTCGCATGGTCAATGTTTATCTAACAATTTCCGGTAAAGCACGCATACGTTTCATGTTCAAAAATGTGATTAATTACAATCTTTTTTTAACTTCTTGTGACCCGTAATCAAATTATGTTTTGACCGACTTAAACTTTCGATATTAATTATTTGAATTGACCAATCATTATTGAAGATACTTGAAGATACTTAACCGATACCTTTATGTGATTGTTTATCAAAGAAAAATCATCGATTTGGGATATAATCATTTAACACTGTTGTTGTTTTGAATGAGATTCATGAATGAATTTTATACAAGCGCTTAGAATACATTATCTGCACATGCAGACCGATACGTGTAACCTGAAAAATAAATCACGTCGGATAATTTTGTTACTTTTTGAGTGTGTATTTTTGAAAATATATATGCTAAAATATATAACTATATAAAAAGTGTGAATTTTACGAACAGTTCCTACCAAATGACATTGAACTGAAATGATATTACGAGTTCATCAGAGTTAATTACCGAATACAGTCTACTTTGCAGCGTACTGACTTCATTTGAGAATACAATCGGTAGATATGGTATCATTGCATTTTGTGAATAATTTAAGAATATTTTGCGATTTTAATTTCTGCGGATTTTTCATACCCGCAAAATACCGCAGAAAATAAACAACCGCAGAAAATACCCGTTATACGGTAGTTTCAAGAAAACATAAATTTATGGATGATGCCAGAGTGAGTCTGCCAATACAAAGAATGGTCTTGTTTCTTACTCCACTTAGAAACCAAATCCACTAATACTGGTACCCATCAAACAATGCTGAAACCACAGTAGTTTCAAAGAATATTAACTTTTCACATTAAATATATGTTAAAATTTTTATTTTCCTGCTGTTTCCCAAAAATCATAACATATGCTATTTTCATGAGATTGATAAAATAATTGACCTTGTAACTGGACGACCTTTTTTTCTGTTTCAGGGGGCCGTAACATGACGATCTCGCTGCAGTCTCGCACCGGTCACATGAACATGGAGGGGGTGGTGGGGATGCTGGTCTTCACCCAGTTCTGGTTCTGGTACCCCCTGACCCTGTTCCTGTCCATGGCCTTTACTCCAACCTGTCTTGTGGGGCTCAATGAGGACCTCAAGGTCAGTGCAAATCACAGTGTGTACCATGTAGTACATATTACTAATTATTCTGGTCAATCGCAGTCAGTACAAATAACAAATACTTGTGTATATGTGTACTAAGTTTTGCATACTGACCAGGCAAAACACCAAATTGCCTGTATTTTAGCCCACACCCAACCCTACCCCTTTAAAAGAACCCAAAAAGTTTGAAAATAAGAATTTGGTTGCTCATACTGAATAAGCCATATTTTCGAACATTTAAAACCCCTGACCCACACACCTTTATAAAAAAAATAAATAAAAAAGTTAGCCAAAAAGGTTTGAAAATGATAATTTGATAATGCATACTAATCAAGCATAACACCGTAATACCGATATGTAAAGTTGTAAACCCCTTACCTCACCCCACCCCATCCTCTTTTGAAGAAGGATACCCAAAAAGGTTGTTATGAAAGTAAGAATTTATTTTGCATACTGATCATGCATAATGGCATTTTTTTTTTTTATCCAAAACATTTTATAATCAGAAATGGACAATATAGCAATCAATTCATCAATGGCTTCATGGACAGACAGTCATAGATTTTGATTTGCATCAATTTACAATTTTACATGAATTTATCCACGGTGTGATTATAATATGAAAAACTTGACCTTGGACCAAACTACGGTACACACACACGGCCAACTCCTACATACAGGAAACTCCTGTCATGTCCCACTGCAGTGTAACGACTATTGGACGACAACCATTGCAGAAACAATAGATCACAATCGTTCACTTAACTGGCTGAAGTGAATAATAAATGCTTCCATTATTTTGACATGGCGGGAGTGAATCTCTCGCCAGAGTGAGGCTGTCAGGTACACCCACACCAGATAGAATGGCAGGTCATATAAATGGTGACCGGAAGAAAAACACTGACTGAAGCCATTATGTTCAAATTTCCTGGCATTCAGAAAAACATGGAATAATAAATGGGTTTGATGGAGTTATCCAATTGAAATAAATTGTCTGTGTCAAAGAGATTTTTTTTGAATTACTATTAAACTTATTTATAGCTTGATTTGTTGTGTCAAGCTTTTCAAAAGTGTGTCAAGGTCCCTTAATTAATATTTAATTTAGCAGTAATTATTTAGAGGCCTTTATGCATTGGCGTGAAAGAACAAGATTTTTCCATACAAATGCTTTAAATTCGGAGATTTACAGATCCAGTGGAATTAGCTGAGAGATGAGAAAGTCCACCTGCGACCCAAGGCTACACAACATTTACTTTTACTCACTCCAAACTTCAATCTGCTTCCATCATTTACAGAGTGTCGAATCTACAAAAAAATCAAAACATTTCCTGCTACGATAGATGGACATTTTCCATATGTATTCTCAGATAGTATTTGGGCTGGCCATGCTTATTTAATGCAGATTTTGATTTATTTTCCCTCTTCCTCTTCATTTTTATGAATCGATCATACTTCACTGTAGATAGCGAAATGTGTTTTAATTTTTATTGATGTTGCAGATGTGTATTCAAAAAAGTAGAATCCTTGGAGAAAGAAGGGGGGAGGTCAAAGATTTTAGATTCCAATTGATTCCAAAGAATTTATGAAATATTTGATTGACTGTATAAATCAATGACTTTCTTTGAAGAGTTATTATAGATTCATTCATATAATTGTGTATATTTCAGATGCCCAAGCTGGAGTTCCGCTCCAATGCTAAGCCCTCACAGTATGCCTACCCCCCACCCCTGGAGGACAAGAAGGAGAAGACAAAGGAGAAGGTCCTCACCGCGGTCCTCAGCATCACCGCCAAACAGAAGAAGAAGGAGGCTGAGAAGAAGAAAGATGAAGAGAAAATGGATGTGGTAGGTCAAAATAAGGTCAAGGTCTTAATCTACAGGGTCAGATTTACCAAAATTAAGGGCAAACAGAAGTAGGCCGAGAGGAAAAAGAATGAAGAAAAAAATGGATGCGGTAGTTTAAAATAAGATTAGAAAATGAATGTGATAGTTAAAAATAAGAAGAAAGGTCATAATGGTAAGTTAAGGTCAGATCAAAAAAGGAGGCAGAGAAGAAGGATGAAGAGAAAATGGATGTGGTTGGTCAATATATGGTCAAGATCATGATCTGATGGTATAATTTTACAAAATTAAAGGCAAACAGAAGTAGGTTGAGAAGAAAATAGAAGAAAAATATGGATGTGTTAGGTCAACTTAAGCTCATTATCTCAGGTCACAATCGAACGTGATGAGTTTAGCAAAAGAAAGGGGTGGGTGGGGGGGGGGGGGGGGGGGGGGGGGGGTGGATGAAAAATTGTGGATGTGGTAGGTCAAAGTTCATGTAATATGAAAGTCATATTCACAAGGTCAAATATATCAGGGAAGAAGGTTTTAAGCTCAAACAGAAGAATAGGAACTACATTTAAGATAGCAAGTGAAAGTTTTGTTACCTTTCATTTGTTACTTAGTAAAGTATTGTATTAAAACAACAAAAATGGAAATGAAAATTTGAAAAATTTCAGATCAAATTGTGACCATGCCCCTTAAGACAAAAATGTTTGTTCATGTGTATGGTTTCTGGTGAATCAAAATGAGAAATGCTGTATTAGAATTTATCCTACTTGGATTCAGTGACGCAGGTAAAAATATAATTATGGCCCTTTTCACCCACCTTTTCTAAAACTCACGTGAATTGATAAATCTTTTGTCATGCTTAAAAATCTTATTGGCTTCTGATGCATCAAATCATAGAAATTAAGTATTAATTTCTTCCTTATGACATTTTAAGTTGATATTTCTTACTTCATTAATACCTATCATTAAATGAAGTATCGTTATATATAGAACTTCTTATATGCATTACTTGCATGTAGTCCTTTTATTGACTCACGTTTTAAATTTCTATTTCAATCAAGAGTCTTATTAAATAGCAAATGAAATGACTCATAAGAATATGTTGTGAATTGGATAACACTTGTTAAATATTCAACTTTGATGCCAGGTTCAATTGCATTGTAAGTTGGTCAGTTTATGTGGGAGAACAATAGAAGTTGGGGTTTTGTTTGGCTGCCTTATATGTACATGTACTTGTGCAATGCACTAGCAAGATTGGTGGGTATGGTGTATATATATATATATATAATGGACTCAGAAGAGAGGATTTTCTTGTCAGAACATTTCTATCTTATTGCAATGTTTTCATGTACAGTAACTTGTAAGAAAATAGACATGTTGAATTGTAACAGCAAAATTCCAGTCACAATAAGTACAAAATAATCACTAGTTGTCAAAATACTGGAGGATTTTGTAAATAACATCAGTTTCTTTTAAAATTTCTTTGGGGGTTCTTTTTTGAAAAGGAAAATAAAAATGAAAGGGGAAATAAAAATGCACAGCTTGCAGGTAATGAAAGATGAAAAGATAATTACATTTGTGTATGAAACACTTATACAATGGTGCATCTGCCTGGGTTCTAGAGAGTTGCGGAACTTGGTTAAGTGGACTTGTACTTAATAAAGCTCAGAAATGTCCCATTAGAAAAGAGGTCTTCAAAGATTTCATGACATTGCTTTTTTCATCATCTACAAGCATTCCTTCCAGGACAGCAAGTTCAAAACTAAGTGTTGTCAAGTCATGGTAGCCATGCATTTGGTTCATTTTGATAATTACATTTTTCATCTTATTCTATCACCAAATAGTTCAGTCTGAACTGTATAGGCATAAACCTTGGTCTTAAATCATCATTGATTTGCACAAAAGTCAGGCACAGGAACTTCATACTTGATTATTTATAAACTGAAAAGTCATGGTCAGTGATGTGTAGTCAAGGTCAAAGTCTCAAATTCATCAAGGACACATCCAAGGTCATAGTATTTATAGAAAATAATTATTTTAGGCTTCTTCAGACTGGAAAAAAAATTATAAGCTATGGTTGGATCCCAGTTGCTGGAAATTGATGCATGACTTTTTGTTCACTTTGTTTATTGTGATCTATTCTTGTTTCAGAGAAACTGTTAGATCTAGATAAATTTGTGATCAAAATCCGACATTCTGTTGATGTATTATTGTTAGCAGGAGATAAAGCTAGATGGAGTTGTCCAAGAGAATTTCAGTGAATTGCTTATCAAGATCGGGCTTTTTTTGTGACAGGATGATGAAAAGAAAGAGAAAGAAGAGGAGAAAATGGAGACAGAGGAAGGAGAGAAAGAAAAACAGGACAAAGAGAAATCAGAGAAGGAGAAAGAACCAGAAGCTAACTTCCAGATGCTGGATAATCCTGCCAGAGTCATGAAAGCTCAGGTAAAGAGGAAATTACACACATTGTAGGTGTGATGATGACCAAATATAACTCATCTTAACTGAAAGGCCAGGAAGTCTAGATGATGCAATTCTGCTAGAGATATTTTAAAAACTATTAAATTGAAACTCAAATATATTCCAGACCTTAGGAAAAGCTCTAATGTTGGTCTGCAAGAAATCCACCCCCCCTTTCAAAAAAATAAAATTAAGAAACACACACACAAGAAAAATCAAGGGTTTCAAATTATAAAACCTTGCAAATTGTTAAACTTTTTGAAGAATAAAAAACACCCTAACCTCAGTTTCATGGAGTTTCTGGTATTGTGAGATCAAAGCATAAAAGAAAAATAATTTCTGCACCAAGAAGCATATATATAGACTCAAAAAACAAAGTATTGGACCACCTACTTTCAATCACACTGTCTTGCAGATGAATGCAAGCTAGTGCACATATTGATGAACTTTGATTTCATTTGTTTGATGAAAATTATAAGATATGACTGAGAAACTGGTGAGGGTTCAGAAAAATTAGTGAATGATTGTATTTTGCACTTCTGCCTCCAAAGCGGTTAATATAATTCTTTCTTTTTTTTCATTCGGTTCTTGGGAGTAATCTGGTTCATCTGAACAAACTCAATTACTGTGCAGAACAAACAATATGTAAGCATTTCTGGGCTTTGACATTCAAATGTACTCTTATTGTACAATATACAACTTGCTAAAGACATCAAACAGAGAGGGAGGGGTGAATTTGTTTGAACCCAATGTCTCGACGAGCGCGAACATCAACAGGTTAATTGTGAACCAGAATCTGGTCTCTGATTGCGGATTTCTGTACACAGGAATAAAGCATGGACAAAATCTTTCTTTCAAATACAATTATATACAAGGAATGATTAAAAATGCATTCAGATATAAAAGAAGCTTTCAATACACTATTTTTTGAGAGGTTATTGGAGATTTTACACTAGTATACACAGAATTCATCTTTTGATATCCACTTTCATAATGTCACAATGCAACAATATTTGACATAAATATATCACAAAATTGTGACAAAGATTTTTATTATATGAACTATGAAATTTAATATGTAATTTGGAATATTAAATATATATAATTGAAATTGTTTTATATGCGATATCCTCTTTCACCAATTCATGGATGCATTATTCAATATATATTAAAAGTCAAAAGTATCAGATTATGAAGATAAAATTTAGTTTGGAAAACTTATATTGTACTCAGACATCTTAAGGGAAGGAATATTTAGTGATATAAGAGGCAGGTTATTGGGACAAATATATAAACTGCTCAACATCACAATTAACAGTGGAACAGAATCCACAGGTTTTGAATAACTCGGGTTGCTCTATACAGATACCAAATCTACATAGCCTTCTCAAGAGAAGCAACTCTAAAAATATATTATTTTCTCGCTTTAGCTGAAGGTGTTGGTCATGCCAGAAGGAAGCCGATACGTACCTGTGAAAGACGTAAGTAAATGTAGACATATCGTGTATCAGTCCCGGAAAAAACGTTCATTGTTAGAATTATAAAAAATACTGTGGGTTTGGAAAAGTCTTTGTTGTGGGTTTTTTTTTTTTTTTTTTTTTTAAATAGCTGTATCTAGGGTTTTGAAGAAAAAAAAAGTGAGAATTGATGCTGTGTAATGGCAACGAACTGTTTCCTGTATAATTGTTCTAAGATGCATTGTTTTTCAAAACAAATATGCCATTGAATGACACACACCTAGATGTCCAATTTGTAAGCAAATTACCGGTAACTAATTAAGGTACATTGTGAATTATGTACACAGATATCGATGTGATCTGCATTTAGATTTAAATAAACTGAGGTAGACTTGAGCGAGGTCTATACATGTATTATATTTCCAATGGTCTCTTGTTGAAGTAAGCTCAACAATCTCTTACACCTTATCCTGTCATGGGCAGGGTCCAGATTTTGTTTCCTGTAAGACCCATATTTGGTGGTTATAATATTAAAAGAATAGGAGGTTCTTTCCTTTGTTTTGTTATAAGCACACATTAAGGCAGTTGCAGTATGTATTTAATGAAGAAAAAAAACTTTTCATTTGCGATAACTTTATTTCATAATATCAGTTTGCTACTACAAATTTCCATGATCAGGGCTTCATACATATAGCATCTATGTATTGTTTATTTATGTTAAAAGGTCAGGAATAATAGGCACCGGTACAAGCTTTAATTTTAAGTGTTTTGTGGTGTATTTCATATAGGTGTTTAATGGAGGCATAATCTTGCTGAGGAACAACAAACCAGGAGAACAGGAGGAGATCATTGAACCAGTCGCAGGTACGCTGTCATATCATAGTCATGTCACCAGGGGTGGATCTAGAAATATTGTAGGGGAAAGGGGGGGGGGGTCCATGTTATCTATGTATTTGGTACTGCAGAACCAGTGGCAGGCAGGCTGTGTAGTCATACCATCGGGGGTGGATCTTGGCTATATGTATGCTCCTCCTCTGAACTCAGATGAGTTGGACTTATTGTAGGGGGGATGGGGGGTCCTGTGCTATCTACCTGTCTGGGATCATGGATCTAGATATATTGTTGGAGGGGTGGGGGGGTGTCCTCTGCTCCATGCTATCTGTATACCTATATCTATCCTGACTACAGAATTACCGGTAGGTACATATAGGCTGTATTGTAGTTGATCTTGATATAGGGGGAGGGGGCATACTATCTATGTTAAGAGACAGAACTAGTGGCAGGTAGGTTGTAAAGTTATGTCATATAATATATACATGTATTTCAAAAGGACCGTGGAATGTGTCAATATTATCTATATTTAGATTGATATAAATGGTGACAATAGGATCCTATGCATATTGAACTAAGAGTTAGTTTCTGCTGCAAGTATTAACAATGTCTTTATTGTTTACAGCTGGAGGACCAAAGATTGAGGAGGAAGATGAACCCGAGCCACCAGAGCCCTTCGAGTGGACAGAGGACTGAGGACAAAGATGTGGAATATTACAATTGCCTGGCAACAGCAAAGGGACTTGATATTGTGAAATTTTTGACATTGTAAACAGGGGGCATGGCCCTCATCATATGACAGTGTGTTTGTTTCTTACATTGTAAATGTATTTGTGAATCAGTTATAACAATTAAACAATTACATTAGTATATGTGTTATTTTTTACTTTCATGAATGTAATGCATTACTGAAGATGTAAAATGTTGCATGAGAACACAGGCACTTGACCTAAACCCTATAGTAATACTATATTATTATATACCCATCAATTTTTCCTCTCTTGATACTGTTAAGTTTACAGAGTGTGATCCGATTTTCAGGTTTCCGAAACTGATGAGGTAGTACACATTCAACAACATCTATATTTTAGCGCGTTTTAAAAGAGTTCATTTAAAATAGCCTGGTTAAATAAGTGAACATCTTACAATAGATTTTAAAAAGATAGTTTTTGTAATTAAAATTTTTAAATGGACAAGGGTATATAACAAATTTATCATTATAACAGTAACTCGATCCAAAGAGCCTTATCACGTTGAGTTGCCAGGCTCATATCATCAGATCAAACGCTTCACATCTGGTTTGATATGATGATCCGTGTTGAGTTTGATCTGATGATCCGTGCCTGGCAACTCGATGTGATCCGATCCTTTGGATCAAGTTACTGTTATAATAATACATATTTATTGAACTGTAAAATAATATTACAAGTTACAGTGTATCCAACTCAAAATTATGTGGAGTCCTCCCTTCTTTAAATTGCAACCATTTTCACTTTTAACAGAAAAGCAGTAGACAAGTATTTTTAAAATACCATATATTCTCTTCTGCAACAATTTACCTACAAAATCATCCATGGGCAAAAAAGTGTTTAAATATTTCTTGCCAAGAAAAGTTAACAATTGCCTGTGCTTTGATCATCAAATCGCAGTTTACATAAAAATGTCATTGATTGCTGAATCAGTCAGTGTAGTCTCATCGTGGGTACATGGCGTAAAAGGGGCATGTTCAACAGCATCATGTGGTAATGCTAAAATTGCGCCACATGATAATAGTTTACATTATTTACTTGAACAACAAGTAAGGCCCACAGGCCTTGACGGTCACCTGAGTACCATAGCCCTTAGATGTACCTGTCAGGGAGTCTCGTGTTTGCATTTTAAGCTTCAATTTTGAGTCTAAACCCTAATCCGAGTCTCCTCTGACAAGTAACCCCGTTTTTATTGTTTGACAACCCCGTTTTTATTGTTTGACATTTGCTAGCATCAATGCATGGGGGGGGGGGGGGGGGGGGGAAGAAGCAAGAGTCAGAAAAATCTCAGATTATATATACCTTAGCTCCAGGGGCCAAAATTTGTTATCTTTTGGTAAAAATGCACACAAGCATACAATGCTCAGGAAATTAATGTAGATTTACTAAAATAGAACACATATTTAATTTAATATGGCCAAGTGACAATTTACCTTAAAGTTTTCAAGTTAAAAATGTAAAATTGTTAACGATGTACGACCAACGGCAATAGGTTACCCGAGTGTCTCAAGTGACCTAAAAAAAATACATGTTCACTATATAGCTTTATTTGTCACCTTCCCCCCCCCCCCCCCCCCCCCAATAAAAAGCCACAACCCCTGCCCCATGCGCAATGTATTTCACTATTTAAAAAGGAACACTATGGACATAATAACAATGCATTTAGTTTATCTCCAACATGAAAGTACACAAGAAAATATTTAAAATTTTAATAATTTTCACTATGTTGCCATATTGGCCCTACCCAAAAGGCCTTAATTCCTGGTCATGAATTTTACAATTTAGGTACAGGGCTTTATGGACATCATAGCCATGCTGTCAGTTTTTCTCTAATATACAAATGTATATGGGAGTAGAGAAGATTTTTAAGACTTAATACACTTTCACTTTATGGCCATATTGGCCCCGCCCTAGGGCCTGAGCCCCTGACACAGGGACTATGAATTTCACACTTGGCCCCACCCATGAGGCCCTGGGGGTGGTAAAGTCATGAATTTCACAATTTAGATTTCCTTCATCATAGAGATGCTTCAAATAAAAAATGGTAACAATTGGCCTTGTAGTTTTCAAGAAGAAGTTAAAAATGTAAAATTGTTAACGGACAACGCACAACGACAGATGAAGGCCGTTAGCAATAGGTCACCTGAGTGACTCAGGTAATTTGTAAAAAATTGATGTGCGTCAAATGACGTACTCTGTTGGGACACTGATGGGGTTTGTGTGATGAAAATAATGTTAAAATACCAATAATTTAACTTTTACTTAATATCTAATCAAAAAGTAATATAAATATAGGTAATAAGGAATGGTTCTTTGACTTTAATAAGGAGATCAATTAAGGTCGGTATGAGATCAAATCTATCATAAACCATACCCTTTGGGCTTTATTGGATTACTCAGATAGTGATCTCCTCATAAAAGTCAAAGAATAATTTCTTATAATAATGAATGAATAAAATTTAGTTACATTATAATTTCCCTGAAGGTACAAAGCTTTGAAAAACAAGAGGCCCACAGGCTTTGACTGTCACCCAAGTACCATAGCATAGGCTGACATGTCAGGGAGTCTCATGTTTGCATTTTAAGCTTGATTTTGAAGTCTACACCCTCGTCTGAGACTCCTCTGACTGTTATCCTGCTTTTATTATTTGATGTTTAAAAATCATTAGAAGATCTTAGAAGATTTTCTAAGATTTAATAGATTTTAACTATATGGCCATATTGGCCCTGCCCTATGGTTTGAACCCCTGAGCCTGGGCCATATATATCACAATTTTAGTAGAGGGCTTCATGGACATCATAAACATGCATTTAGTTTTTTCCCCACGTGTGGGAATAGAGAAGAAGATTTTTGAAAATTTGGCCTTTTTTTGCATATTTGGCCTCGCCTATGAGGCCCAGTGGATGGTAAGGTCATAAATTTCACAATTTAGATTCTTCTTATCCTAGAGATGCTTCACACCAAAAATGGTAACAATTGGCCTAGTAGTTTTCAAAAAGAAGTTAAAAATGTAAAATTGTTAACGGACAACGCACGACGACAGATGAAGACCAATTGCAATTGTGACTCAGGTGACGTTAAAAAAAACATTATCTGATAGGCAACATTTAAAAAGTTTACAGTGGCAGGATAACACAGGATTCAGGCTTTCCTGTTACCTGTTTGTTTCTGTACAGATTTATTTATTAATACAATAACTACTGATAACAACACAACAAAATCAATAGATTTGTCAACAAAATCAACATTTATTATCATCAGTACACATGCTATGACTTCTTTTTCTTTTTTCCCCCTCCCACCAGTCCGGCCGATTCAAAACTTCTCAGGGGGTCTGCTTTCCTCTTCTGTAACAAAAAAGTAAATAAAGTGTACAATTCAAACAAAAAAATAATCTCTGCACAATGGATATGCTGTGAGTTAGATGCTTCAAACATTGTTTCTTTATTTACTTCAAACTTGAATATTTATAATCTGATTAATTAAGATCTAATCTAAATATATTGAATTCAGTTTTTTATTTCCTCAGCTTAACCAGATTTGAGATTGACTTTCTATAATTGCAGAAACTTCAGTAATATGGCAAGTCTAGCTGAATTTCTGTGACTGTCAGAGTCAGACTATGTTGTGTAATTTACATTAATTGGTGGCCACTGAAGATTTTCTTCATTTAATTAACATCATCCTAGATAATTATCATCAAGTGGGTGGGTAAGGACACATCCATAAATTTTGGATTCCCAAAGAAATTTACTGATTCC
>WFKH01010211.1:47289298-47300433 GCA_016163765.1 Magallana hongkongensis
CCTAAAAAAATACCTGTTCACTATATAGCTTTGTCACCCCCCCCCCCCCCACTCCTAAATAAAAAGCCACAACCCCTGCCCCATGCGCAATGAATTTCACTATTTAAAAAGGAACACTATGGACATAATAACAATGCATTTAGTTTATCTCCAACATGAAAGTACACAAGAAAAATTTAAAATTTTAATAATTTTCACTATGTTGCCATATTGGCCCTACCCAAAAGGCCTGAATTCCTGGTCATGAATTTTACAATTTAGGTACAGGGCTTTATGGACATCATAGTCATGCTGTCAGTTTTTCTCTAATATACAAATGTATATGGGAGTAGAAAAGATTTTTAAGACTTAATACACTTTTTACACAATTGGCCTTGTAGTTTTCAAGAAGTTAAAAATGTAAAATTGTTAACGGACAACGCACAACAACGGATGAAGGCCGTTAGCAATAGGTCACCTGAGTGACTCGGGTAACTTAAATAATTGATGTGCGTCAAATGACGTACTCTGTTGGGACACCGACGGGGTTTGTGTGATGAAAATAATGTTAAAATATCAATAATTTAACTTTTACTTAATATCTAATCAAAAAGTAATATAAATATAGGTAATAAGGAATGGTTCTTTGACTTTAATAAGGAGATTAATTAAGATCAAATCTATCATAAACCATACCCTTTGGGCTTTATTGGATTACTCAGATATTGATCTCCTCATAAAAGTCAAAGAATAATTTCTTATTCATGAATAAAAACTCAGTTACATTATTATTTCCCTGAAGGTACAAAGCTTTGAAAAACAAGAGGCCCACAGGCCTTGACTGTCACCTGAGTACCATAGCCCAGACTGACATGTCAGGGAGTCTCATGTTTGCATTTCAAGCTTCATTTTGAAGTCTAAACCCTAATCTGAGACTCCTCTGACTGTTATCCCGCTTTTATTATTTGATGTTTAAAAATCATTAGAAGATCTTAGAAGATTTTCTAAGATTTAATAGATTTTAACTATATGGCCATATTGGCCCTGCCCTATGGTTTGAACCCCTGAGCCTGGGCCATGAATATCACAATTTTGGTACAGGGCTTCATGGACATCATAAACATGCATTTAGTTTTTTCCCCATGTGTGGGAGTAGAGAAGAAGATTTTTGAAAATTTGGCCTTTTTTTTGCATATCTGGCCTCGCCTATGAAGCCCAGTGGATGGTAAGGTCATAAATTTCACAATTTAGATTCTTCTTATCCTAGAGATGCTTCACACCAAAAATGGTAACAATTGGCCTTGTAGTTTTCAAAAAGAAGTTAAAAATGTAAAATTGTTAACGGACAACGCACGACGACAGATGAAGACCAATTGCAATAGGTCACCTGAGTGACTCAGGTGACGTTAAAGAAACATTATCTGATTGGCAACATTTAAAAAGTTTACAGTGGCAGGATAACACAGGATTCAGGCTTTACTGTTCCCTGTTTGTTTCTGTACAGATTTATTAATACATGTACTTTGTTATAATAACTACTGATAGCAACACAACAAAATCAATAGATTTGTCAACAAAATCAAATTTATTATCATCAGTACACATGCTATGACTTCTTTTTCTTTTTTCCCCCTCCCACCAGTCCGGCCGATTCAAAACTTCTCAGGGGGTCTGCTTTCCTCTTCTGTAACAAAAAAGTAAATAAAGTGTACAATTCAAACAAAAAAATAATCTCTGCACAATGGATATGCTGCGAGTTAGATGCTTCAAACATTGTTTCTTTATTTATTTCAAACTTGAATATTTATAATCTGATTAATCAAGATCTAATCTAAATATATTGAATTCAGTTTTTTATTTCCTCCGCTTAACCAGATTTGAGATTGACTTTCTATAATTGCAGAAACTTCAGTAATATGGCAAGTCTAGCTGAATTTCTGTGACTGTCAGAGTCGGACTATGTTGTGTAATTTACATTAATTGGTGGCCACTGAAGATTTTCTTCATTTAATTAACATCATCCCACACAATTATCATCAAGTGGGTGGGTGAGGACACATCCATAAATTTTGGATTCCCAAAGAAATTTACTGATTCCATTATAATTAATCCGATTTCATTTTCCGCCCACCTTGTATTTGATTTCCGCCTTTGTTGGTCCTTTGGGTGCCGTGTTTTTCCGCCTTGCTTTTGATTTGCCAGGTTTGTCTGACATACCTCGCATGTGTCTTAGAGTCTGAGGAACTGCAAAAAAAAAAAATTTCATTTAACTAATCTAAGAACAGAATGAATTATAAATAAGTTAGAAGACTTTCTGGGGTTAATGGATGCCATAACCCTGAAGGCTAAACATGGAGTCCAAAATGGTTTGTTTGGTATTGAACTCGAGTTTATTCCATTTGAGGTATACACTGAACTTTTAAAATATAGGAATTTCAATAGCAATATTATTAAAACATAGAGTGGTGAATATACATGTAGTGAGGAATTGTTTGGCTTTCCTGAAATTGTCAAAAGAACTAAAATCTTTAACTTTCCAATTCATAAATTATCTACATCTATTAATGATTTATGTGCATAATGTCATACGTACAGGTACTGAGGCCAAACTCTGAGGGTAATATTAAACAAAACGTCTTTAATAATTAACAAAGTGAATTGTATATTGAATTTCTAAGAGATTGGTAGCTTCTTAACATATAATCGACATTCAGGAAAAATGGATTTGATTTGAAAATAAAAACCACATAACTGATAAGCACTCAATTCTTGAGAAGACTGTCCTTGAATCATTGCTTATCTTGATAATCATTTAGAAATTTACTCACCTAAAAAGCAGGAACATTAATTTTATAAATCATTGATTGTTTAAATAATCAGAACATACCTAGATAATCGGGGACATTTTTTAGATGTTTCTGTACTTTCACCGTGTGGAGACTTTTGTCATGTCTCAAGACCTGTAGATCTCGTGGATTGTCTTCAAAGTATGTCTAAAATGAAATTGTTTAAATACATGCTGAAATCATTGATATACATAAGCTAGTCACCCTAGAACTCAACAAATTTCAGAAATCTTGCTATTATACTTGTATATATATTCTACGTAAATTTTCAACATTCCTATTTGTTGCCAAAATGTTATTACTGGCCAACATCTTAAGTCATCAAAATATGTTAGATTTCACATGAATACACAGTTGTTAAATTTCATGGATGACTGATACTTAATAAGATTATCCACAAAAGATTTGAACCCTAATAAAAAATAGATTTATTTTACAAGCATTAATTGCGTCCCTTACCTTTAGTTTGTTGGAGGCCAGCATTTCCTGTTTGATCTCTTTGAGCCGAGCCTCACGTATCGCTGTTTTTGTCACCATCCTCATGGCATCCTACAGATGAACAATATAAGTAAAAAATTTTAAAATTCACTAGAAATCCCAGCCATTCATTTAACAACATCATGATCTCTCAATTTATAAAACTTGTTTCATCTGATAAAATAGTTCTCTGCAAGGCTGGTAAATGTGGTATATGGTGGAATGAAACATCTCGATTAAATCAATGCTTTGTTTGGAACACATTAAAGATGTCCAGAATTACTTCGCAATAATAATTTTTTCCAATCTCAAAGTTATCTACCTTAGCTCTGTATCTGAATCCATCTATTTCATCCATTTTGAAGTTGTACGGCTTAAAAACACTGTCTTCTTCAGCTGAAAAAAAAGAGTTAATATGTGACCTATATTCACAATTACAATAAGTGATTTTTGATTTTGAATTGCAACCTTAGGAATTAAACAAATAACTAGACAACATTGAGATGGTGACCATCTCAAAGGGACCCGCTTAAATAATGGATAAAAGGATAAAAAGAATTTCAGAGAATTTTGTTTTTACCTTGACCTATAACTTAGAAAATTTTCCAGGTTGCATAGAACTTCTAATTCAATCTCATTACCCCTTACATACAGGCATTTTTGTTCAATCTGACCAAGAGTAAGCAACTGGGAAATAATCTATGGTCTAAAACTGATTATATAGAGATCTGCTATGACCTTCACATTGACTTGGTTCAAAGTCACTGCATTAACCATTAACCAAAAAGCTCTGTCTGGGTAAAGTATTAGCCAAATAGGGCTAAGTGGAGAGTATATATATGCTCTTAAAAAAAGGATTTTTGTGTGATCCGATATGACCTTGACACTTGATCTACAAACATTATTCAAGGTCACTGCATATCCTTTCATCAAAGGCACCATGTGGGTGAAGTATGAGCCAGACTGGAGCAAAGGGAGAGAAGATATACTCCAGATGAGGATTTTTCATATAATTCCACTATGACCTTCACAGTTGACCTTGAAAATTGGTTCAAGGTCACTATACACCCTTTACTCAAAAGTTCTGTTTATGTGAAGTATGAGCCAAATAGAGCTAAATGGAAAGTATAAATGCTCTGAGAAAAGGATTTTTGCGTGGTCCAATATGACCATGACCCTTTACCTACAAACTTCATTCAAGGTCACTGCACACCCTTTGACCATAGACACTCTGTGAGTGAAGTATTAGCCATATTGGACAAAGGGGAGAGAAGAAATGCCCCAGACAAGGATTTTATATATAATTCTGCTATGACCTTAAAGGGGCATGGTCACGATTTTGTTCAAATTTTATTTTTCTATCTTTATTAATTACAGTGAATTAGAAATGCATTTCTATTGATCAACCAAAATTTGAGTGTCAGTCGTAGAGTTATAAAAAAGATACAGAGCTCACAATTCTTGTTATGTAAACAAGGCTCGTGCCCTGTTTTTGTTTACATTGGTTCAATATACAAGTAAAAGTTCTTTTTCAAGCTGAATTTTCTATTTACTTTTTCGTTTACAGCATAAATAAACAGTTCATAGCGTTTATCACATTCTTTATAGGTTTAGAACTGGAATTTTCACTTCAACCTCATTCAAAATGTAAACAAAAACACGACGTGAGCTTTGTTTACAAAAAATAAATTGTGATCGAATCTTGCTTAAAACGCGATGACTGACACTCAACTTTTGGCTGACTATTAGAAATGATTTACTGAAGCATTGTAAACATTAAAACCGCAAAAATAATTTTTGACCAAAATCGTGACCATGCCCCTTTAACCTTAGACCTAGAAACATGATTCAAGGTCACTGCACACCCTTTACCCAAAGGCACTCTGTGGGTGAGGTATGAGCCAGATTGGGCCAAGGGGAGAGAAGCAATGCTCCGGACAAGCGATCTCAGATGGACGGAAAGACGAATGGACAGACGGACGGACGGACAGACAGACTGATCACTATAGGGCGCCCGCAGAGCGGGGCCCTAATTATTCAGACAGGACACAATCATGCTTCACAATAATTTTGCATAAGAAAATTTCACATGAAGTACAGGTGAAGGAAATATCACTTTAGAGCACAAGATACATGTATAATTTTGTGAAACCTAGCACCTAAAAATTTTGTTTGAAGTTCATGCTAAAAAATGTTCATGAAAATCATTTGAGGTACTTGCTGTGTAATTGTCAAGAGGAACTAGGCCTTAATAAAAATGTCTTGTAAAATGTGATGAGTGTACTCATAGATTCTGTGTTATTTGTGATGAGTGTACTCACTGCCTGATTCTGTGTTAATGAGTTTACTCACTGCCAGATTCTGTGTTAATGAGTGTACTCATTGCCTGATTCTCTGTTTATGATTGTACTCACTGCCTGATTCTGAGAGCGCCTTCTCCACCTCCCCTAACAAGTCCATGTCCTTGACACTGACAAAGGACAGAGCACTGCCTTGGTTATCCCCCCGAGCTGTCCTACATAGAGCAACAGACAAATGCATGCACTGATAGAACAAATACCTGCAATGATATTCCTTACCAAATGGAGAAAAATCAGCAAAACTCACTTGAGTAGAGTACATTCTAATTAACAAATTCATCAATGCATTTCTAAAAATCTCCAGACTATTTCAAAATAATATTTCTTTGCACTTAAAACTAGTGTTGTAAAATCGGAACAATTTTACTATCGATTATCAAATTGAATCGGCAGCTCACAATCGATTATAAAATCGATTATGTAAACTTTCAAATTCCAGCAGAGATTTTTTTTTCCATCCTGTCAATGAGTGAAAGATACCAGCATAAAAGAAAATACCCTTTTTAAATTTATAATTCATATATCAATAGTTTTTTTTAATGAACTTATTTTCAAATGAATTACATATTATACTCAGAGGCCAACCTAGGGCAAAATTTTAATTGATATTGGATTAGAACCAAGATAATAAAAATAAAACAACTTCTAAAATTTGTAAAACCTTATCCAATTTGTTAAATTTAATAGATCTGATACATTCACGCATTTTATACATTAAATGTTTTGTACTTCTGTAAGTTAAATGACAAATAAAATCACTCCATGTACTTTTGTGTATTTTGGAGGTATTAGTGCAACCCTTAACCCAATTACAACCGTTATGTAGCAGATCTGTTTAATTTTGAAGACAACTGTAAACAAATGTTTTATGATTATTTTAGCAATAATTTGGCAGTATTATTAACTAATTACAAGTTTCAAACTATAATTGTAATATCGGCATGAAATGTAATAAACATCGGTTGTAATTTTCAATGCATAGTATCACCCGTTTTTATAACACATGAAGATAAGACAGTCGCAAGTTACTAATCACAACAGGGTCTAACTGAGCTTGTGAAAACGTCTTATGAATTTGATAATTATCATTTATTGCATTTGGGTTAAATTAACAAGATCGTAAACTCAGAATACAGTGCGACTTTAACTTCTCTTTCGGAGGAAATTCCGGCGAAGTTACCGATCGCAAAGCAGGTCGCCCCCTAGGTTGGTCACTGTGTATAATGCCAGAGACATTAATAACATGTTATTTACGTCTCTGATAATACTTTAGTCTTTTTATGGATATTGCTACGCAGTAAAATGACATCTGTCACGTGACTGAATTTTAGCGACTATCGATGATAAAAACTTACTATCGATCGTCGCCGACTTGCTGCCTTCAGCGACAATTTTTCGATAGTCGGCGACTATCGTAACAACACTACTTAAAACCCACATCCATTATTCAATATCCTCTAGATATGTTGCAAGCGCATAATAAGTGCATTGCAAGGACTGTCAGTTCAAAATATTTAAAAGTTTGAACATGTCCTGTATAGATGTACAGGTCATATCTCTCACCTGCCAACTCTGTGTATGTATGTATCCACATCACAAGGGAAGTCAAAGTTAATCACATTGGACACATTCTGAAAGTCTATTCCTCTCGAAACACCATACTCCTTGTCTTTCTTTTTACGTCTACAAGATATTAGAGAAAAAAATCAGATACATCATGTACATG
This sequence comes from Magallana hongkongensis, assembly GCA_016163765.1. Lineage (NCBI taxonomy): Eukaryota > Metazoa > Mollusca > Bivalvia > Ostreida > Ostreidae > Magallana > Magallana hongkongensis. The sequence continues at coordinate 47,296,687 of WFKH01010211.1, forward strand.
TACTACCAATGCCGGAACTATATTTAGCCCAATTTCAAAGTGGAAATTTCAGCATGTTTTATTCATGAGCATCTCTGATAACAAATGAGTATCAATTCAAAAACACAAATATGTCCTATAATCAGATATGTGAATTAGTCATTATACAGTATCAGTAAATATTCATAAAAATACTTTATCCTTGTCCATCTAGTTTAAATTACATAAACCCCATATCTAAGTTAACTTTATATAATTACATGACCTTTTATTTACAGAATATCTGTCACAGTATTTAAATATACTGTTACAGTTGTGCAAAATAATCTACACTGGGGAGAACTCTTACTTTTTGTCCTTCTTTTTCTCGGGATCCAATGGTTTTGTCTTTGGGTCCATCAGTAAATTTTCATCCGAAGCAATGATGATGTCATAGAGACCCTCATTAAACTGGTTCACTATATGGCATCTGAAAAATATTGACAGGTGTTAGGAACCAGTAACCCTTCTCCCATTGTCATAGCAATAGCAAAGAAATCCACAGGTCCATAGGTCTTCAACAGACTTTTTAGCAATTATACTACTGGCCCTCTTTAAGACAATATTTTTATGGATTTTGCTTAACCTGGTTTTCCACTGTAATACAGAACTTACCTTGAATTGACTGGAAGTTCTGAATTTAACACACAAGCTGGGATTGCAAACTGTTCCAAAAATAACTTTAACCTGAAAATGTAAAATAGAAATATAATATTCACTTCTCAATAAATATAAATAACAGAACAATACATGTAGGCACTATACACATGGTTGTCATGTACAGGTACGATATACATGGTTGTCATGTACAGGTACTATACACATGGTTGTCATGTACAAAGGCTTGTGTAGATATTTTTCAAAAGCATTCATTATGAGAGAGTAGAAAATCTTATTGCATGTATCTCAATTGCCTAGAAATACAAAGTATTCTTTCTATACACAATTTATTCTACATACTAAATAATACAACATCAATTAAAGAATTAAAGTGTAAGACCTTCCTAATACTAAAATTTTTCTAATTTCTCCTTCCTAACTATGTCACATATACCATAAATAATTATCCCTATCATAAGTTTTGTAATACTTTTTTAAGTTGAACTCTTCACAACAAAAGTTGACAGGTTAAGGGCAATATTGGTAATACAACTGAGCCTCTAGTTATTGCCCTCTGTTCAAATCAGGGGATATTTCATCCCTCCGGGACTTACAAAATCAATTTTTGCATAAAAAAAAACTTGATCAGTATCATTTGGAAAATTGGTGAAACAGACATTGCTATAGGCAGGTTTGGCTGTACTTATTCTTTATAATAAAATCATTGGGCACTCAAAAGTAAGAAAATAGAACTTACTTATAACAACGGTTGACCTCGTTAACAAATATTATGGACTTCCCACGAAGTAAGTGCAACTTCATCAAAGCATACACCAATGTAAACTTGTCCTGTTCTTCACACCTAGAAAAAAATTAATCAATCAATCAGGTATTCAGTCAACAAACCAATTTGAAAGAAGACACATAGAAAGGTTGGATTTTTTTACTGCCATAATTCAGAAAGATAAAATGCAAAATTGTACATGTATTTTTTTCTATGGATACTCTTTGTTTGTATGCTTATCTTTGACCTACTTTATATGGTACTGAGTCAGCTGTGATGCCTCAGGTAATTGTGATTCTTCAAGTTTCAAAATCACCTACAAGGTAAAAGTAAGAAGGCTATTTGATAATCAACATGTAAATAAAACTGCATCTCACACAGAAATAGCTATTAATTTTCTTTTTATCAGTTTAAAGATACAGATGAGTTTGTGGTTCTGATGTATTTTCCATTACACTCACAGCATTATGGAGCACCATTCTCTTCAGTGCTCGGACATCCTCACTCAGTGTGGCCGACATCAGAAAGGCCTGGTATATCTTTGGGAGATTACTGGGAAAATACACATTGAAAATAATATAACAAACAACTAAATGTTTTCAAATCCAAACAAGATTTTACTTGATTCTATCAAATAATTGAACTAAATAATGTTACAGCTTATTTATACACCAAGATATGGACTGTATAAATACCTAAGAATTCCTCGGACATCATCCTCGTATCCAAAGGAGAAAAGTAAATCAGCCTCGTCAATAATCAGCAACTCCAGTGACTGTCTGAGGTCAAGGTTACCAGCTTTGATGTGGGCCAATGCTCGGGTGGGCGTGGCTACAATTATGTCTGGTTTCTCCATCAACATGGGCCTTAATCAAACAAAATCCATATTCTAATTCTCCTTATAAACAAGCAAGCTGACTAGCCTAACAAGTTTTATGTTGATATACATGTAGTTTTAAGATATGAATCTTCTCTAGAAATCACAAGTGTGATCTATTATCTTTATGATGTGATATTTTCTCATTCTTATTAATGTATGTAAAGGGGTTCACTGGGTAAAGTTTCAATAACTTTCACTTACTTTTGTGTGGGAAGAGGCACCTGGGGTGAAATGTCAAGGATTTTCACTTCTCTAGAACAGCTTGATGTGAGGTCCTATGAAACAAAATAAAACATGTAAAATGAGCTGTCATACCTCAGTATGTGGTCAAATACACCTTTCAATCCTTTAGATCCTGATAACCTGTCTAGTGAATTTATAAATAATTTGCAAAAAATGTCTGACTTTCATGTAATTTAAATTATAATATTTACATTCACTTTCTTTTCCCCTATTAAATTGCATTGATTGATTTGAGTGATATTTACGCATAACACAGAAGACCCCATCACCAAATCTGGTGCGTATGAATACAATCTTCCTTTAGTATTTTTCAAAAAACATGACTGACTCTCCTCGCGACTTCAAACCGGATCACGACCTGATATTATACTTACGCTGATAAACATTTCATTGATATAAATATTTTTAACAGTTAAATGAAATCAATTTATTTATTTATTATTATACCAAAGGTTATATTCATTGAAAAACAGATTAAAAAATAAAATTGTGAACTTAGAATTTATAGCGTTGTGTACTATTTTTGTCAGCATAATTCGGCTGTTCCAATGGCTCTTCCATTCATTGCGCATTACTCGTAGAATAAGGCAGAGAATTTAAAAAATAAATCTTAATTGCGGAAAGGGAATAAAGTTAAAAGAACGTAAATATAAGCATTGAATCATTATTTTTTGAAAGATGTGGTCTCATAACTGCAACGGTGTGTGCATACAAATTGAATAACGCGCGCTAGCGCGTTATGAAAATTTGTTTGCACTCACCGTTGCAGTTATGAGACCACATCTTTCAAAAAATAATGATTCAATGCTTAAATATATATACCTCAAAATATCGGTAAGTACATGTACCCGGTATGTGGAATCATTGGAATCAGAGAAAATTTACAAACAAATTTATGCCTCCCAAAATATTTCAAATGAAATCCACTAATTTAAATTACATGATGGACCAAAACCTGTTTGTTTTCGAAATGATTTCACTGTCCAAAAATTCATTTTGTGCTTTATAACTGTTAATTTACAACAAATAAGATCTTCTTACCATTAAATTCTTGTATGCTTGATGACATAATTCCTTGGTAGGGGTTAGGACCAATGCCTTGACACATTGTTCTGTGCTACTCGTCTATATAAATCAAAAAGAAGAAACACAATACGGAATCAGTGTTAATCGTCATGCTCCTGGGTGTAACAACATTGAATTCTAACCAATCCGAGTCTTA
>WFKH01010211.1:47314466-47357435 GCA_016163765.1 Magallana hongkongensis
TTGGTATAGGCATACTCTTCAGAATTTTAATTTCTATTAACAGTGATTAACTTACACCAGTTTATCAGTATGGTAAACATGGTAAAGAAAGTTCATAAAGACATTGTAATGATTAATTATTCACCTTAAGAAGCCTATCATCAAGGCCCATCTCATGAAAAGACAGCGTGTCTTCAGACATCGTGATTTAATTCTTGTAAGTGTACAGCGACTTTACATTTGCTATCACATGGCACTGTTTTGATTTTCTCATTCAACCGGAAGTGAACAACATGCTGTTTTAATCCGGGCACTTCAAGTACCTCATTCTCAAATTCAATATTTCTTACCCACAATGCCTATAGCTTATTGTACCATGCTTTCTGTACGTACACTAGGAACTTGAATATCTTAGCCGACAAAAATGTCGAAAAGACGTATAGACGTTGGTGATTCCCTTTCACAAAGTAAACGTGGACGGTAAGTAGACAAAGTCAGGGGGAAATAATCATTATGTGACACAATTTAGAATCTTAGTGTTTTCATGTAAATTATTGTCAATCTTCCTCTTTATAAATATCCGAATTAAAAAACAAGGCAAAGTTAGTAAACACTGATTGCTGTGACAAAGTGTAACGTTAGACTAGCATTGGAATGATTATATATCCGGCTTTTCTGATGTTTTATATGACATTTATGTTGTTAACAGGGAAGATGAAAAAGAAAAGAAAGATGAGAAGTCCTACAAGTCGGTGTTTGAGCAGTTTGGGATCTCCAAGCCGACGTTACAGATGAATCCCTTCACAGGTAAAAGTATCCCAACTTCAGTTCCTTAACTTTGTTCGTGAAAGAAACTTAAGATACAACAAGTTTAACATAATGAAAGGGTGCAGGTGAATTGTTGGGGGTTCACGTCGTTGCGGTGATGATATTGGGCAGTGGCGATCATTTAGGAGTGGAGGAATGAGATGGTCAGACTTATTTGATCGCTGGCACCAGATAACTCAGTTGATAGAGTACCTGACTAGAGATTCAGGTAGCCTGGGTTCAAATCAATGTCTGGTCCATGTTATTTCTACTGAACCATTACATCTGGGATGACGTTTACTTAATAATTTGCAAATGCCACTTGCAATAATGCAGTTTCAGTATTACAAGTGATTTATCTTTCAGGCTTGCCGTACACTCCAAAGTACTTTGAGTTACTGAACAAAAGGAAGATGCTTCCTGTCTGGGAGTACAAGGAGAAATTCTGTGAGATCCTGAACAATCACCAAATCCTCGTGCTGGTTGGTGAAACAGGCAGTGGCAAAACAACACAGGTATTACATTCAGTGATAAAAGATTTTTGGAAAGAAAGAAAAAGGGAATTTGTAATAAATGCAGTCTATTTGCCCTCTTTGTGAGCAGAAGGGGTAAAAATTACACAACATAGTAAGCCCATTGGTGCTGCAGATGAAATGGTGTCGAATTTGCATCATTTGTGTTAATTTGAAATGTAGGAATTTAATACATCCATACAGTAGGAACATAAAATAATGTTTCACTTTTGCTTGACTTCATGAACAACAACCTACTTCCTTAGTCAATTGATGTAATTCATTTTTTATGTCAAGTTAGTATAATAGCTAAAAAATATTAAACTGAACTTTGTACAGATTCCTCAGTGGTGTTTGGAGTGGGTGCGGTGTCGGTATCAGAAGAAGGGAGTGGCTTGTACTCAACCCAGAAGAGTAGCGGCTATGTCCGTATCTCAGCGTGTGTCAGAGGAAATGGACGTGGGTCTCGGACAGGAAGTAGGGTACAGCATTCGATTTGAGGACTGCACTTCGTCCAAGACTCTACTCAAGTAAGTGGGATTTTAGCCTTTTTCAAGGTGCATTTTCAGTCAAAAAAATATGAAGAAATCTAAGGGTCTTTGAATTTTATGACTCAAAAGGATGAAATTTAAATGTCTGTTTTTTTCTCTATGATCTTTGTCGTAACCCCTGATCTGAATTATACAAGACTATAATCTTAGTTTTTGTGAAAATGAAAGATAATAGTATTACAATATATGAATAATAATGCAGACAGTTCAGTTTCAAAAGAATGACCATGCTCTTACAAACAACATATTTTTTTTTTTTTTTTAGAAAACACTTTGATTATGATTTTTTTCCTCGTGACATGAAATGTAATTTCACTTTGGCAGGAAGTAGATAAAGCCTTGCTCTTTTGTTACAGGTACATGACAGACGGTATGTTACTTCGGGAGGCAATGTCAGACCCACTGTTGGAGGCCTATGGAGTGGTCATGTTGGACGAGGCCCATGAGAGGACACTGGCCACAGACATCCTCATGGGGCTCCTAAAGGAGGTAGCCAAGCAGCGGGCTGATCTCAAAATCATCGTCATGAGTGCCACACTAGATGCTGGAAAGTTCCAGGTCTGGAGTTAGGCTATTCTTTATCTCCAAGTGATATTTCTCTACACAAAGCTGATATTTGTGAAGCATAGTTGGTTTACATCAACTCTGTTCTTAATCCCTACCACAGAGTATTAAGATAAAGTTTTCTGGTTTAAACCATTACACAGAACCTGGGAGTTGATTTGCAGGCGTTTTGCTAATTTTATTTCACTTTTAAAACACAAACGAAAGAGTTATGAAGAGATTGTTTTAGCAAAGATATCATATTGATTCAGTGATTATCATTTACATTGTCAGAATAATTAGCAGCTCTGGTTTGAAATGCAGAAATTTTACTTGATAAATCTAATTGTATGCAAAAAATCCTGTTTTCTTTTGAAAAGTTTCTGATTTTAATGGATTTTTTCTTTCAGAATTACTTTGATAATGCCCCTCTGATGACAGTGCCAGGCAGAACACATCCTGTAGAAATCTTCTACACTCCAGAGGCCGAGCGAGACTATCTGGAGGCTGCCATCCGGACCGTGATCCAGATCCACATGTGTGAGGAGGGACCTGGAGACATCCTGCTCTTCCTCACTGGACAAGAGGTGAGACACATAGCACAGAATGATACTGTGAATGATTGAGCAGAAATCCATATTCTGTTTGTATTGTAAAAAGGAATGGTTAAGGGTACACATTTGCCAATGAGATTTTGTTCACTTGTTGTAAAAGAGGGTGAATATCTTTATATCAATTTGGAGCTTCTTGAATTGTTTGTAAGTCATTATTGGATCCACAAACATTGCTAGTCATAGACTATAGCGTACATAACAACATTATTGATATTGAACACTTTTCAACATGTTGGATTAGTATTTTGCAAATTAAAGTTTCAGATTTGATATCAATGTTTAACAGGAAATTGATGAGGCATGTAAAAGACTACAAAGAGAAATTGACAACCTGGGACCAGAAGTGGGGGACATGAAGTGTATACCCCTGTACTCTACCCTGCCCCCCAATCTACAACAGCGGATCTTTGAGCCTGCGCCAGCGACCAAGGCTAACGGCGCGGTGGGGAGGAAAGTGGTGGTGTCCACCAACATCGCCGAAACCTCACTGACCATCGACGGAGTCGTGTTCGTGATTGATCCAGGGTTCGCCAAACAAAAAGTGAGTGGCTGTTTCATTTTTTAAAATAAAGAAACCCAATCGGGTTTAGATGATGTGCATATGCATATTTTTGTGCTTATTTCTGTTAAAAACAAAACAATGTATTTGGATAAGTTGCTCGACATTGATATTCTTTTTTTATAGAACTATGGCAGTATATTTTTACAAAGTGGTTTGAGATACCACATATGAGATATTTTTTTTTCCATAAGATACTTTGAATCATTAAATTATTATTATGGGAATAGTTTATAAAGGTTTGGTTTGTGGGGTTAGATGGGATTGATAGATTTATAGTTAACTAATTGTAGAAAATAATCAAAATTTGTCATTCTTATTTGATGTTTGATGGGTGATTAAACAGGAAAACCTTGAAATTGATGGAAATTGTTCCCCAGTAAATATAAGTAGTAATATACATATGATAATATGGAAACCTAATGACCCTGTGTTGTATTTGTAAGGTATATAACCCAAGGATTCGGGTGGAGTCTCTCCTAGTCACCGCTATCAGTAAGGCCAGTGCTCAGCAGAGAGCAGGGCGTGCCGGACGAACAAAGCCCGGAAAGTGCTTCCGTCTCTACACAGAAAAAGCCTACAAACAGGAAATGCAGGATAACACATACCCCGAAATTCTCCGATCCAATCTGGGATCTGTAGTGCTACAACTGAAGAAGCTTGGAATTGACGATTTAGTGCATTTTGATTTCATGGACCCCCCAGGTAAGAGTTTAATGTTTGTTACAATTTCAGTCATTTATGTGTGTCTCAGAATGCATTAGTAATATTGAGTAAGATGAGTTTATTTTGTAAGAAAAAAAAATTGTTCAATTCTAGACTTTTATTCCTGAATGTTTGAGTGAATAATTTCAGAAGCATATCACTATTTTAATATATTTTTCTATTTTCAACTTGAGTTTAAATTGACAAACTTTTATAAATTTAACTCAAAACTTCTTCATACAGCATTAAATCTTTTTGCAGCTCCTGAAACCCTGATGAGAGCTCTTGAGTTGCTGAATTACCTGGCTGCGCTCGACGATGATGGTGAGCTCACTGAGTTGGGCTCAATGATGGCTGAGTTTCCACTCGACCCTCAGCTGGCCAAAATGGTCATTGCCAGTTGTGATCACAACTGCTCCAATGAGATTTTGTCCATCACTGCCATGTTGTCAGGTAGTCTTATTCTGTCTGGTGCAAACTTTTCTGTTCTGTTGATTTTTTCTGCTTTGAGAATTTCAATTTTCTGAACTGCATGTATGTATTCAGTTTGCATAAAAACAAGAGCTCTGAATTGACAAAATCAAATATTTTAAAGAATGTTGTGTTTGAATTTGTTATCTGTATTTAATGAAAATGTTAACATTTCTCACTGAAGAAATTAACACTGCAGTGCACGTAAGATATTTTTTCGGAGATCAGATTTAACGTAAATGATTTGTAGCTGTCCGGCTATCGGACATCTTTAACCAGTTAGCTCCATGCACTGCATAACATAGAGCATTCCTTTTAGTATTGACTTGATGTGATGTCACTAATGGCGATGGGGCTGGGCCGTGTTTTGGCCCCGTTCCGTACCCCCCTGTTTAGTCCCACAGTGTTTTGTCCGACCCACGGAAATGAAGAAAACGGCAGACGAGGCCAAGATGAGATTTGCCCACATAGACGGCGATCATCTGACCCTATTGAATGTCTACCATGCCTTTAAGCAATGTAAGTGAACCTCTACTCAATTTTCAGCTCTAATTTATTGCATAATAAGGGATCAACCTTACCTTAGGATTTTACTTTCAAGGGTGTACAAATTTATAATCAAAACTGATGGAGATATTAGACAACCATCTGTTATATTTGTTACCAATAAATTCCACTATGTAATGTTCATTAGAGAAATACATGTAATACTGTGTTATACTTGGTATTTACAGGTCAGGAAGACCCTCAGTGGTGCTACGACAACTTTGTCAACTACAGGTCACTGAAGAGCGCGGACAACGTGCGACAACAGCTGGCCCGCATCATGGACCGGTTCAACCTCCGCCGCTCCAGCACAGACTTTGCCAGTCGGGACTACTACCTCAACATCAGGAAAGCCCTGGTCTCCGGGTTCTTCATGCAGGTAGGGTGAGGGAGGGGGATTGTTGGATCCTGTATCAGATCAGAATTACAATACTCTACTTAAAAATACACACCAAAAAGGAAAAACTTCAACCCTTAATGGGTTTTCCCTCCTTTATAGTAAATAAATTCTATTGTAATAAGGGAGTTAAAAGTTACTTTAAATGTACCCATCTAGTTATATGAGATATTGGAGTCAAAAATATGTTTGGGAGGGGTAGAAAGGAGATTCTTTGATTTAAATATCAAATTAATTATTATATATACTGCTTGCATAGATAATTCTAGGTTTGAATTGGTAATGTAGTTTTGATTTTCAAGTGTAAATGGTCATGAAGTTCTTTGTAATTCTAATGAGATCTTCTTTTCCTTGTTCCTAAGATTGCCCACCTGGAGAGGACAGGTCACTACCTGACGGTCAAGGACAGCCAGGTGGTACAGCTTCACCCCTCCACCTGCCTGGACCACAAGCCTGAGTGGGTCCTGTACAACGAGTTTGTACTGACCACCAAGAACTACATCAGGACCGTGACCGACATCAAACCAGAGTGGTGGGTACTAATGATCTATAGGGATGTGTGAAAGCTTACAAGATTTAGAACTACACAATGCAATGGAACGTTTTGAATCTGCTTGAGGGGATCCTTTTAATCAACCTTTGTTTGCATGCTAGAAAGTTTTGCAATGTTTGTTAAATCCTGACATCACAAATATTTCTGGCAGCAAACCAGTTCTTCAGTGTCTTTCGTAATTCAATATCATTGGCCACACATGCTCAGATGCAAAAGTTAGTCACAAAGAATGTGTTTATCAGTGGTATATTGTGAAGTAAAGTTAGGAATATTAAGTTGGTTTACAATATATGGTGTATTTCTTGTATTTTTCCTGTTTTAAATTTTTTTTCTACTGTTGGTTTTCAATTATACATGTATTAAACAGGGTTGTGGTTAACAAATGAAACCTTAGGGGCCATGTGGGCCCCTAACTTTTCAAAGTCTGTGGGCCCACAGTTAAACTTACGGGCCCACATGCGACATCAATAAACTCTATTTAAAAAATAAACATTGTGAAGAAACGTCTGTATGTCGTATATCGTCATTATGAAGTCCAATCTTTTTTTACAATGTCTCCGTAAGACAATAACGTTTAACTGCAGCATAAAAGCGACATAAAGTAAATAAGTTCAAATCAAATCATAATTATTGCTTATCTTCCTGCATTCGAATAAACTGTAAAGTCCGACTGCTTCTGACACCGGATATTGTTAAACAAACATTGACCACGCGACGAGTCAACAGGTAGCCGATTACGTAATGCCAAATACACTGGCGAGAACTTGTTTGATGCAAGGAACACTGGTCTGAGAGGTCAGGATTAATATTATAATACATGGAAATAAAATTGATAATAAGGTATTTTTGTTTAATAGTGTACATTGTACACTCATACAACTCGCATAACACTAGATATCGGCAGCCATGCTCCCACGGCATTCAGAAACGCGCTCTGAAAAAATTATAATATGCACCCCCTAATTTTGATCAAATTTTGGCTAAATAAAGGTGTGAATTATACACAGGACTTTATGGTACTCACTCTAACAAATAATAAAAAACAAACAAATACAATCCTATTCTGGAAAAACCGCTCACCATGTGGACGACCAGATTTTGAATTTCTTATCGCCCACATTAAATTTTAATCGCATTGGCGAGTGGGTGAGTGGATATCCACAACCCTGTTAAATATGTGTCTTTCAATTTCGATTTTCAGGCTAATCAAGGTAGCTCCTCAATATTATGAAATGTCCAACTTCCCAATGTGTGAAGCCAAGCGACAGCTGGAGCGAATCATTGCAAAGATGGAGAGTAAGCAGTACCAGGAAGGATTTTAACCCAGGTCCATGGTCTAGTGGCAGACAGCCTGATACACAGTGTCAGAGGACTGAATCTTAGAGGGGACACAGGAGTCCCCAGAACTATGTGACCTCATTATGTCAAATAGTTTGGACTAGTGTTAAGATTATTTATATGTGAGGTTTATGAGAGTGTACAAATGGAGAAGTATAGACATTTGCTTATATACCTGCCCCACTTTATCGCATCTCTGGAGGTTGAAATACTTTAGCATAAAACTTTCAGTTTTATTAAAGCAATCTTTGAACATCATCATGATTAAACATTCTATTGACGTGCTTTTGTTTTTAAAGCAATCTTGGGATAATGTTATCTGACATTTATTATATGCATAGCAATCTTGAAGCATCTTAGTAATACATTTTCAGGAACACTGTTTTAAAGCAATCTTTGACCATCATTTTTGTCATCATTCTGCCCCATGTTCATGGATAATCATTTTTATTTGTTGATATCTGTATTTGTTGTAAGAAAACCCATCTAAATCTGAGAGAAACAAATGAATAAAAAAAATGAACAAGAAATGATGTGTTCTCTTTTTTAATATATGTACTAAGCTTCAAGCATTCCTCTGTAAACTCCAACACGTGGGGCAAGCTAAAGGGAGGTCCAATTTCTGCAGGTAAATTTTGACTAGGTGGTCCTCCCTGTTGGGACACATAGATTTAGGGTAGACTTGCATCACAAATGGAGTTGAAAGAGATGAGCCGTACGCCTTGGTGTCTGTTGTCTTGATGTAAAACTCGTTGCTAGCGCCGCCATTGCACTTGGAAGAAATTTTCTGACCTTTCAAATTGTTGGCTGCTCGGCGGTTGACTTCTTGACACAGGGACGCAGGAAGTCGCGTCAGGTTTAACTCCGCCTCCGTTACCACTCCCAGTCTGTTCAAGCGCCTGTCGTGTGCCAGACGTTTCTTTTGGAAAGTTTCTATGATGGATTTAGATTTACTTCTGCTCAACATTGAGTGATTTTCCAGAAGGGATGGGGCTTGCGGGGTAGCCATTTCTTGCGCTACAGAAGATCAAAGAACAAGAATTTTATACTATTCTTTACACTGTAGAAATATATGAAGGATCGTTATATACAAGTCCCAGTAATATTGTTGCGAAAAAAGATTATGATTGGCACACATATGAGGAATAACATGGGTTTTTTTTTCACGAACGGGGTTCAAACCTACTGTACATGATTGACCGCTGTTAAAGTGTTCTTGTATCACTTTTGATCTGAGGAAATCTTGCCAAGAATCTCATTTTTCTAAAGAGAAAAGCCCCACATGATAGAAAATTTATTGCAATTCATTTATAAAAACTATTTTGAATACCCTATACGTTACCCATTTTAAATGTTTTTATTCACCAATCAAGGGTACGGAGTTTTGTTTTTTGTTTTTTGTTTTGTTTTTTTTGTTGTTTTTTTTTTGGGGGGGGGGGGGGCGAAGGGTATGATAGTGTCAAATGATGTATGAATTAAGCGAACAACGTTGCAAACTTTTCAACTACATGGATATGAATCACGCACATAGCAATTAAGAGACACAAATTGCAACACACAAAGAAGCAATTCATTTGACGAGAGATTTCCCATATTCCTTTGTATCGTCTCGTCCTAAAAAGAATATTAAGTCACGGAGTATCTATGTATCTTGAAACAAATTCAGACTTACCTCAGTGGGGTTAACGTGTAACGACCGCTCTGTGTAGACGTTAGAATTCTATTTACCGTTATGACAAAAAGATGACGTCATAATTCACACACACATGAAGTGCTTTACGTACGATCCGTCGCCCGCGAAATGCAGTACCACATTGAAGGGTTTATGTTTAACCTGATAAAACTTAGTGAATTCGATTTCCCCTCCTTAAAATAAACATTATGGTTAAAATTAAATTTTCATTATTAAAAAAATTAGTGCAGGTGTAACCAAGAATATTGACCCGGGTTGAAAATTGACCCGGGGTTCATTTTTCAACGTTGAATATTGATCCGGGGATCTTTTTTCAACGTTAAAAATTGAGACCAAAAGTCGTGAAATTTATACCCGGGGTCATTTTTCAACAGCTTGAAAAAGTGAAAAAGTTTTTTCTAATCTCTGATGACCTTAACACGTTGAAAATTGACCCTGTTGAAAATTGACCCCAACTAAAGAGTTTTGAACTGTCTTTAAAATGGAACTTGCTCTACGTGATTTAATTGTATCTGCTTCAAAAATTCAGTTTCAAAATTTGAATCTTGAATATTGTCCGATATTCTTGCCGACGTGAGTCTTTTATTTTCACTTCGATTTTTTCGATTACAATAACTTTTGATTAAGACTTAGAACTCGCCACCCTGTTATTAAACTGTGTAAATACAGCTAAGAGGACTACCATTTCGTTCTAAATGGGGGGGAGTGGGGGAGGGGGGGGGGTTGTCGCACTAGCAATTTTTTTGGACATACAATTCATTTTCATTCCTTCTTATTTTGTGTTGACCAAAGACACAGATAATCTGGTGTCTTTAATGTCAATTTTTTGTCCTAGCTAAAAGAAAGTAGGTTAATTGTTAATAATAATATAAATGCAACAGAATAAATACAAATTAATGTATCTATTTTTAAAAATGGACAGCCCCCACCAACCTGTTCCTCGATCGGGATTTAATGATTGTCACATTTCTTGATATAAACTTGGTATGATATCTAAAACATCGGCATATATGTCAAACAACATCGTCTAAAGCCACGGTCCGGAGTCCGCACAGCTCTCTCCTACAGGATCGTACATATTGCCCGTGGGTTGCGACGATGGTCAAATTTATTATTTACAATATGACAATTTTAATTTACTGGGTAAGTGTAAATACAAAATTATATGGCAAATTTTGTATTTACACCCATTCAGCAAATGCAAAAAAAAAAAAAAACAAAAACTACATGTAAATAGTATATCGTGTACAGTAACTATGTATACCAATATTTTAATAGAAATGCTTTTTAAAATACAAATAGCACACAAAACAGCGTCTATACGTGAAAAGTTCACCATGACAAAAATATTTATTACATATTTTAAGGATTGATAGGATAATACGAGACCAAATCATAAAAATTTGTCATATTTTCGACAGATTGAAGAAGCTCATGTAAACATGTGTACATATCTAAAGAATACATACGAAAAATATGTAAAATTTTTGATTGAATAAATCAAAGATATAAATATCAATTCATTAATATTCGTTTATTTGTTGTTGAATTTAGAACCGGTTTCATGATCAAAATTCCACGATGCGGGTCAATTTTCAACAAACTAGGGTCTTTATTCAACACTATTCAACGTTGAAAAATGATCCCCAGGTCAATTTTCAACCCGGGTCTAAATTCTTGGTTACACAGGTCCCAATAATAGATACCGGTAAGACCAAATAATGTTTCACATTCGTTTTTGACATCTTTTTGTCAGTGTATACATTGTGCCTTGCCTTGTAAATGTTTTGAGCGCACAATAACACACACTTTTATGACAACCCCTTTTTCCAGCAAGTCTCTCGAGAAAACAACATTTATAGATCATCTGATGACTCATCAAGGCAAGCTGATGAGAATGACATGCACATATGCACTGTAATGCTTTATGTGCTATTTTAGTGTTTAAATGGTTTGTTGTTAAACTGAATGTCTCTATAAACCTGGGGTCCATTTAAAAGGCATTTTAAGCTCATTTTATGGCCATTGGACTGTAAAATATGAAGAGGAATTTAACGCAAAACGTTATGGCGGCGGGCAGACCAGACCAGGACATAAACAAATGGTTGGATGCTCTGGGATTTGAGAAGTCCATCGGTCGTATGAGACAAGCAAAAGTTCTAGCCCACGAGCGAGTAAAGAATGCCTTCGTCGACCCGAAAGTTTCTGTCATCCACACAGGAAGCTCAGCCGAAGGATTTTGTGGTGAATATTACACGAAACTTTCCCGGTCCGATTTTGACGTCATGGTGTCGTTCAATAAGTTACTGTACATCGTGGATGAAGATAAAAGTCGGGCCGATGTCGACACAAATATCCCGTTTGTGGCCCGAGTTTGTCATGACGACGTGCATCCAGGGTACACAAAACTCGAGCCGATTATCGAGGAAGAAGTGGCCTTGACATCTGGCCTCGTTGTGAAGGTCGATAATCGACTCTTTGTTTCGAGTTCCGCAGCACTGACGACTCTTATGCCATCACACCGTCAAATTGTCGGCCATCACCACAGAGAGGAGGAAGTGGAAAAGGTTCAGTTCGAGCGTCACGGTCCAGCAAGTAGTGTTACGGTCGAAAGCAAAAAAGAAGGATACGCAAAACGTGATGTTGTATGCGGCTTCCGGTGTCAATTCTGGCCAAAGTGCGCTCAAAAATGGATAACAAGAAATAGAAAATGGCCGACAAGGGCGTCTGTTATAGAAGCTTCAGAGCTGGGGTGTCATTTGGTTCCGACTGGGTTTCCAGGGAGTAAAACGGAAGAGCTTGAGTGGCGATACTCCTTCGTAAAAGCTGAGAGAAATGTTATGTGGCTTTTCAATGATTGCCAAAGAAAATGTTTCGCGTTACTTAAAATTCTGAACAAAGAAATGATAGCCTGCCATTTTGACGATGAAACCCTAACGTCATATCATTTTAAAACTACCTTGCTCTGGGTGTTAGAGGAAACCGATGAGTCCGACTGGTCAGAGAGAACGCTATTAAACTGTGTTCAAACGTGTTTGTCTAAGTTGATATCGTTTATAAAATCACGTCATTGTCCGCATTACTTCATCGAACACGCCAATCTATTTGATAGAGACATCTTTAACGAGGAAACATGCGGAAAATTAAGTAACATTTTAGATTCTGTCCTGGAAAACCCCTACACAGCATTACGTAAGTGTCCCACTTTTCAAACCTTTAATAGTGACGTCACTTTTAAAGATTTTGATTTCCTTCATCGATGCCACGTGGGTTTTCAGTGGTTCATGATGTGTTACCGACAGTTAGACGAACTTGTGTCGATGTTAGGAGATCGCTACTGGCGAGTGATGATGGACCATTACAATTCAAACAAAACAATGGCTTTCAACATCCGGGTTCTTAATAATCTTCAAGCAATGGCCAATAACCCGCTACATGAGTTGTTTTCCCGTCCATTTGTTCGAGTTAACCACATATTTTTGGGAATATTAAATCATATTGATGTTACTAAAATGAATCCCATCGACGAAGAGGACTTTGAGATCCAAAACCTCTATATTGACGATGCGAGAGAACACTTTGCAAAAGGCGCTTCAGGAAATGAAGTCATTGCAAAACTCCGCCTGGCAAATTTTGAGTTCATGATGAAAGAATATGATCAGGTTGAAGAGATTTTAAATGACATTGTGTTTGAAAACAGTTTATTTGGAAGAGATAAGGAATTTGCAAGAAAAATGTCAAAGTTAGAGAAAAATTTTTTTGAAACTATATCTGATGTATTTGACAGGCAATCACTGGCCGAACAATCAAGGGACATAAAATGCAATTTTTTCATTCAAAGGGCATATAGATACGGATCGTCACAATGGGTGTCTGAAAACCAAGAGGGGCATGTGCAACCTTTAATTGACATTGAGAAAAACTTCCTAGAATTTCTTTCAAAAAAGTGGTTATTAACAGAAGTCATCTTATTACCGGAGGAAATAAATTGTGTACCGTTTCCTTTCCAACTAGAACTTGCAGCATTGAAGATTTCCTCGACGGATAAAAATTTTCTCTTCTACCACCCGAAAATTTTCGCTCTTGCTCTAAGGTGTTTAGCTGGCTTGTCGCAAAACAATCTCAGAACTGCACGAATCTTCTGTGACGAATTGTCATCTTCTCTACAACGTATCCCAATGAAGTACCACGTTCAGACTTTAAATTTGATCGGGCACCTGTCACTTAGAATCGGTAATTTGGACGACGCCTGGCGGAGCTTTTCCGAAGCTTGTCGTCTGTCAGACAATGGAGTGTCCTCGGTGTGGTTTCTTGCCTTATTTCTTTTAAAGAAAATCCAAAATTGAATTGCAAAGAAGTTGTTCATTGTTATAAAAAAATTGCAATTTGGTCAAAGAATAGTCGCATTACACTGAATTGAATGCCTAAATATTTAGTATTGCAAAGAACCACGGGCGCTTGTTTCTGTATTAAAAAATCAAAGTACTGAAAGTACAGATATCCGGGCTCATTTGATGTACCAGTATATTGAAAACGTCTTCATGGTATGGCATAATAACACATTAAATAGACACATTGAGTCATGATAAATGAATTGACTGAGTTTATACGCACTTGAATACACATTTATATTGATATCGTAAAAAGTCTAAAGAATGAAATATGAGAAAAAAACCTGTAATTTTTTTATTAAATTAATCCAAGTTATAGATATTAATTCGCCAATTTGCGCTTATTTGCTGTTAAAAGAACCGATTTCATGATCAAAATTCCACGATGCGGGTAATTTTCAACGGACTAGAGTCTTTAGTCAACACCTTTGGTCTCAATATTCAGTGTTGAAAAATGACCCCGGGTCTTCTTTTCAACCCTGGTCAAACTTCTTTGTTACACCGGCGCCGGGCCATATAACTAAAATTAAGATAATTAAAAGTTATTTTTGATCTCGGACTCAGTTGTCTATTGTATAAAATTTTAAGGAGGTTGGCTCCTGAAATAATAGTAATGTCAATCATCCGAAAACCACTTAGATATAAAGATGGGGACCTAAAATGTTCATTTATTTTATTTGTGACCCATGTCACATGCCATTTTTTGGAAATATAGGGCCTCAAACATTTTTGCTAAAATTTGACATAGAAATTGATAATTTGAAGAAATCAAATAAATATTTATAGTTTGAACAATTATATAATTATGATTTTAATACAGTATGAAGTTGAACACAGGTAGTGACTATAAAAGTAAAATCTAAGTCAAAGTTTAAGAATTCTTGCTTTACTGGTGGCTTAAAAGGCCAGTACACAATGAACACAACAACAGATGTTACAAAATTTTGGAGTAATCAAATTATAACGCAAATAAGAAAAATTATAGTAATGTCATCTTTCCAAAACTTTGCATACAAATAGACATACATTTAATGTCTCATTTAAAAGTAAAACAAGTAGGGGTCACATTTCAAAAATTTGAGATATAGAATGAAATAAGCTAGTTTTAGGCCAAAATTGGAGTTGATTTTTTCTTAACTTCTATGAAATATAAACTAAATATGCCAAAATATATCAGTAGAAATATCAAAATATTGTTTAAATATGTTTTTCAGAATATCATGAATATATCGTAATACACAAACTATCTAGAAGTTTGGTCTGCGCTGAAAATTAGGAAGCTAAAGTAACAGTACTCTAAAACTAGTGAGATATGAAAATTGTTCATTTCCTTCTTGAAAACCTTCCGCCACAAAATATAGTCCCTTACTAAACTCTGTAAAAATGTAATTTTTTAAAAACAATTTTATTCAATATAGTTTATTTGGCATTGTTAAATATAAATATACTACTAGAAATAATATGTGATTTTCAGACTAGAGGTGACCCAAAATGGCTACCCAAAACCTAAGGAGCGAACCTCTTTAACTGAGATTAAAAAAATTACTATTGAGCTTGTATAAAGTTTGTGGATTTCGTTTTGTCAATTGATCAACAACACTCATTTTTCACTAACGTATAAAAAAAACCCAACTCAATTAGATCCATTTTAAAATTCCATGAAAATAAGTATCTTTAACTGAATCTGAGAATTTTACTACATCTGCGAAAATTGATATCCCTGAATATTTTATTTTTAGTAATCAAACCACAGTAAATCAAATTTGGATTCCTGCCTATTGAGTAAATATCTTCTACCTCTTTCCAACATTCGATTCTGTAAAGTGCGGATGTTTGGTTAAACACCATCCTCTCGACAGCAACAGCTATTAAGGCACACCCAATGAAATTGGTATAAAGATATATACTAGTCACAGGCACCTGACGTCATATATTTTTCTCATAAAAAAAAAATACTCCGCTTACCTAATAATTGACAAGGTACCCATCCCCGCCATCTTGGATTTATTTCAAACTGGCACATCAGCTGGAAGTTTTGCTTGAAACTCATCGGTAAAATTATTTTGCAATCCTCTCCGTCTCCCGATCGGTCATTCAACATCTAAGCTTACAACCAATTCAACCAAAACGGTGCATTACACCTGTCATTAATAAAAATAACCACTCGATCTGCATCTACTGCCTTAGATATGCGATAAATGTCTAAAGGGTGGACGGAAGTTGTCACCAATATGTGAATGAGATTTCCCTGCAACGTGTGTTTGTTTCAATATTTCAAAATATATGCATTTATAAACATGTTTATATAAACTTTGTGTAACAAAAGTTATAACTGATTGTTTATAGTATCCCTTTTCTTAATTTTAACTCGTATGTTGATCGAATTCAAAATTGACGCCTTTTGAATATTCGTATCAGTGCTATATTTGGAAGGGATTACCCATATTATGACGCGATTTATGTCAACTTCCGTCCACCCTTTAGCTTTTTGTCGCAAATCAGCAGCAGTAGATGCAGAATGAGGAGGTATTTTTAATAATAAAAGATGCTATGGGCCGTTTTGGTTGAATCAGCAGTAAGCTAAGATATTGAATGACCGATCGGACGGCGGAGATGATCGCAGAAAAATGTTACCGCTGAGTTATAAGCGAAAATTCACGGCGATGTGACAGTTTAAAAAAAAATCCAAGATGGCGGGGATGGGTACCTTGTCATTTATTAGGTAAGCGGAGTATTTTTTTTATTATGAGAAAAATATATAACGTCAGGTGCCTGTGATACTAGTATATCGAAACATAGTTCCGATAGCTTGTCCATTATAATACCCGTCTTTTTCGTGATATATTTCAAAAAAGGGATATGGTCTAATACTAGCCTGTCCAGAAAGATATCTCCCACTCGCTCGAACATTGCCAATAATTTTTATGACATTTTTCAAAGATGCTACGAGCCGCTGTACTATTTGGATTATGCCAAATGTTTTTGAAATCAGTTTTGCAGCTTTGGATTTTGTCAATGTGCTGAGAAATTGTAATTTTGTAGGGTAATCCATTAATAATCACAAAAATTAGATCCTCTAATCCATTATAAATTGCAAAAATTAGATCCTCTAACTGCTGTGAGATATAATTGAGCTTGTTATGGAGTTCCTCCATATACTCTGCAGTTTATTAATCATTTCCTGAACTTTGAGAAAATCATCATCGGAAGTAATAAGATAGAGAGAGAGAGAGAGAGAGAGATCAGTTTAATCATTTCTATGTACAGTCCAAATCGTCGATCTTGAAAATGAATTCACTTTACGATAACGTTTGGTTGGGGGTTTTTTATTACCCTTTCCCCTCTCATGTCCTTTTACTTTTTGTAATGTACTTAGAACATTAAGAAATGTTTATCACTTACACAAAAAATTAATCTTAATGGTTGTTTGTGATGTTAACTGTACTTGGACTCTCTTCCCCTTTATTATCTGGATCCTCCTTTTCAAAAGCGGAAGGGAAATTTTTTCGAGTGTTTAGTTATTCTTTATATATACATCATTTAACATAGACGCCCGTGGTTATATGCAGGGAATAATATCGTATTGTAGAAATCCTGGGCCGGATATTTATGCAAGTCCCAAGGTGGCAATTCCGCATCCCTTTAGTTCATAAAAATATGCAATTTGATAAATCATGATTAATTTAAAGCAGTTTATAACCACTTTTGTTATTGATTAATCTCACCTGTCAGATATTTACGTTTATGAAATAAATTCTTCTGGGAAAATAATTATTTCCTATAGGATAAAAAAATTTTCAATTTTCTACTAAATTAAAAGTACTTCCAATAGCTTAGTAACAGTATGATTTAAAATCCGGTTGGAAAACTTAAAAACAAATTTAAAACTATACCTATAATGTGTCTAAATTAAATTCCTATAGGCAATACTTTTATCTTATAAACAGAAATTATAACTCCTATATAAAAGTTTTTTTGAAAATCCTACAGGATAATCTAATTATTCTGTTGAAATATTATTGCTTCCTCGTGGATTATTATTTTCCCATAGGATATATATTTTAAAAGGTAAATATATCGCCTATATCACGTGACATACATGTACATATACACTACAATAACAAATGCGGCTGCATACTAATACTCAGTAGACAACGGTTTATAATTTGTTAAACATGTAAGTATTGGTGGGTTTTTTTTTTTTAGAAAATGCATCTTAATTGAGTGCAAAAATTCCAAGATTTAAGCTATTTTTATTATATTAAAGCAATATGAGCTGCAATTGTCATGTTAGAATTTTTTATTGTAATATTTCAATGACCAACAAAATAATGGTTTACAAACTTCTGTTAGTCATATTTTTGTTTTGAGAGCTATTTTGAGGATCTGATTGAAGCAAAATTACATTAAAGTCCTGTACAAAAATTTGTTTGCTTTCTATTCCATTGTACAGGAATCTTTATAATGATAAAATTGAAAGATTTGTTTTCATCATATTTATCACACATGTTTAAAAACACACAGAATCATCATATTAGTGTTATATTAAAGTTTTGTAATTCAAAGAATTCAAAACTATCTATAACAAGATTGTTATAGATAGTTTTGAATTCTTTGAATCACAGAACTTTAATATAACATAAGCATGTTTAGGAAGCAAATTAAAATTCTCAAAAATACAGCTCATTTTGCTTTACTTTTCTCGATGTGTATATATATTGTTTAGAAATAAACTCAGAAACTTCTAATATAAGTTATTCAATTACAAAGATGACATGTGGTGATAACGAACAGTGTTTAAATTCAAAAGTCCAAAGGAAAATTACACAACAGGAGCAGAGCGAAAACGGGCCTCTTAAAAACTAGAGGTAGGATCAGGTACCATTGAGGAGTGAGCATCCTCTGCTGACCGGTCACACCCGTCGTGTGCTCTTTGTCGTAATCGGGAAAAACGCAAAAGTTCGTACACAATTGGGTGATTAATTATGGTCTAACAATTAGTATGAAAACGTTAACGGAAAATGGTAAAGTGCTTGATAGGCGCGTCATTCAATAACACACTTGATGAATGTCCCCATCACAAAAATCTCTCGAAAAGTTCTATTTAAGGAATAAGGAATCATTCTTTTAGTATTATGAGGTGATCAAATACAATCGGGTGATCAAATCCAATAAAGCCCGAAGGCTTAAATTTCACCAATTGAATATTAAGTCATTGATATTTTTACGTTATTTTCATTTCGTATACTTTATTATGCAAACCCTGCTTGCGCCCCACATATATGTCATTGGCGTTATTGATTGAAATATGTATTCAATTATATGTTACAAATTTGATTCGTAGTGTTATCACACAAAACATTGGAAAATGTAAATATATATACAGATCTCGAACAGGTAACTTCTCTGGCATACATACAATATGCACAAGAAGATAATGATTATGCCCCGTGAACTATTTTTATGCATCATTGTAAATCTTTAAATACCTTTTCAGACTGCAAGGGGTCTACCTATTGATCGAAACATTCTTTAGTTGGTTTCTTTTATTTTGCAAGTACGGCCACTGAACTGTAAAACCGTTGCATGTGTTGAAATGCGGCATGGCGGTTGACAATCGGGATCAGGAAATAAACAAACTGTTGGATGCTCTTGGATTTGAGAAATCCGTCTGCCACATACGACAAAATATGGTTGCAGCACTAGAGCTAACGAAGAATGCTTGTTTGGATTCGGAATTTTCCTGTATTTACACAGGAAGCTTAGCTGAAGGATTCAGTGGTAACTATTATTCAAAGATCTCTCGTGCTGATTTCGATATCATGTTTATCTTCAACCGATTTCCGTACATCGTAGATGAAGACAAAACTCGAGCCGACCCAAATTTCCCTTTGGTGGCCCGGGTTTGCCATGACAGTGTGCAACAAGGATATGCAAAACTGGAACTGATAACCGTTAAAGTACCCTCGAAATTGCATTTGGCTGTCAAATTTGAAGACCGACTGTTCCTTTCGAGTTTCAAAACGTTGTCGTTTCTTATGCAAGCCAATCGTAAGCTCTTGGGTTTTATTCGTGAGGAGGAAGTCTTAGGTGGAGTTCAATTCGAGCGTCACGGTCCAGCGAGTAGTGTAACGGTTGAGAGCAAAGAAGAAGGATACGCAAAACGAGATTTAGTTTATGGCCACCGGTGTCAATTCTGGCCAAAATGTGCTCATAATTGGATAACACGAAAACGAAAATGGCCGAAAAGTGCGGATGTCAAAAATGCTGCAAAGCTGGGGTGTCATTTGGTCCCGACTGGGTTTCCAGGGAGTAAAACGGAAGAGCTTGAGTGGCGATATTCCTTTGTAAAACCTGAAAGAAACATCATGTGGCTTTTCAATGATTGCCAGCGAAAATGTTTCGCGCTACTAAAAATTCTGAACAAAGAAAATTTAGCCAGTCATTTTGACTCGGAGATTTTAACATCATATCATTTCAAAACTACTTTGCTTTGGGTGTTAGAAGAAACTGATGACCCGGATTGGTCGGAGAAAGATCTACTGAAACATGTTAAAATGTGTTTGGTAAAGTTGATGACGTTTATAAAATCACGTTATTGTCCGCACTACTTCATCGAACTCGCCAATCTCTTTGATAGAGACATCTTTAACGAGGAAACATGTGGAAAACTGACTATTCTCTTAAATTCTGTCCTGGAAGACCCATATACAGCATTACGTAGCTGTCCCACTTTTCAAACCCTCACTAATGACGTCACTTTTATTGATTTTGATTTCCTTCATCGATGTCACTTGGGTTTTCAGTGGTTCATGATGTGTTACCGACAGTTAAATGAACTTGTGTCGATATCAGGTGGTTTTTTCTGGAAAACGACAATAACAAATTATGATACACACAACAAGAAAATGGCTTTTATTATCAAGAATCGAAAGAATCTAAAAGCAATGGCCGACAACCCGCTACACGAGTTGTTTTCCCGTCCATTTGTTCGAGTCAACCACACCTTTTTAGGGATATTAAAGCATATTGTAGTTACATGTAATAAAATAAATCCCGAAGACGAAGAATTAGTTGAGATCCTAAATATCTGTATTGACGATGCCAGAAAAAACTTTGCAAAAGGCTCTAAAGGAATTGACGTCGGGTCAAAACTTCGCCTCGCAAATTTTGAGTTCATGATGAAAGAATATGAACGGGTCGAAAATATTTTGAAAGACGTTGTTCATGTATTTGAACACAATTTATATGGCAGAGATGAGGAATTGTTAACAACGGCAGGGGATTTAGAGAAAATATTTATACAATTCATATCAAATGTGTTGAAGGGGCAATCGATATCACACGAAGAAAACCACACAAAGCACAAAAATATTATAGAAAGGGCTTATAGATATGGATTAGCACAGGGTTTGTTTGAAAACCAAGAGGGACATATTCATCCCTTAATTGATATGGAAAAGAACTTCCTAGAATTTCTTTCAAAAAAGTGGTTGCTAACAGAAGTCATTTTATTTCCGGAAGAAATAGAGTGTGTACCCTTTCCTATCCAACTAGAACTTGCAATATTGAAAATTTCCTCGTCGGTTGAGAATTTTCTCTTCTACCACCCCGAAATTTTCGCTCTTGCTCTGAGATGTTTAGTTTGCTTGTCGCAAAACAATCTCAGGACTGCACGAATCTTCTGTGACGAAATGTCGTCTTCTCTCCAACGTATCCCACAGAAATACCACGTTCAGTCGCTGAATTTGATCGGGCACCTGTCGCTGAGGATCGGTAATTTGGACGACGCCTGGCGGAGCTTTTCTGAAGCTTGTCGTCTGTCAGACACTGGAGAGTCCTCGGTGTGGTTTCTTGCCTTATTTCTTTTAAAGAAATTTAGAAACTGAATGGCTAGAATGAGTTCTTTTAATATTGTTTTCCTCGTTTGCAATTAATTGTACATAACTTTTCAATAAACGGCCCACATTTTCAAGCTTGTTAATGAGGCGATTGTATAATTCAGAGATAGGAGTAATTAAACATTATAAAAAATCTACCAAAAAAAAAATAAATTAAAAAAAAAATAAATCAAATTTTCGAATTTGAATGGACAAGGGCATCCACAACCCGCCAAATCACCCGCATTAAGGATGTTAGAATGACACGTCTTATGTTCAGTGTGTATCGGTGCATAATATATCCTCTCAATTCTTATGACTTGACAAATGTATATCCAAATAAATGAAATGAGATGTTTTTCTCCCTAAAAAAGAATTTAAAAAAAAAAACAAGCAAAAATAAAACAAACAAACATTAAAAAAATATGGATTGAGACTCCGTTTTAATAAATTAATAATAAAAAGCAATGTTTGAAAATCTCTCCTAAATAGGAATATACAGTATTTTCATGATGAAGTCTAAACACATTCATCCTGGACTTTGCAATTTAGACTTGTAAGTGGTCACGTACGGTTCGTGAAAAAATGTCATGCTGAATCTTATATCTTTTATGTTCACAAAACGGAAGAACATATTAATTGATTTGCAATATGAAATTTAAATCATAAACAATATATATACCACCACCTCCCCCCCCCATCCAAAAAAAAGAAAAAATTACTACATTTATATTGTTTTCATCTTCATTGGTCCTATATAGTGGGGGGAGGGGGTATTTAATTCCTTATACGCTTATGTCCTTTATAACATTTTTAATTAACTTCGACTTAATCTGATAGAACGCATAAAGCTTAATGCGAGTTTGATCAATGCCGACCGCTCTAAGTGCAATTGGGGGGGGGGGGGGGGTATTTAATTTATTTAATTTAATTATGACGTCATTTATGGTTCTTGCACCAAAAAGACACTCTGGAATCATTTACTAGATCTTGACCTTAATTTGATAGAACGCATATATGAGAGTTTGATCAATGCCGACCGCTCTCAATGCAAGCACTGGCGCGAGACACAGAAAGAACTGTTGGATTCATTCATTTTTAAATCGAGAAAAAGAAAGGGTTGGAGGATCGAAATGAGGTGTTTATAACGGGATTCTACGAAAATTTCTTACAATAATACTGAACTGACGTACGTTACTGTCTAGGCTATCATCACTGGATATATGATGCTGTTTAAACATTGTGTTAATTCAGGAAAAGATTTAACTCTTTAATTTCCTTCTCAAAAAACGAATAAATAAATAAATTAATATATAAAGAACATTTGTAAACAAGTCCATAAATCAAGTTTGTTAGTTTTATTTAATAATTTATTATCTGTGTTGGTGATAATTTGGAAACATCGATTTTGTTTTTAAAAATCATTGATTTTTTTAACTGATTAAAGGAATATTCATTTTTAATATTGCATCATAAATGATGAAAAGGGTAATTTTCAATGCTATTTTGACTGACTAAATATTGATGCACACCAGGCTCGGTTAAACTATTTTTAGCAAGTATTTACATTTTAATTAATTTTTTTTTTTCAACAAATTGTACATAACCCTTCGGGCTTTATAAGATTTGATCACGTGACCAACCCGAATTTATATCCCCCATACATCCAACAATGATACCTTATTTCTTAAATAATCAATATCAATTGTAGTCAAATTGAAAAAAATAAAAGAAGCTGCTTTGATCTATTCTTTTGACGTTTTCAATAGTTGACATCGGGTTCAGTGTTCAGATAATTCTTCGCTACGTGGCCAACAAGTGCGCATGCCAACGTGTAACATCCTGTGAATTTGCACCAAGATGGGTACCAACAACATGTTGGCGTTTGCCTTATTTTCTGTAATTTCTGTGGCATCTGGTTTATATTTTCACATCGGCGAGACTGAAAAGAAATGTTTTATCGAAGAAATTCCAGATGAAACTATGGTTGTCGGTACGTTTTGCATGTTAAGGACATAAACATTTAGTTAAGGAGTTAAAATATGGAACCTTGATATTGCTGAAGGTTTTATGCAAAAAAATTCGATGAGAATCTCGCCGGTTGGGCGTGGATTCCATGAATATGTACAAAATACAAATATTTTGAATTTTACAGTGATGATAAGTTATGGAAATGATGTATGCTGTTAATTTTAATCTTGAGTAAGGACACTCACAGTAAGAGATTTTAAATTGATTAATGAATAATTGCATTTTTGGCATCACTGTTTTTATCCACAAATATACTTTGACCTATAAAATCACTCTATGCAAGTTGCACCCATCAGAATTTATCAGGTTGGGCACCAACCCCCATTTGGTGGTTAAATGCCTGAATGGTATACCAATTTTTAGGGGTGGATATTGCCAGAAAAATCATATTGCGATATATTGCGATATTTGGTGGCATATTGCGATAAATATTGCAATATATTGATTTTTTTTTCTTTTTTCTCGTAAAGGTTTTTAAAGACTAGTTTTCATGTATTTTCATCATTAAAATCAAAGTTTAATAACAACTCTTTAATCTCATTACATAACATTAAATAAGTGGAAACAAAATACATATATATATTGTATCAGTGCACTGTAAAAGAACACATGAGTACATGACTAGTTTTTTGACTAGATGTAAATTTCGTGCAGAACAAATGAGTATTTCCTAAGAAATCAACAAAAACCCGGTTTTCAGTTTCGAAAATCCCGGCCCGGCCCTGATTTCGCTACCCATTTTAGTCACACTCGTGTTTGTCCGCCATTTTGATAAACACCTATTCTACACCGCAAAATGTTTCGACATGTATTCCGGAAAAGTGTTATATAGTAACCTAGTATGTGACCGTTACTTAAGAATGCAGTGAATATCACGTTATATACAGAGTTTTCGAAAACCAGAAAATTATATCAGTCACTCGGACTGATGACTTAGCATGTTCTGCCAGTCCGGAGCAAATTTTATCAGTCCGAATAAAACAGATATTAGTGATACAGTAGTTGTTCAGTGTTATGTAATTACTAAACAAAATATATAGAGCTTTCAATTATTACCAAAAAACTCCAAAATATATAATCTAGAATTAATATCTATTCTGTGTCTAAATAAATGACTCCATAATATGCAGTGTTTAATTTATTTTTGTTTTGTTTCTATTGATGACTCTTTTACAATTTATTTTATTCTCTCCTCGTTTTTATTATGCTCCATGTCAGATATACATATGAGTAATGTATGTGCCACAAACTCACGATTTATAGCCGCTGTACTGGATAATTTTCATTAAATCTAAACAAACATATGATCTTTCATGATCATATACAATCGAAAATTAATGGATTCAAAAGTGAGAGTTGATTAATGAAACGGCCATGATTGACACTTCTCTATTATACGGAACAAGTCATGCCATTAACCTCGCTACATTTCAACAATTTCCTGCTGTTCTTGTTTAAACTATCTTCATACTTTTCTTTATTCTCAATCCTTGCATAGCTTTTAGCCTCGTACAAACAGAAAAGTGATGAACCGCGATCACGACATGATGCTATATCAGTGTAAGATAAGCGCTTAGAAGAAACTTAAACAAAACACCCCCTAAAGCGTGTAAGAGATTGCGACTAAAAGACAAAAACGGTGCGTGGAAACAGAAAATTTCCGGATTGTGAAAGTGGAACTTACCGGTCACACGGACCGGTAATATATGAAATGTTATCGGACATTTCGATTTTCTATCGGTTTTGCCGGTAGGACCGGTAGTTTTCGGAAACTCTGTATATATTGGTCGTTTTTTATTCAATCTCGATTTTTTATGCACTGTAATTAATTCAAACAAGAAAATTAAATAATTACGGGTTTGGAATTCAGATTCAACACCATATTTAGCGTCTATTAGACACTTCCGGTTAGAATATCGTAAATACCGGTATTGGAAAAATATATTGCGATATATTATCGTTGGGTTTAATATTGCAATATACCGATATATCGATAATATTGCACACCCCTACCAATTTTACCTACCAAATGGGACTCATTTTTCGTTCAACTCGGATTACATTTTCTGGCGAAAAAGCGCATCGGTTTAACAATAGAATTTGTCCCATATACTCACTTCGTAGCAAATAAAACAATATTTTGCGCTGTATCTCGCCTAAATTTTTATATGATTGGCCTGAAATACCTCCATTGTTGCTCTTTTATTGTCCCATTTTATCCTATTTGTTGTTTTCGCAACGAAATCACTACCATTAACATCACGTTTGAAAATTCGCTGTTTATGGTCGCCATGTTAGTGATAAAATTTGAGACATTCCGTGTGCGATTTCTGGCAAAAGGCAGGCAAATTCAAACGTAGAAATAGTGTAAATGCCTTAGTATGACCAATTAAATGGATATTTTGTGTATTTAACAACATATACATGTTCAAAAAGGTTTGTAATGTATATTTTTGCATTTTCCCCCTGCAGATTATTTTTAACACACTTAAAATCGACGCGAAGCAGATCCGCTTTGCGGCTGCTACATTGCAAGTATATGGGGCGGATTCTTACTGTGACCTGAGCGTAGCCTGGTCACGGTAAGATTATTCTTTCTACATGACTACTGGTATATGAAATCAGTTGTATAGAGATCTGTAAGTTATATTAAATTAAGGAGGTTGGCTCCTGAAATAATAGTAATGTCAATCATCCGAAAACCACTTAGATATAAAGATGGGGACCTAAAATGTTCATTTATTTTATTTGTGACCCATGTCACATGCCATTTTTTTGAAATATAGAGCCTCAAACAAATATAATAATTTTTCTGAAATTTTTGATAAAATTTGACATAGAAATTGATAATTTGAAGAAATCAAATAAATATTTGTAGTTTGAAGAATTATATTATTATGATTTTAATACAGTATGAAGTTGAACACATGTAGTGACTATAAAAGAAAAATCTAAGTCAAAGTTTAAAAATTGTTGCTTTACTGGTGGCTTCAAAGGCCAGTACACAATGAACACAACAACAGATGTTACAAAATTTTGGAGTAATCAAATTATAACGCAAATAAGAAAAATTATAGTAATGTCATCTTTCCAAAACTTTGCATACAAATAGACATACATTTAATGTCTCATTTAAAAGTAAAACAAGTAGGGGTCACATTTCAAAAATTTGAGATATAGCATGAAATAAGCTAATTTTAGGCCAAAATTGGAGTTAATTTTTTCTTAACTTCTATGAAATATAAGCTTAATATGCCAAAATATATCGATAGAAATATCAAAATATTGTTTAAATATGTTTTTCAGAATATCATAAATATATCGTAATACACAAACTATCTAGAAGTTTGGTCTGCGCTGAAAATTAGGAAGCTAAAGTAACAGTACTCTAAAACTAGTGAGTTATGAAAATTGTTCATTTCCTTCTTGAAAATCTTCCGCCACAAAATATAGTCCCTTACTAAACTCTGTAAAAATGTAATTTTTTAAAAACAATTTTATTCAATATAGTTTATTTGGCATTGTAAAAGATAAAGATACTACTAGAATTAATATGTGATGCAGAATTTTCAGACTAGAGGTGACCCAAAATGGTTACCCAAAACCTATGGAGCGAACCTTTTAAGAGAGATATCAAGAGAGATAATCAAATTTTCATTAATATTTCTTGCATGGATTTCCAGAAATGCAAGATTGTTAGATTTATTGATAAAATCAGCTGAAAAGATTTTTTTCGTTTATGGAAAGATAAGATTTTTCAACATACATGATGTTTGTTTCAGGTCATTATAAAGTAGAAATGTTTGACAGAAATGTCAATGATTATGTACCAACAGTCTACGGACTTGGTATGCATGTTGAAGTCACAGATCCTGAGGATAAAGTTATCATGTCAAGGGTAAGGTATCACTGAAATTGCACCAAAGCATGGCATCACTGTCCCCAATGCATGACTAAATTTTTATCAGTTCTAATTCAAGACCAAATTCATAGTGGGTTGTTTTATTATCTCCTCAGACCTGGGTACAAAAGGGCAAAAAATGTTAATAAAACACTGAAGTGAGGAAGAGTTCTATGTGTCTTGAATTGGTATTGATTTAAGATTTTGACATGTTGATGTGCAATGATGTAAGAAAGATAATGGGATTTTATTGGTTTTAGTTTTCAGATTTTTCTCATATTGAAGAGAAAACTGAAATCTTTAAGATGCCATTATTTATCTAGTCCATTGAGCTTTCTTCTTTGTTGCCAGGAAAAAAGCAGATTTTTGGAATGCCAGCCAGTGCCCATGTAGCTGATCACAGTTTGAGAGGAGACTTGCATTAATTTCATAACACTGACAGCAATTCTAATAAAAATGCCCCTCTGTTTCAGGCACATACAGGGTACAAGTCTATGACTATTCTGTTAAGGATTACCTCCCCTCTGCCCCGGGGGTGGGCATGTTGGTTGAGGTTAAGGACCCCGAGGACAAAGTAATCCTGTCCAGGGTGAGTTTCTCCTATGGAGGAGGAAGCTGTTGCATTGAATTTCTCTGACCTTTGAACTTTTCTGACTTCACCAATTAGTTATGGAGACTGGAGATGTCTCTCTTTTTTGAAGTGCATTGCATTGCATCCCAGCAGAAAATCAGCTATATGATTCACAACTAATATCAAACCTCAAACACACTGGTGATATTCTATTTGTAACCTAATAGTTACTCAAAAACACAGTAGTTCAGATATGATTTCTATAGCACAGACTTAACACAGTATGAGAACTTCTCTGTATATCCTAAACATATCTACTCATTACATCAGTGTTAATTATTTTCATCCCCAATTGAGTGAAAACTGAATAATTCTGCTGTGTGGCCCTTCTTACAACTAAGATTTAATAAAACAATTTATTTTTCAGATTCCTATTTTCAGTTAAATGACATTACAAAGGCAAAATGGCTTAAAATCTATTTCATACTAATGAAGACCTGGCAAAAAAAAAATGTTTCAAAGGAAAATGTTCAAAATTAAAGTCAGGTTACAAACCCCACTTGAATACACTAAACAAATCCACTTGTCTGCCTCTTTAGAAGCTGATGTCATATGAAATTCCCCATTTTGTTCCTTTGTTTCAGACAGCCATTTTTATGGGAGAGGATTTTTCTTTGTAGGAAAAATCAAGATTTTATTATTTTATCTGGCAGTCAGGGATGAATTCTGCATGTCTTGTTTTTAGTTTCAATGTTTAGCATTTTATTTGCATTATTGATGATTATTTTATCATATGCATGGTATTTTGATGTTTTATGTTATTCAGCTTGAAAATAGCGATTTAAAATGAAAATATCTTCATATTTTAATGTTTTAAAAGATTTGACATTGAGCATTTAGAATGAAGAAAAGAAAATTTTCAAATATAAATCTACATTCATGCAAAGCATTTTTTCTTGTTTTAGGTTAATACAATTTATTAATTAAAACAGACAAAATTTTACGGTACTTTTATGTTAAACCATATAACTTGGTTTTTTTTATCTGCATGGAAAATTTTTAATTGTGATTCCAAAATAGCCTGATAGGTACATAAAAACCCAGTTGTACAGTTGTATGGTAACGTGATTTTCCTGTCCATGGAATGCAGTAATTACAAGAATCTGGTTGATTTTGTAGACGTACGCTGCTGATGGCCGCTTCACCTTCACCTCCCACTCAGCGGGGGAACATGTGATCTGTCTACACTCTAACTCCACAGCCTGGTTCTCCAGTGGCCAGTTGGTGAGTTGACCTTTGAACTTGAGACCCACAATCACGTGTGCACATTGTCAAAAGTGTAAGACCAAAAATATAGCTCTATTGATAAATGTATATACATATTTAATATGATGCTCATTTCGCAGTCATATATTGTTTCTTTAAAGTTAATTATAACATACTGGTACATGTATCTTTGGTGTAAGTTAGCTAGAGATTTATTCAGGGATGTGCTTTTTCTTTAAAAACGCAAATTTCTGCAGATTTGGAAGTCAATATGGTAATTTTTTTTATTAGTGCAGACCCCTGAGTGATTTGATGTCCTGCTTTTTCTCCCTCTGCCAATTACATGTTTTACTTTATTTGACAGTAGACATGGTAGATCTGTGTAGTGAAGATTTTTGCAATAAAGCTTAAACATTTATTTAAATGTATGAATGTGCAATGAAAAAAACTGATTATTGAATTTCAGAGAGTCCACATGGATATCCAGGTTGGGGAACATGCCGTGGATTACTCCCAAATCCAGGCCAAGGACAAATTATCCGAACTCCAGCTGAGAATCCGACAGCTTCTGGATCAGGTGGAGCAAATTACTAAAGAACAAAATTATCAGAGGGTGAGTGCTCATATGTATTGTTGTTAGGTGTACTCTGGTGTAGAGAGGAAAGGGTCAATTTGTTGATGTAAGACATTGATATTGTAGTAAATAAAGACTTGAAATATTTGTTTCATATTGAATTCAGAAAAAGTTATCTCCCTTTCTTTTTGCTTGCTTCTTTGATATTTATCTTTGTAGATATTTTATAAATATATTTAATTCTTTCTTCAAAAAAGTGTTACGCTCTGAATTATAATTTATTCGATAAATCTTAAACAAATCTTTTCATATTTCTTATAGAGATGTTCTTGTCTGTTATAAAATTAAAGATTATTTATTACTAATCTGATGTACATATCACTTCTTCTCATTGTTGTATCAGCTGTAAATTTTATATACTCATTTAATCTTTCAGTATCGTGAGGAGCGTTTCAGACAAACCTCAGAGAGCACCAATCAGCGAGTGCTATGGTGGTCTATAGCCCAAACCGTCATCCTTCTGATCACAGGATTCTGGCAGATGAGGCATCTCAAGAGCTTCTTCGAGGCCAAGAAGCTTGTATAGTGTTTAGGGTTCTAATATGTATAGGATTAATTAATTATTTTTCAAAGATTTTCCTTTTAAAGTCATTAAAAAACACCTATTACTTATAAAATATGAGCTTGGAAAACAGTTTTAGCACTTAATAAGGAATTTTTGAGTCCAGTGGAAACTACACAGATAAAAATATTGTGCAAAAATATATGGTATAAAATTGGTATATTGATATTCTTAAATGCCTAGAATGAAATATCAAGAAGCAATCAGGAGGATATAAGCAGCTATATTTTAATTCACTGTCGGAAAGTGGCATGTTTTACCCAATTCTTTGATATTTTTCTATCTGAGGTGAAAGTTTTTTTTTTTCTCTTCATTATTATGAAATAACTTGTCATATTTATTACATGTACATGTATAACAGAGACATTTGGGTAAAACTGCAAAATCATGAAAGTGCAGGTTCAGTGTGATGTGTTTGTGTGTAATGAATGAATGGGAGAGAGATTTTGTGAAAATGATTGCATTTTTTTCATATTTATTATAAAATAGACATAAGCACAGTCAACTATTATGCAATTTTCTCGTTGCAACTTTTTGGGGGAATAGTGGTTATTATTAAGTCAACGCTCTGATATGCATTGCTTCAAATGCATGATTTTTAAATGAGTAATTTATTTTTAAGAGGTTTATTGATAAAAAAAAAATTAATTTTTTTTTTTTTAGAAATTTCTATACGAATTCTTGTTGTTTAACTTGAAAGCATTTTGAATATGCATTGTATATCATATTTGAAAATTGTATGTGAAGTTGTTTTAACATTTCATCATCATTCCCTTTTCACTGACAATTATAACGTGAGAGGATGTCTTGGTTACTGAGATAGCTTTGAGAACACATGCTTTATGTTCATAAACTGTTAAATTTATTCTTTTATTTGCGGTGTGAATGTTCAACTTGTAATAAATTTCTTTAAGGAGACATCTTGTTCACTTATTTTTTTTTTTCGTGATTGTTAACTGAAATTTAACTTTGATAAGTGCAGTTGTGGCTCTGCATGCAAATTGTTGTTGCATTTTGCGTCCTCTGTATATGCAATTTAATTTTTGAATTGGTGTGTTACAATGCACTTTGAAAAATAACACACTTTGAAAAAATTGTTCAAAGGGCGTTGAATTTGGGACCAAGTTAAGGGTCCGCCACACACCTGGGAAAAGTTCTGCATACATGCCCATTCTTCTAAATAACTAAAAAAATTTATCATATTCGAAAAAATAAAAGTCCCTGCAGTATTCGAACTCGGGACCTGCGGGTCAGTAGATACACCCATTGCGCCACAGAGATAGACATCAAACTGTTGCAATAAAAACTGTTTCACAATACGTTCAAATCGCCATGTTGTGACGTACTGTCATAAAAAGTAGAAGTCACGGGGTTGTCTAGGATCCTTAACGCACTTTAAAAGAAAAATAATTTTTTTTAAAGTGCGTTGATATGGTCAATATTAACGCTCTTTGAAAAAAAAATTCTTCAGAGTCCAGTCCAAATTGTTAAGACCCTCAAATATGATGGATAATTTGTTTGACGTAGTTTAGCTCATGGGACATTGAAAAGGGAACCCATGAGATTTTAAGCTATCCTGAATAGCAATTTCGCAATGAAAAGGCTTCTTAGTAAGATCATTACAGCAGTAAATGAGTTTATTGAGATATTGAGTTATTTGTATATCAAAACATCACATAAACTGCCACATAAACTACATAAACTACATAAACTACACAAACTACACTGTCGTCCTTCCAATTTAAAAAAAATCTTTTTTCTGTGAACATTTACTCTTTAAAAAAGGTGGTAAACTGATCAATTTTATGGAAAACAATAGCTGACCGATATGTTGCGTTTATAAGCTTATTAAACAACATAACGACAAAGAATATTACATTCAATACTAAGTTGATATTTTTTGGAAATTATTGCAAAAAAAAGTGCACACTCAAATGCATATTTATGAGTCGATATTGCTTTAACGGCTGAACCTGAAATTATCTTACTATATATCGAAATAATTTATTTGACTTGAATTTGACAAGTGGATTTATGCTTAGAAACCTGCAGATATATATAAGTTTATGGATTAGATATGATGTTTTTGAAGGAAATATGCGGGTGCATTCTTTGAGTAATCAATATGAAAAATTAATTGGAAGTTGTACTGGATCTTTGGTTGTTCCCTTCCCGTTCCCAATGATGCTACACCAAATCAAACAGCGTTTACAAAGACATATAAACACTTTAACTGCTTAAAACGAAATCTGTTAAACAATTTTTTTTTTCAAAGTGCGTTGTCTTGATAAAAAAAAATGCTGATGTACACTCATAACGCACTTTGACCATTTTTTTCAAAGTGCGTTTATTTTTTTTTCAAAGTGCGTTGCAACATTTTTGGGATTGTTCTCGCAATACATAATGAACATAATTAATATATGGACTTGGCATTGTGTCGCTGCGGTGTTCTACCACTTCGAATCTGGATGCTATTAATTTAAGCCATCTTAGGAAGAATTTTCCAATTTCGTGAGAAATGGGCACCTTTTTCTTTTTCCATGAATTATATCAAATTAAGAAACACAAACTAGAAAAAAGTTTTGCAACGAGTACCGTAGGCCCTCAGCTGCAACATTTGGTAGAAAAAGATGGAGTTGTATTCCTTACATGTACGTTATCTTAGATTGTGTGCCTTTTTTTGTGTGTTTATGTGGATTTTCTATTTGTAAATAATCAATGCGTTGAACTGTATATTTAGTGTTACTTTTATCCTGGTTCGCAAAAAGTGCGTAAAATTTAATAGATAATTTCATCGCGACCAAGTAACAATGCAATGCATGCAATATGGCAGATAATGCCATTTACGTGTTGTGTTCATCTTCAATTGTTCTGGTTTAATTAACAATTAATTGTGAGATTTGTATCTCACTTAAAATTTGATAAATGGCATTCAAAATTTGGGTGAATTTTAAAACATAGCTTAGTAAAACATTTTAACTATTAAAAATGGAAAAAAAAATTGTATTTGCCCTAGCTCAAATAGTGACCATGCCCTTTTAACATCGGGTCTCATTACTATATATCTCATTTTAAAAAATTAAACTGAGTTATTCTGTTTTACACTAAATGGCCATCTAATTGCAATATGTACAATTTAACTACAATCAAACTTTGTACCTTAATGGTTTGATTTTTTACTTAAAATAAAACAAACCTAATTGATGTAAAACGTTTAATTCTTTCTTTGTGTCATCTTAATATCTATATAATCAGTGCAAACAGACAAAAACATTGATATGATCAAGTATGATATGCCAGTTCCGCATGAAGATATGAGACAGTGTGAAATTTGAATTGTTTCTTTATTACTTTAATGTTCCTGGAACATACAAAATGTTAACTACCCATTTTTAATACATTACTATTACAAACATAAAACTATAAATTTAAGGATCAAATATTAATTGAATGAGTTTTTTTTAAACATAATAAGGACAATGAGAAAAAAGTATATAATCCAATTAAAAAAATCAAGCACATGAATAACAAATAGTATTTAATACATTGTCTTTCAATATATACAATATTAAAAAAATATGATATTCAAACAAAATGAAACAAAAGTAAGATCTCACAAAAATAAGAAAAAAAAAAAAAAAAACAACCAAAAAAAAAAAAAAAAAAAAAAAAAAAAAAAAAAAAAAAAAAAAAAACAGAAAACAAAAAAAAAATCGCAAGGTAAAAAGAACGGAGACTAACGGCTGGTTTTCATTTTTGAAATGGATACGATCGAGTTTTTGCATTACACAAAAACCCATTCGCATAGATATGGACAAAGTTGTGTAAATCAGAATATTTTTCAATAATAAAATGTTTTCTTTGGTAAACCCTAACTGTCAGACTTTGTCTGACAGACACTCACTTAACGTTTGTTAAGTTCCCAATGAAGAAACAGGAACCTACTCTGTAGTTTAAGGTCATGCAACACTTTTATGCAAAGATTACTACTAGTAAAATGCAAGCTTATCAAGTTTCATAGTCCTTTCACTTACACAAAATATAATCCAAATAAAATAGATGACCCATTACTTAAAAAAATTGGCCACGGTGATCTAATTATTTCTAATTATTTAGTAGTTACACTATTCTGTCCTAAAGTACATAAGATGACCAACATGGTCGCAAACAATCACAGCTTGCATTTAGATAAATTGGTGAACCTGTTCCGTGATTCCATGTGTACCTTTGTACAATCTTTAAAAAAAATGACCAAACTTGTGACATATAAACCTTCTATTACTACAATTTACAATAAGTTCCATGGAGAGCTATCAATTTCATTAAAGAAAGATGATAATCAAAGCCCTAGTTTCCTTTAATTATTAATGCCATTTTTTATCTTTAGTTTTGTATAAGTTTCACTGCAATGTTATCTACGTAAAGACATGCTAAAGAGAGGACGAGTACTATTTAATTGCAAAACTAAGATTTGCTCCATTTTCCAGCAACGTATGGACAATACGATGATATCCATTCCGATAAGCGACATTGATAGGACTTTCGCCATTATTCATACATAAATTAACGTTTGCTTCATTTCTCAGTAGAATATGTACTGTGCTTTCGTGTCCGTTTTGGCAAGCTTTATAGAGAGGACAGCAACCTTTTTTATCACACAAATTGATGTCTGCTTTACTCTTCAGTAAAAGAAGTACAATGCTGTCATGTCCATTTTGGCAAGCTATTAAAAGAGGACTTGTGCCAATTTTTCCAGGCACATTAATTTTAGCCCCTCTACTTAGTAATATTTGTACAATGCTCTCATGTCCATTATAACAAGCTATAGTAAGAGGAGTATCACCGTAGTTGCTACATAAATTGATGTCAGCTCCATGCGTAAGTAATACTTGTACAACCCGATCATATCCTTTTTGTATCGCTACATAAAGAGGACCAACTCCATTATGACTGTATAGATTTAAGTCGGCTCCATTGTCTAGTAACAGATCCACGATGCTATCATGGCCGTTTTGTACAGCATTATAGAGAGGACTGCATCCTTCAGTATCACCGAGATTGGTATCTGCTCCATGATCCAGCAACAACTTTGCAATGCTATCCTGTCCTTTGCAACAAGATATATCAAGAGGAGTGTCACCGTAATTGCTACGTAAATTGACGTCTGCTCCACTACTGAGTAAAAGTTGTAAGATGTATCTATTGTTGTTCTGACAAGCTTCATGGAGAGGACCTCGTCCGTTTATATCGCAGAGATTAATATTTGCCCCATTTTGTAGTAAAAATTTAACGGTTCTATCGTGTCCGTTTTGACAAGCTTTATATAGAGAACTAGCACCATCTTTATTGCAAAAATTAATGTTTGCTTCATTCATAAGTAACAGTTTTACAATACTAACCGATCCATTTTGACACGCTACATGGAAAGGACTATTTCCATGTTCATCACATATATTGATGTCTGCACCATGCTCCAGTAATATTTGTACGGTGCTATCTTTTCCGTTTTGACAAGCTTTGTAAAGAGGACTGGTCCCATTTGTCTTGCACATATTAATGTTTGCTTCATTTTCTAATATCATTTGAACAATATTGTCAAATTGGTTTTGACAGGCGACATAGAGCGGACTAACTCTGTCGTTCATACATAAATTGACATCAGCCCCATTCTTCAGTAAATGTTCAACAGTACTTTCATGTCCGTTTTGACAAGCTATTAAAAGAGGACTTGCTCCATTTTTCGTGCATAAATTAATCGTTGCACCAGTTTTCAATAAGATTTGTACAATGCTTTTGTGTCCGTTTTCACAAGCAATATAGAGCGGACTGGTTCCATCTTCCGCACATAAGTTAATATTTGCCCCCTCATTAAGTAAAAGTCGTACAATTTCATAATGTCCTTTTTGACAAGCTTTAGCGAGAGGAACGGTTCCGTTGCAGAAAGAATTTACATTTGCTCCCTGATCAAGTAACAATTGTACCACACTAACGTGCTTATTAATTGATGCTATAGAGAGAGGAGTATCGCCATATTTGCTGCATAAATTGATGTCAGCTCCACGATTCAGCAATAATAGTACAACCCTATTATGTCCTTTTTGTATCGCTACATAAAGAGGATTAAATCCGTATGTGTTATATGAATTTAAATCAGCTTCATTTTTCAGTAAAAGTTCCACGGTGCTATCATGGCCGTTTTGTGCAGCATTATGGAGAGGGCTGTATCCTTCAATATCACTGAGATTGATATCTGCTCCATGATCCAGCAAAAACTTTGCAATGCTATCCTGTCCATTACTACAAGATATATTAAGAGGTGTATTGCCGTAATTAAAACGTAAATTAATGCCTGCTCCTTTCTTCAATAAAAGGTCTATTGTAGAAACGCAGCGAGTTTTTCTTGAAATACCCTGGTTAAATTTGTCAATTTTCTGGGTTTCGTTCACAATTGCTAAACTCAATGGAGTCCAGCTACTCTCATTTTCTGTTCGCAAATTCACATCAACACCAAATTGAATCAGTTTAGTTAGCACCTCAGGATTGTGGAACACAGCTGCAATGTGGATAGGATAGAAAACGTCCCATTTCTCCATTAGATATTCACTAACGTTGTCTGTCAGAAATATATCAAACAATATCGTTGAACCATTGCAACAAACTGCAGGAAACAGAGAATATCCAACAAAATCTGTTTTAATTTTCTTTAAAGCTTTTAAAAAGAGCAAAGACAAATTAGTGTGACCAAAAACGATAAGAGCGCAAAGGGGCGAAATTTTGTCTCTCATAAATAAAAATGCAAGTTTCGACAACATGGGAGTTCTTTTATTTTTTTGTAGAGAGTTTTGTTTATCTATACGAAATACTTCTTTGAGTAATAAAGGTAACTTTTCGGGATTCTTTTTCAGTTCTGTTATTAATACTTTCATAACTTTCGTATTCTTTAACCAAGGATTGAGAACAACTTCTAAAAATTGATTTCTAAAAATCTCAGCAAAAAACCTTTTTCCAAGTGTATCTATGTGTTTGTCATCAACATTTATCATAAACGGAACTTTGCGTTCTTTATCACTACTTAATGTTAGTCTTCTTCGAAGGAAACCGATGTCCGAGTACTTTATTATTTCTGCAAAATAATGTCTTTCAAAAATGTGGAAAATAACCTCCATCACAAAATCATGATAAAACTGGTAAGTGTCACCAATTTTCTTTACCATAAATCCTTTTAAAGAATCGAGATTTTGTTCAATTGTGTCAGGGCTTGTGTTTTTATCTATTTCACAGAGTTTTATTGCACGTTTGAATTTGCTTTCAGATAGATCATTTTCTAGAAGATCATTGACACACAGATCATTATTAAAAAGTATAAGAAGAAACAGAGCACAGTACTTTTCTTTGATTGAGTGTCTGTATCCACGTATTTCTTCTATTAAACATATAGTGGGCTCTCTGAAAAATCTCAATCCTATATTTTGGCTTTTGTTTTTGCTAGAGTATAATTTACATAACAATGGGAAGTAATTTTCAATTTCAATTATTT
Organism: Magallana hongkongensis; assembly: GCA_016163765.1. Taxonomy (NCBI): domain Eukaryota; kingdom Metazoa; phylum Mollusca; class Bivalvia; order Ostreida; family Ostreidae; genus Magallana; species Magallana hongkongensis. The sequence goes on from WFKH01010211.1 coordinate 47,352,508, forward strand.
CAGCACACTCCTGTTCGGATAAGTTCATGTTAGATGTATATCTGTTCAAAATTTGTCGTTTCTCATCACCGTTTAATTTATATTGGTCACAGTCGATGTCTACAATATTTGATTTATCACTGATAACGCCTTTTACCCTCTTATGATAGAGAACTTTTTTCCTACACGTCATCAAAAGTTTTACTTTGTTTAAAGTAGATGTCAACACCTCTTCACATCTTTGCCATGAATTATATGATAATTCATCAAAAGATTCTTTGCCAATTGGATCGTTGATGACAATTAAGGTTTTGCTATTTGTCGGAGATATCCTTAAGATTTTCTCCACACTCATTACTGGTTTCACAGTCCAGCCCAATTTTCTGTATTTGAGTGCAATATGGTGGACGATGGCGGACTTTCCAGACCCCGAATTCCCTGCCACAATAACCAAATGTTGATGTTTTGTTTTATTTTCAACTTGTTCGCTTGCTTTTGTTGTAACAAAGAAATTGTCTTCCTGCTGCCATTCCTCAATTATGCCCCTGTTTGAAAACTCCTCTGGAGACAATAAAAGAAAACAACAACATCAATTTTCGTCCTTGGTTAATAAGCTTACTGAGTTAAAAAAAAAAAAACCCCAATAAAACTGTAGGTATTCAGCAAGTTTATAATGCTTAAAAAATAATACGTTAATAACATTGGTTCATCGTTTCAAACCTAACTAGCCCTATCGAATCAGTTTTATGTATTTATGTATATGTTATCATTTCATAAAATATATCGTTATTTTTTATTGTTAATTTATTTTAGAACGAAATTTTGTATAGAAAATAACGGATTAGCTTAATAAGAATTATATTATATTGAACTAGAGTCCAGCTCTATGTTTACACTTTGATAAATACATCCCTTATATTATGAGATCAGCACATCCATAGGCAAAATCTCTCTCTCTCTCTCTCTCTCTCTCTCTCTCTCTCTCTCTCTATATATATATATATATATATATATATATATATTTGCTTTGGAAGCGAAAACAAAGTGATTACTTATGTAATCATATGCTGATTAATGATTTTGAGTTGTTTACATTGAAAAAATTTAACCGACCATAGCTATAACTCATTTCGTTTCCCTATAAAATGCTATAAAAGCTGACATGAATTCATAAAAGTGTTTGGTCGCCATATTATTTTCCATCTCTCCTCAACTGCTGCTAGGGTATATAAACAGGTCTAGAAAGTTACGCTCTGTTCATTTCTGTTCGGGGCTTTCAGGTTGCGCGAACTTCTAAATGCATGAACTACACTTTGTGGTAATATGTTTGAAAAAAGGAAAATAAAAGATTTTACATTCAATATAAAATAAATGAGGGTATCTTCTTTGAAACAAAAATGCCAAGGTATCCGTTTTATCTTTCACATAGTGGTGTCTTACTTCGCGTGCATATCAAACACGTGTTTCGTTCATACAGAATGCATAATGTCTGCATCATTTTGTAGACCCTGACCGTACTAATCCAACATGGTACATACGCTACTGTAGTATAGTAAATCCAAGAAAGTAAAAACTTGTCGTTTTTTTATTAGTTTCTAGAAATAAACACTCCGTTTTCAGATTATAAAGTCCCGTCTGTCACCGCACGATCCATTACAGTAGATGGTTTGCGCATGTGCGATGATATAACAGTACGACACAGGGAACCATTCTATAATGATCGAGGATTTTTAAAATATATGAGCCTGGATTTTGGTCCAAGTTTCGTCTTTTATTGGATATTACTCGCCATTGCAGTGATTTAAATATTAGTATTTTTCAAAACGTGTACCTCAAATGTAACGTGTTCGGGTGACTGAAATACCCGAATGCGGTGAAGCATGAATAGTGCCTTCGGTCTTATATATGGGTTGTGTAGCGGTGAGCGGAACAATAGAAATAGAAAACTTATAGAATAGACGTCAAAAATTGCAGACATTTTGATTTTGATTTAAAAAAACCCAACAACACAAAAATAATGTCGGCAATAAACAATGATGATCCCTTGCAATTTTTAAGGGAAGAATTTATTAATTTTTTATTGTCTGTATTTTTTCAGTGCGTGGATTGTTTTAAGATTTAAATTACAAATTTTTTGCCTTACGGTAAATTAAAAAGAGTAAAAATTTAGTTTAGAATCCAATTTTGCTTAGAATGTACTAGTACACCTTCATTGTTCATAAAAGTGACCGGTTAATCGACCGAAAGATGACCAACATGGTCGCAAAAAATCACAGCTTGCATTCAGATAAATTGGTGAACCTGTTCCGTGATTCCATCTGTACCTTTGAATAATCTTTAAAAAAAATGACCAAACTTGTGACATATAAACCTTCTATTACTACAATCTGCAATAAATTCCAAGGAATTAAAGAAAGATGATAATTAAAGGCATAGTTTCCTTTAATTATTAATGCCATATTTTATCTTTAGTTTTGTATAAGTTTCGCTGCAATGTTATCTACGTAAAGACATGCTAAAGAGAGGACGAGTACTATTTAATTGCAAAACTAAAATTTGCTCCATTTTCCATCAACGTATGGACAATACGATGATATCCATTCCGATAAGCGACATTGATAGGACTTTCGCCATTATTCATACATAAATTAACATTTGCTTCATTTCTCAGTAGAATATGTACTGTGCTTTCGTGTCCGTTTTGGCAAGTTTTATAGAGAGGACAGCAACCTTCTTTATCACACAAATTGATGTCTGCTTTACTCTTCAGTAAAAGAAGTACAATGCTGTCATGTCCATTTTGACAAGCTATTAAAAGAGGACTTGTGCCATTTTTTCCAGGCACATTAATTTTAGCTCCTCTACTAAGTAACATTTGTACAATGCTATCATGTCCATTATAACAAGCTATAGTAAGAGGAGCATCACCGTAGTTGCTACATAAATTGATGTCAGCTCCATGCGTAAGTAATACCTGTACAACCCGATCATGTCCTTTTTGTATTGCTACATATAGTGGACCAAATCCATAATGACTATATAGATTTAAGTCGGCTCCATTGTCCAGTAAAAGTTCCACGATACTATCATGGCCGTTTTGTGCAGCATTATAGGGAGGACTGCATCCTTCGATATCACCGAGATTGATATCTGCTCCATGATCCAGCAAACAGTTTGCAATGATATCCTGCCTATTGCAACAAGATATATTAAGAGCAGTGTCACCGTTTTTGCTACGTAAATCAATGTCCGCTCCTTTAGTGAGTAACAGTTGTATGATGTATCTATTGTTATTCTCACTAGCTTTATGGAGAGGACTTTGTCCTTTTATATCGCAGAGATTAATGTCTACCCCACTGTGTAGTAGACATTGAACTGTTCTATCGTGTCCGTTTTGACAAGCTATGTATAAAGCACTGGCATTATCTTTATTGCAAAAATCAATGTTTGCTTTATTTATAAGTAACAATTTTACAATACTAACTGATCCATTTTGACAAGCTACATAGAAAGGACTAATTCCATTTTCGTCACATAGAGTGATGTCTGCTCCATGTTTTAGTAAAAGTTGTACGGTGCTGTCGTGTCCTTTTTGACAAGCTTTGTAAAGAGGACTGGTCCCATTTGTCTTACACATATCAATGTTTGCTCCATTTTCTAATAAAATTTGAACAATATTGTCAAATTGGTTTTGACAGGCGATATAGAGCGGACTAACTCTGTCGTTCATACATAAATTGATATCTGCCCCATTCTTAATTAAAAGTTCAACTATGCTTTCATGTCTGTTTTCACAAGCTACAAAAAGAGGACTGGCTCCATTTTCCTTGCATAAATTAATAGTTGCACCAGTTATCAATAACTTTTGTACAATGATTTTGTGTCCGTTTTCACAAGCAATATAGAGCGGACTGGTTTCATCTTCCGCACATAAATCAATATTCGCCCCCTTATTTAGTAAAAGTTGTACAATTTCATAATACCCTTTTTGACAAGCTTTAGCGAGAGGAACGGTTCCTTTGCAGAAACAATTTACATCTGCTCCCTGATCAAGTAACAATTGTATAGTACTATCGTGCTTTTGACTTGATGCTATATTGAGAGGAGTATCGCCATATTTGCTACATAAATTGATGTCAGCTCCACGATTAAGCAATACTCGTACAACCTTATTATGTCCTTTTTGTATTGCTTGATAAAGAGGATTAAATCCGTATTTGTCATATAAATTAAAATCAGCTCCATTGTTCAGTAAAAGTTCCACAGTGCTGTCATGGCCGTTTTGTGCAGCATTATGGAGAGGACTGTATCCTTCAACATCACCGAGATTGATATCTGCTTTATGATCCAGTAAAAACTGTGCAATGCTATTCAGTCCATTACTACAAGCTATATTAAGAGCTGTATTACCGTAATTGCAACATAAATTGATGTCTGCTCCTTTCTTCAATAAAAGGTCTATTGTAGAAACGCAGCGCGTTTTTCTTGAAACACCCTGGTTAAATTCGTCAATTTTCTGGGTTTCGTTTACAATTGCTAAACTCAGTGGAGTCCAGCTACTCTCATTATCTGTTCGCAAATTCACATCGACACCAAGTTGAATCAATTTAGTGAGCACCTCATGATTGTGGTACATAGATGCAATGTGGATAGGATAGAAAACGTCCCATTTCTCCATTAGATACTCATTAACGTGGTCTTTCAGAAATATATCAAACATCGATGAACCATTGCAACAAACTGCAGCAAACAGAGAATATCCAACAAAATCGGTTTTAATTTTCTTTAAAGCTTTTAAAAAGTGCAGAGACAAATTAGTGTGACCAAAAACGATAAGAGCGCAAAGGGGCGAAATTTTGTCTCTCAAGAATAAAAATGTAAGTTTTGACAACATGGGAGTTCATATATATATATATATATATATATATATATATATATATATATATATA
>WFKH01010211.1:47357535-47368807 GCA_016163765.1 Magallana hongkongensis
TGTTGTAGAAAATGGAAGCAATACTATAGACAGGCTGTCTTGAAACAAAAGACCTCCTCAGTCCTGGGATGAAGAGAAAAAGAAACAAGTAGAACCAGTACTTCTTGTCGAGTACATGTCATCAGAATATGAGAATGATTGGGAATATGACACAATATATGAAATCACAAATCTAAAATGGCGCTCTGACGAATGTCCAATTGGACACCAAAAGTTCCGTTCTGAAATCCAAACGTTCAAAAAGGCAAAGCATAAGATGTATAAGGACCAACAAAAAATCATCTAGAGACAAACCAGATGATATATCAAATGAACAGAAATGGGCCATTCGAGATTTTAAAAAAGTTGCTACTGTCATGTATAATTAGCTCACCTGAGCTGAAAGCTATTATATGGTTTTACTGATATGCAATCATTTTGACATATATTTTTGATTCCATAAAATTGATTAGACTCCAGCCCGTGGACAATTCTTGGTCCTCACAAGAGGTTCAAATTTTGATGTAGGTTTATTATCCATATATAAAGAGTTGTTTAACACTTCTTGAGAACTGCAATGCTCAATATGTGATATGACTGTAAAATCATCCTGTTACAAAGTAGCTTAATGATGAACCTAAGAATATGCTGGGTATTTTTTTTAATACAGGATCTATTTTACAACATTGTGAAGATATTTTGTATATGACTCCATAAAGCTTACTTTATTATGTCTATTGTGAGCGCGGCATGTAAACACAGTCATACTTTTTTTTATCTCAATTTATTTACATATACGCTTAAGTTTAATTTTCAGTAATAAGTGCATGCATCTTTATAGTGTAATGGAAAACAATACAAGGGTATTTATTTTGAAAGGGAGCTCTGTTGGCAGTAAGTTGCAGATCTTGATACCCAAGTAAGAGAAAGGTGGCGTCTCGGACCGATCCTTTTGCTTTTGCTTGTGGGCGAGTGAGGCTTCCCTGTCAAAGGCTTATATAAGTTTAAATACTCAAATAATAAACTTAACACATTTTTGAGTGATATAAAGTGGTTATTTTAATGAATGTTATATCATAAGTTGTGTCGATTTGTTCAAAGTAAAGAGTTAAAGACTAGATTTTTTGTAATTCATTGAGTAAAGAGTAGTTTTTTATGGTCATGTAGGCAGTTATACAGGACTATTTGTATGTACATCTTTCAGAGCTTGTTCCTGAAACATCTTTTTTAATGTTTAAAGATAGATTAGCTTATTGAGTAGCACGCATGCTCATACAATTTTTTTATCTCAAGTTATTTCAATCTACATATTTGTACAAGTTTCACTTATATAATTAATTAGCTCAATTAGCTTTATAATGAACAGAAATTTGTTGTTAAAAATATTCAGGAGACAATGCAAGGGTATTTTGAAAGGGCTTTGCTGGCAGTAAGTTGCAGATCTTGATACCCAAGTAAGAGAAAGTTGGTGTCTCAGACCGATCCTTTTGCTCTTGCTTGTGGGCGAGTGAGGCTTCCCTGTCAGTTTCTTATAGATGCAAGAAATAAAGAAACCAGACTTGATAAGACATTCTTGAGTAAAATAATCCCGCAACATGTTTCCTTTTTATGAAAAGTAAAATTGAGTTGAATATTTATAGTGTCATAACTGTTTTACATTTTGTACATGCATATGCCACATCTTATTTCAGACCTTATTAGGATAGTCTAGAAGAATTTTTTATTGAATTTCCATGTTTTAAATTTACCATTTCTCTAAATCTTAATAATCAGTAATTATTCGCATTGGATGTTTGTGTAAATTAAAATTACTTTATATATTCCAAAATGTAAACTGAATAGTCTGGTCATCAGAATATGTACTTTTTCAATTTTATTCAAATGAATGACTTATGTTCTAGTTTAGATCAAGATCCCAGGAGGCAGAGAGGGGCCAAGATGGGAGATTAAATTTGTTCATAGGAACATATACCGAAACAATCATTGAAACCCTTTTTATAAACTGAAACAAGAAGGAGGTTTAATTATCAACTTTAGAATATGTAGAAAAACAATCTGAGGATGTTTTTCAACTAGTCAACAAATAAATCTTCAAGTCTTTCTTAAAATTTAAAATATGATTTAGTGGGTGAAAATGAAACGAGAGGCCCATGGGCCACATCGCTCACCTGAGGAACAATAGGTATGATAAAATCAGCTTAATGGAGTCATTTTACAAACTATCTGGACAATGTGCAATAATACATGTAGATCCTGTACAAATAAAATCCATGTTCCCCCTGGATATTCTTATGTTTATAATCATTAGTCTCTTTTCTAACAGGATGAATTTATAGTCATATCACATGTTGAGTATTGCAGTTCTCAAAAAGATCTTTAACAATTGTTTATATATGAGATATAAACCTACATCAAACTCTGAACCTCTTGTAAGGCCAAATAATTGTCCTGGGGCCAAAGTCTTAACAGTTATAAAGAATTATCTGGCTGATTAGTTTCTGAGAAGAAGATTTTATAAGATTTACTCTACATATTCCTATGTAGACTTTCACCCCCCTATTGTGGCCCAACCTTACCACCAGGGGTCATTATTTTCACAACTTTGAATCTACAGTACCTGAGGATGCTTCCACACAAGTTTCAGCTTTCCTGGCCAATTGGTTTCTGAGAAGAAGATTTTTGAAGATTTACTCTATATATTCCTATGTAAAAATTCAACCCCCCATTGCGGCCCCACCCTACCCCCGGGGGTCATGATTTTCACAACTTTGAATCTACACTACCTGAGGATGCTTCCACACCAGTTTCAGCTTTCCTGGCCTAATGGTTCTTGAGAAGAAGATTTTTGAACATTTCTCAAAATTTTTCAATAATTTCTATTTATCTCCCCTTGAAAAAGGGCGTGGCCCTTAATTTTTACAACTTTGAATTCTCTTTGCCTAAGGATGCTTTGTGCCAAGTTTGGTTGAAATTGGCCCAGTGGTTCTGGAGAAGATGTTGAAAATGTGAAAAGTTTACAGACAAACAGACAGACAGACAGACGGACAGACGGGCGACAGACAAAATGTGATCAGAAAAGCTCACTTAGGCTTTCAGCTCAGGTGAGCTAAAACTGACAATAACAAACCGTCAACCATCTCAAAAATCCATAAAACAAAATACAAATTCAAAGCAGCGCAACACGGACCTCCAAAAAGATATAGGTAGGATCAGGTGCCTAGGAGGAGTGAGCATCCTCTGCTGACCGGTCACACCCGCCGTGTGCTCTTTGTCGTATTCGGGAAAAAAACGGAAAAGTCCGTAGACAATTAGGTGATTAATTATGGTGTAACAATTTGTATGAAAAACGTCAGTCAGCATGCGACCCAGTGGAAGATTGTATTTGCTGACAAGGTCGTTGTATCGACCATAGAACTTACGAAAAGATGACTTCAAACGAGACTGTTGATAGTCCTGTTTTATCAACTTGTTTGTCAGTAGCTTGCCTCGCCATAGAAACTGTTCATACGAAGAGCATGCCCTTGCGTATCGAATTAACTGAGAGACAAAAACACCATATGCAGGTGATGAAGGTATACTGCTACATAAGTAAGGAAAGTTGACTATAGAAAAATTGAAGTCATCGCGTTTATCATAAAGTTTTGTTGTTAGGTTACCATCAATGTCCATTTCCAGTAAAATATCCAAATATGAAACAGATGACGCAGACTCTGTGGTATCTTTTATTTCAAGTTCACTGGGATATATCGAGTCGAAGTAAGAATGGAAATAACAATTGTTAATTGATAAGTCGTCGACATACCTGAATGTTGAGTTGAAGTTGAGTTGAGTTGAGTCTTAAGTATCATTTTATAATTTAAAAAATCTTAGTATTTTAACTTGAAAATTTAAACATTTTCCTCTATCTTTATACAGAATTCTTTGTTTAAATCTAAAAATGGCCAGGACCAACCAAGACATGTGGTTTTTGATACGACAAAACTGTTTAGATCAAAGTAATTGAAAATGTTGTTTAGGCGAGCGATGTGGTCCCTAGGGCTCATGTTTCATGTGAACCCCCCCCCCCCCCCCACAATGCGCCAATTATCAAACTATACGGAGTCTTGTGTACAAACGTCTTCAGACTTACATGATTCTATTTTGCTTTAGTTTTTTTCTATGTATATCTCAATGTAAACGTTTACCCCTTTGGGACAACTATATATACGTGTAGCTCCAGGTATCACTATCAGATTCTGAAAAATGCTTACATAGAGGTCTTCACAATGCGTCTAATTTTACAAGTTAAAGACTATTCATGGGAATATTTATTCAAATTCTTACTTTGCAATTATGATTGTTTTTTTAAAAGTAGTGGTTTAAAGTTCTATTTTTAACACAAAGTCATGATTTTGGTGAATTTTATTCTTCTCTTAAAAATGTTTACAACTCATCAAGTTTGGGATTATTATAAGCAAAAACATTAAGATAGTGAAGATTCTAAATTGTTGAAGCTGTGTCTCCATGCAAACACTTATGTCCTCCAAAGAAGAGTTCAAAGTTCAACAAATAAACATGGTTTTAAAACAGTTTAGATTCAAATCAATATTGAGGATGCTAGTAAATAATTTCACAAATTGTAGCACTGTAGTTATTTCAAAGAAAATTTGAACACATTTCCTTATACGTTTCCAAGTTTATATTTAAACTCCCCTTTGGACCTAAGTATTGGCCTGGGGGGGGGGGGGGGCACAATTTAACAATTAAAATATACATTATCCTAGGATGTTAGCATAGTAATTTTACAAATTGTAGCATTGTAGTTCTTATAAGAAGAATTTTAAACATTGTCCCTATATATTTCTATAATAAACATTAAATCCATCCTGGGGCTTCTGTATTAGTCTGGCAGTCACAATTTCAGCAATTGAAAATCTACACTATCCTCGGATGCTTGCATAGAAATATAAATTGTAGCACTGTAGTTCTTTAGAAGAAGAATTTTAAACATTTTCCCAATATATTTTTATGTTAAACTTTGAACCCCGCCTGGGGCCACAGTATTAGTCTGGGGTCATGGTTTTAACAATTTAACAATTTAGAATCTATGCTATCTCGGTATACTTGCATAATATCACATATGGTAGCATTGCAGTTCTCGAGAAGAATAATTAAAATATTTTCCTATTTATTTCTATGATAAACTTTGAACTCCTCTTGGGTCCTAGTACAAGTTCAGAGGTCATAATTTTAATAATACAAAATATACATTATTTGAGGATGCTTGAATATAGTATTCTCACAAAATTAAGCATTATTACTGGTATGCTTGGCAAGAGAAATTTTAATTATTTTCCAACATATTTTCATGTTAAACTTTGAGCCCCTCTTGAGGGTCACAAATTTGACAATTTAGAATTTTCACTGTATATACAAGCTTTTTCTTTGTTTATCAAAATACTTCAAAGATCATGGATTCAATGCAAACTTTTTCAAAAGAGGATGCAGATTTCTTAGAGAGCCAGTACAGGGAAGGAATGAAGGTGGCTTCGCAGTCAGACCTCGTGTTGTTGCTACATGTACAGCAACACTGCTCGGAGTACCTAATGGTAAAATAGTGATCACTTCAGCGTATAACTACAAATGTAGCATCCTACCACAGAATTTTTCTGTCACACTTATTAAATATAATACATGGCATAATTTATCGGAATTTATTATTCCTTTGAATATTTTCTATGTAAAATTACAATAAATAAACATGCTATTCTATCTAACCGTGAAATAGTTTCCATGCTATCTGCCCATGGTGAGAAGTCATCGAAACTATTCACCAGCGGCATTCGTTTTCCTTCGTTTTAAACTCAGAGTCGCTACGTTTAAGTCCGAACACTCTAATTTGTTTACCATCAAGAAAATTTGCATTGCAAACAATTAAAAAATTTTTGGCATAATAAAATACCTATTTATTGACTATTTGTTCAAAAGAAAGTTTATTGTTTATATACTCCAGCCAACTTATATTGATCTGTAATGTTTCCATGATGCAGATATACAAATTTCTGTTTAATATGTTAGCACTTTCCAGGTCATGTATGTAGGTTATAATTAATGATAAATAGGGGAAATGCTTGGCATTTTTTTACAAATCAAAATCGTAGAAAACTATGAAAATTTTTCAGATGTTTTCCCCCCATTATAATCAGTAATTTTAATTACTGACCTAAAACTAGAAACAATCACCAAGGGGTCATGAATTTCACAATTTGGTGGACTTCCTCACTCATCCAAACCATCAACTCTGATTGCAAGGTTACCGTAGATCGATGTTCTATTATTTAGGAGAGAAAACGTTTTGAAAATTTGCTTTAATTAAAACCTCCCCAAACATCATGGGTTTTGAATTTAACAAATTCGGTAATGGTCTATTGCGCAAATTGCCCATCCTTAATGAATCTATTTAGTTTGCGTGTAGTAAGGCAAGAAGGAGATTTTTTAAAGGTTAACGTGCCTTGGGATGATATTCTAGCTAGAACAGTATAAAATGATTTTTCATACAAACCAAAAATTAGAGAATTTCACTTTTTTAGTATTTGCACTAGCACAATCATGCAGTCTCCTTTCAAAGATAGAAATATTCAAAGTAAATAAAAAAAATAACTTCTGTATGGGCCAGAACACATAACAACAAAGTTAAATGCATCAATGATAAAAGTAATGTTGAGAAGAAAAAAACCACTCACGTTTTTGTTTCACTACTCATGCGATAAGTTGGGTTTACTAAATTTTTTCCACATCTTATACTCATCAATTTTAACCAAAATTGCAACTTCAGAAATATTACTGAAAAATTCACACAGTTTTTTCCCCCTCACATTTTGCAAATTTTGTTTTCTTAATAGCAAATGCAACAATCATATCCTCCTCAATGCCAGGTGCGAATCTTCATAAGGAGCGAAATAACCTTTTATATAACATTAGTTTCGAAAACAAGTATTGTATATCATTTCTCCATTGATAAACAGCTCAACTGACCGAGAAAACTGAAATGCCTATAAATTACTATACAAATACAAATCAAAACCTTTGAAAGCGTATATAAATGTGATATAAAATCGGAACAAGCCGCTACAAGGTAGTTCACTACATCAAGACTTACTAAATATAATGACACTACATCACATGATAGCAATTTTAATGTTTTGTCAAAACTGCCTGGTCAGCTTTTGTTTATATTTACTGAATAACATTTTACTGTTTTTAAAAACGTATCGGTTAGAAGATGGGGGTATGGAGGTCATAAATTCTACAACTTATGTTCACCCCCCTCCTATAGATTCGGAGCAGATAAATCTAGTAGTTTCAGAGAAGAAGCTGAAAATGTTTAAAAGTTTACACACAATGGACAACTTACAATGAGACACTAGCATTTGGTTACCCGAGTGCCCCAAATAAACTATGTTGGTCCTTATTAAATTAATTCAGCTTTTTAAATATTTTTTATCTATAGATTTCTGAGTAATATTTTGACCCCCATTGTGGCCCAAACCTTTGATTTGAACATTCTTGAATCTGCACTATCTGGGGATGCTTCCTCAAAAGTTTTAGCTTTTCTGACTAAATGGTTTTTAATATGATTTTAGAGTATTTCCAATAATTCTTAATTATCTTCCATTAAAAGAAAGGGTTGCCCTTCATTTATAAAAATAATAATAATTTATTAACTCTTTTATAAAAATCCACTAAGATGTCGGCCTTCAGTGTTAGACCGGTCTGACTTCACGTTCCTCCCCTTTACATGTTCTCCTCCTTATTTGGTCCCATATCATCCAAGTAATTGTAAAATACTAATTCCTAAGAGATCAATTGAATCCAATCATAAGATAAATGGGAACATTATTTTTCTAACATTTTTGCATAAATAACTTTCAAACAACATTGCCACCTATATATTATAATTTTAAGGTATGCAAATTACATTTACGGACAAATAAGGCAATGAATTTTTAAAAAATGCAACTGTAAGCATTAAATCATCATTTTTCCAAAGAGATAATCTTATAACTGCAACGGTATATGTAAGCAAATTTTCCTATGAAGATATGTTTTAACGCTCATTACTCAATTTGTACGCACACACTGTCGCAGTTATGAGACTTTATCTTTCGAAAAATACCTATTACCAACTTGCATGAATTCAAGGAATGAATGATGACTATTTAATTTTAGTTTCTGCTGGAGGTAAGGGGCATTCCCCTCCATACAAAAGGCTGACTAATTGCCTCCCATGCAGTCACCAACCATCTGGTTTGCCTTTTCCCATCAAGGAACCTAGTAATATAAGCAAGGAGGAGCCGACCTACATAATAAAAAAACCAAAGTAACTATTAAGTTTGAAGAAAAGTATGTTGATCTTAAAAATAAAGGCATAAAAAACACAAGATAATATTCACATTAAAATGATAATTGATAAAAGGAGCATTAACATTTTATTTTGGGTTTTGTGTACAATGTGTGTTGCAAAAAAAATGTTAGCATTGAAACACACTGATAGATGTATGGTATTCTTTAATCATTTTTTTTTCATTTATACGTATAGTTCCCAGTCTAGTGAAACTGCAACTAGTGACATGGCCCAAAACCAACGTTAGCCAACAAACATGCATGGTATGTTAATTGTGCATTTCAAATTATTCTCTCTCTCTCTCTCTCTCTCTCTCTCTCTATATATATATATATATATATATATATATATGTGTGTGTGTGTGTGTGTGTGTGTGTGTGTGTGTGTGTGTGTGTGTGTGTGTGATTTTTAAATATTTTTCACACTAATTGCATATTGCAATTATTATCATTAAGTGAAAGATCAGAATTAAATTTACTTTTTATTTTTGAATTATTATTAATATTAGTCATTTGATTATCCTATAAGATATTCATTTCAGTACTTATAATCAAAAATATTTTATTATAAAATCAATATTTTCATTACTTGTAATACACTACAACTGTTATTTTTATGCTCTATTGATTTAATGAATTGTGTAACAAAGGTCTCTTTTCAGCATTTTTCACCCGTGTGGTCATTTAAAGACTTGTGATTTAAGTCAGGTGTTCATCTAAACCAATAGATTTTCTGATATAGTTTTCCCTCTTTTTCTACCCTTTGTCTTTGTCAATAACTAAGAAGTCTTCAGAACAGTAAACGTGTTAATTTAGATGGCAGCCAGTTTTTGTCAAGCATCTTTTATATTAGACATCCTATCGTATTGTAAGTAAACTATTTATTTCAAACTGTCATGTTTATTATATTGATAATATTTTTGTACAGTTCCCTATTCAGCATTTTTTATTAAATGGTGAAGAAAGAAATTACCAGGTAAAAGTGAATTATACTATCTTGACCAGTTACATGTATAAAGTCTATAATTAGTTCTTCTATATTAAATCAAGTATACTATTTATCCTTTTATAAATTAAATAAGTGCAAAGCTTTTGTAAATATCAATTATAGTATCAGGTCAGAGGCAGAGTCAGTCACAGAGTAGAGCTACCCGTATACCTTCTATAATATAGGAACCTTATTCCACAAAAGGTGATTGAATCATATGTTTATATTTTTTAAAAGTATAATTTAAGTACAATGAAAAATTATGATATAACTTTATTTGGATATTGTAAATATATTTTTATGCATAATGTTAATTACAAACTTGTATTTTAAAAACTGATCTGTCAAGGGACATTACTTATATTTTGCTTGTCTGTGAAATCTGAAGAAAAGAGTTATGTTTTTTGTATTGGAATCATTTATTATATAAACTACATTATATGATATGACATGTCATGTTATTTGAGTAAATTATAAATTAATTTATTTAATAACTTATTTGATTAATTGGTGTCAAATGGTCGAGCATTATAAACACTTTTTTGATTTTGCTGTTGGATCTGTTACGAATGATCTTCAATTTGCTTTCGGAATTTCGAAATTTGGCAATCACTGGTCTGGGTCCTCTCTGGTTTCCGTTGGGAATACGGTGGATTAAGAATATCGGTAGGATCCAGGTCAAGGTAAATCGTATTCTTGATAATGTGGCAGATATCATGGCGCAGATTTTTATTAGGTTTTTCAGCCCCGTTTACAAACTTTATGTTGTTTTTTGCAAATATTGCTGATTCTGATTTGAAAGGACAATAGCAGATTGAGATATAATTTGACAATCTTTAAAAGAGTTTTGTAAGATTCCGATGTCTCGTGCTTGTGAATGTAGTTTTTCTTTAAGGCTTTCGAAATCCATATTGAATCCCTCTTAAATTTCTTTTGTTTTGGAGTTGAAATCTTTGTATTGTTTCCCTATTTTGGTTTCAAACTGTTTTGACATGGTCACTGGCTGATTCTGTGAAATATTTTTTTATTTCTGAAATTATTTCCTTTTTTAACTCATTTTTGAGCCCAGTTCTTATTTCTGTCACTATATCTTTAATGCCAGACTTTTTCACCATTGTTTCCTTTATTTTCCGCTAAACTATCCTGTATTGTTGTAATGAAGTCTGAATCACCGTCTGGGGTTTGATCGCTACTGCTTGTTCTAGGTTTTTGGGGGGGATTTTTGTCCGAGACCACAAGATTTCTAACTGATGAAGGCGCCGACTTTAAATTCAGCTGAACCAGTTTTTTTTTGTTTTATTTGGTCAGTCTCTGGGGTTTTGTTAACAGATTTTTTCTCACCTTTGTTTGCTACCCCTGTTTTGTCCGCTCGATCTCCCATTGTGAGCGACTACTCAATTGTAACATAAACAAACGAACGAAACACTTTCTTAGGCTGCTATACGTAAAAACTTCTAACTCTTCTACTCACTGCTTGGAGAAATTGATATCCTTGTAACTTTTCTCCTTTTCCGGGTACTTAGAAAGTCATGAATACCTATTTACAGTAGAATTTAGCGGAGCCGATAAATCTCCGTGTCACTCCATTACCGTCACGTGACGTGAAAAAAACCCTGATAATTAATACAGCAAACAAAAATGTTAATAAAAGTACTAATTTGATTATACAGTAAAACACGGTTATAGCAAACATGCTTATAATGAATTGACGCTTACAGCGAAGTGACTTAATTCCCAGTTATTTTATTGCATGTTGTAAACTTGATGGATTTACCAATCATATAATGAAGCAAAATATGCCGTCCCTGACACCTCAATATAAACATGTTTTACTGTATAATTTTGGTGATGATATATGTTTTATTACTTACAGATTCTCTAGATGCCTCATCTAGTGGAATTGCTGTGGTTTCAGATCAACCT
>WFKH01010211.1:47383044-47394568 GCA_016163765.1 Magallana hongkongensis
TTGGTATTTTTCTCTAGATGCACATAAAGATTTTGGAAATTGCTTTATAATTTTTAAGATAAACAAAATGTTACATGTATCCTAAACAAAGCAGGGTAATAATTAGGCTAAGAATTATCCACATGGGTCAACACTACATATGAATAAGATAAAATACTTTATTATTTCCAGTTCTGGAAAGTCAGGGTGTCTCCAAGGGGGGGCATAACCTATATAACCTACGTAAATGAGTTTTTCAAGGGGGGGATGGTCTAGACCCCTCACCCCCACCCTTTCTCTAAATCCCCACACACACGATGACGTTGGCACACAAAAGCATATCTACAGCAGGCAACCGCCGAGTGGTTTGGGGGGGGGGGGGCATCATTTAATTTTATTTGGAATAATTATATAGACCATACTTTCTATGGCATGAAATGTTTAGATTATTGATAAATTTAAAATTCACTTGCAATAAACAGTTCAACCCCAAATTGTACATAAAGGGCAATACATGTACAGCAAAACTCGTTTATAGCGAATTTCAAGGGACCATAGAAAAAACTTCGTTATAGCCGTAATTCGTAATACGTTTATAGCGAATTCGTAAGAAATCTTATAGCGAATTCGTTATAAAATTATAAGCTGACAATTCTTCCAACTATCGTAAGTAATATTAATGTCATTTGCAAAAAATGTCAAAATTATGTATAATAAATGAATTTTAGTATTTTATATACATTTTAATGTTTCATGTATCTTCAATGAAATTTGTAATGGAAAATATTCGTTATATAAATGATAAAATGCATTAAAATTGTGTCAGTGGGGTCTGAAATATTACTTCGTTATAGCCGTAAATTCGTTATAACCGTGTTCGTTATATACTGCAATTTTTTATAGGTTTATATAAGAACTTTGCCGGGACATGAAAAATAATTCGTTATAGCCGTAAATTCGTTATATCCGTGTTCGTTATATCCGAGTTTTGCTGTATGTGTATTATAGAATGTGATCTCATCCTCTATGAAAATTATAATTTTAAAAAGTATCGGAAATTGCATCCGTCCTTTTTCTTGACTAAAACTGGTACAAGAGAGTGATGTTTAGGGGCAAACACTCGGTGCGGGTATTACTGTCTAATGACAGCATCTAGTTTATTTTAGGTTGATATGTCCGATTAATCATTTAAATTTGAGACTGAAAATTTGATATCCATTTATTATTAAAATACTATGTAAATAAAGCCAAGAAGATGACCGTTTGCTTCTAAATGGAACGGCGAGGCGGGCTTGAATAATTTTACATAGAAATGATTTTATTCCCTCGTGTGACAGAATTTAAAGTTTAAACTTGTCATAATCTCTGATAAATATATCCAACAAATATTGACCGTTACCGTTACTTTCCAGGCAATTCGACAGAGCTTTATTCGACAGGCACCTGCCGTTGTATATTTTTCGAATAATTAAAAATATATAACCTCTATCCTGTTTTATTAGGTAAAGGGTATATTTATTTATATTACATGTAAGACATAAATATATAACATCAAGTACCTGTGCTTAATTTTAAGAAGTCAGAATATTACCCTGACAAAATAATAGATAAATAGTTGTCATATTTTTATCCAACAACTCGTCAACAGCTTGCTAGTTTTTATTTATTTTATACGACTTAACAATAATTTTTCATAAAACTTGCCAGATAAACTATTTTTGAAGCACCAGCCAACTTTCTGCATGAGCACATATTTTGGTTCTTTTTAAAAAATACAATTCATCTCTATTATTTTGAGTTGTCAATTCCATTATGTACTTGTAAATTAGAAATACATGCAACTGACGTTACAATTTTTCTCATAATTAAAAACATATACCCTCTACAGTAAAAATGTAAACAATTTAAAAAAAAGTAAGTAGGCTTGCATCTACATGTACAGTCGGAGGATGGTTGATCTAATCATATTAAAGGTATATATGAAAAGGCATGCAAAAAGTTGAATATAATAAGATTACTCAGGCGTACAATTGATAGAGAAACACTTGTTAAAATTCGTCTTTAACTGACCTATATTGGAATATAGTGATGTTGCGTAGGGCAACTGGGAACAAAGAAAGGAAAACTCTGAATTGCTTAAACATGTTCAAATTGAAGCAGCCAGGATAGTAACAGGGATGAGAGTTAATTCTTCTAAAATCATTTTATATAGTGGACTTGGGTTGGAAACCCTACAATCTCGAAGGGATAAACATAAACTAATTCTATTCTACAAGATAATAAATGGTGGTCTATAGCTCAAACCGTCATGTTTCTCATCAAAGGATTCTGGCAGATGAGGCATCTCAAGAGCTTCTTCGAGGCCAAGAAACTTGTATAGTGTTTAGGGTTCTAAAATGTATAGGATTTATTAATTAATTTTCAAAGATTTCCCCCTTAAAGTCCTTAAAAACACCTATTTTTAAAATATAAGTTTGGAAAACAGTTGTTGCACTTTATAAGGAATTTATTTTTTGAGTCCAGCAGAAACTACACAGATAAAAATATTGTACAATAATGTATGTCATAAAATTAGTATATTAATAATCTGAAATGCCTGGAATGAAATTTCAAGAAGCAATCAGGAGGATATAAGCAGCTACATGTATATTTTAATTCACTGTCAGAAAGTGTCATGTTTTACAAAATTCTTTGATATTTTTCTCTCTGAGGTGAAAGTTTTTTTCTTTGTTATGAAATAACTTGTCATATTTATAACATGTACATGTATATTAGAGACATCTGGGCAAAATCATGAAAGTGCAGGTTTAGTGTGATGTGTATGTGTGTAATGAATGAATGGGAGAAAGATTTTGTGAAAATGATTGCATTTGTTCCATATTAGATATAATATAGGCATTCTTGTTGCAACTTTTTGGAAAATAGTGGTTATTTTTAAATTCAGGTTCTGAAATGCATTGCATCAGATGCATGATTTTTAAATGTCTTCAGTAATTTATTTTTGAAGGGGTTTACTAATAAAAAATGCTAAAAAAATTTTCTAAAATAAAAAATTGCATGAGAAGTTGTTTAAACATTTCATCATCATTCCCTTTTCACTGACGATTATAACGTGAGAGGATGTCTTGGTTACTGAGATAGCTTTGAGAACACACGCTATATGTTCCTAAACTGTTTAAGTTATTCTTTAATTCGCGGTGTGAATGTTCGACTTGTAATAAACTTCTTTAAGGATATATCTTGTTCACTTATTTTTTTTAATTTGATCATTAACTGAAATTTAACTTTGATAAGTGTAGTTGTGGTTCTGCATGCAAATTGTTGCATTTTGCAACCTCTGTATATGCAATTTAATTCTTGAATTGGTGTGTTACAACACACTTTGAAAAATTACACACTTTGAAAAAATTGTTCAAAGGGCGTGGAATTTGGGACCAAGTTAAGGGTCCTCCACACACCTGGGAAAAGTTCTGCATACATGCCCATTCTTCTAAATTACTTAAAAATATGGATTTCTAGCGTGTGTTCGACTTGAAAATAACAGAAAAAAAAATCAATTTGGGGGGGGGGATCACATTTTTTTTATATTTTACCATATCCGGAAATTAAAAGTTCCTGAAGTATTCGAACTCCGGACCTGCGGAAGATCGAGGATACACCCATTGTGCCACAGAGATAGACATCAAACTGTTGCGATATAAACTTTTTCACAGTAGGTTAAAATCTCTTTGTTGTGACGTACTGTCATAAAAAGTAGAAGTCACGGGGTGTCGAGGATCCTTAACGCACTTTGAAAGAATTTTTTTTTATAAGTGTGTTAATATGGTCAATATTAACGCACTTTGAAAAAAAAATTCTTCAGGGTCCAGTCCAAATTGTTAAGACCCCCAAATATGACGAATAATTTGTTTGACCTAGTTTAGATAATGTGACATTGAAGAGGAATCCATGAGATTTTAAGCTATCCTGAAAAGCAATTTCGCAATGAAAAGGCTTGTCAGTAAGATCATTTAGTTTAATAATTTACACACGAATAACAGCAGTTAATGAGTTTATTGAGATATGTACATGTGTATCAAAACATCACATAAACTGCCACATAAACTACACTAATTGGCCGTCCGCCGTCCTTCCAATTTAAAAAAAATATTTTTCTTTGTGGTAAAATGATCAATTTTGGAAAACAATAGCTGACCTATATGTGGCGTTTATAAACTTATGGAATAGATATGATGTTTTGGAAGGAAAGATACGAGTTAGCTGCAGTTCTGTAGCTCCCGGTCTGAAAAAAATTCGGATGGACGACCTGGGAGCTACAGGGCCACCCATTGAAAAAATTGTATATTTATTGCGCAGAAAAACGTGCGCTAGTTTTCGACTAATTTACCTTATTTATACGCAAATTCTGTGAAAACAATTAGTACCATTAAATTCTTCATGCAATTTTACTACTGATATCGCCTCTTTATTTGCCTCAGACTTTCTCCGAAACACGCTATCGACCTCGGAAAATCAAGTATGTTGAATTTACATCGAGATCGAGAGTCGCCATTTTTACATGTAAACAAAGTGCACCACATGAATTTACGGGACTGGTGGTGTTTAAAAGACTATCCGAGACAAGTGAAGAGACGATATCAGTAGTAAATTGCATGAAGAATTTAATGGTACTAATAGTTTTCACAGAATTTGCGTATAAATAAGGTAAATTAGTCGAAAACTAGCGCACGTTTTTCTGCGCAATAAATATACAATTTTTTCAATGGGTGGCCCTGTAGCTCCCAGGTCGTCTATCCGAATTTTTTTCAGACCGGGAGCTACAGAACTGCAGCTAGATACGAGTGCATTCTTTAACTAATCAATATGAAAACATTATTGGAAGTTGTATCTTTGGTTGTTCCCTTCCCGTTCCCAGTGATGCTATAACCACAATATTTATTTTTCAGTGTCTTTGCCTGTGATAACGCTACGTATCGATTTTGTATTATACAGTCCAATAAATTCATATGATATATATAAACGGGGTTTGCTTATTTATATTAAATATTTAATCGTACAATGGCTGAAAATCATATAAATATAAGTAATAAGGAATCGTTCTTTGAATATTATGAGGTGATAATTTCGGTCGGGGCCTGATCAAATCTATCATAAAGCCCTTCGGGCTTTATTGGATTTGATCATGCCCAGACCAAAATTATCACCTCATAATACTCAAAGAATGATTCCTTATTCCTTAATTAAACAGTGTTTACAAAGACATATAAACACTTGCACTGCCTAAACCGAAATCTGTTAAGAACGAAGTCCATATTTGGAGATTTATACATTTTTTTTCCTAAGTGCTTTAAGTGTCTTGATCAATAAAAATGCTAATGTACACTCATAACGCACTTTGAATTATTTTTTCAAAGTGCGTTGACTTGGTCCCAAATTTAACACACTTTGAACATTTTTTCAAAGTGCGTTATTTTTTATCAAAGTGCGTTGCCACATTGATGGGATTGTTCTCGAGATATCTTTTATAACTCTATTTAGAGTTACATAGTGAACTTAATTAATATATGGACTTGGCATTGCGTCGCTGCGGTGTTCTACCACTTCAAATCTGAATGCTATTGATTTAAGCCATCTTAGGAAAGAATTTTCCAAATTCGTGAGAAATGGAAATTTTTTTCTTTTTTCATAAATTATATCAAATTAAGAAATACAAACTAGAAAATTTTTTTTGCAACGAGTACCGTTAGGTCCCCATCCACAACTTTTGGTCGAAAAAGATTGAGTTGTATTCCTTACATGTACGTTATCTTAGATTTTGTACATTTCTTTCTCGGTTTATGTGGATTTTCTGTTTGTAAATAATTAATGCGTTGAACTTTATATTTGGTGTTACTTTTTTCCTGGTTTGAAAAGTGCGTAAAATTTAATTGATAATTTCATCGCGACCAAGTAACAAGGCAATGCAATATGTACGTCCCTCTACAGCAAAATTCTTTAAACTATTTATAGGTATGCGGCTTATACAGGGGTTGTAGGGATAGCGGCGATGAAAGAGAAATATGGCGGACAATGCCTTTTACGTGTCGTGTTCATCTTTAATCGTTCTGGTTTAATTATCAATTAATTGTGAGATTTGTATCTCACTTAAAAATTGATAAATAGTAAATTTGGGTTAATTTTTAAACATAGCTTAGTAAAACATATTGATAATTAAAAATGGAAAAATGATCTTTTGTTAGCTTTGATCATGATCATGCCCTTTTAACATCGGGTCTCATTACTGTATATATCATTGAATAGTTTTTGTTAAAATGTGCTTTAAAGACTACGGATTCAGAAACCAGGTTCATTTTTCAACCTAAAGCTGTTTAGAAAAAATGCTTCTTTTTTTTTTTTTTTTAAATTTTCTGTTATGTCGATGATTAATTTGTTAAATTATTATGCAAACAAGTTTGTGTGGAAAAATAATTCAAAATAAAGTTACCGTAAACCTTTAGAGTTCCAAGATGGAACAATTGGGATCCACAGATGTTACTTACACATCTTTTAACAAACTTTTTCCAATACAAATGTGGATACAACATACGAGAATTCAATACATGCACAGTAATAAATAAAGCTTTTCCACGTTGCTTACCAGGAACCGGGACACAAAAGTGGTTACAAGTTAGCCGTAAAAATTGCAAAAAGAGGACCATTTAGTGTAAATTAGAATAATTTATTTATTTAACTTTCTTTCTTCAAATAAGATGTGTATAATTAAAAAACGGAAACTGAGTGATTCCGTTTTACACTAAAAGGCCATCTAATTGCAATTTTTACAATTTAACTAATCAAACTTTGTTTTTACCTTAATGGTCTGATGTTGTACTTAAAATAAAACATAACTGATTGATGTAAACCGTTTAATTCTTTCCTTGTTTCATCTAAATGTCTATATAATCTGTGCAAACAGACAAAAACATAAATATGTTCATGTAGAAATATTCAAGTATGATATGCCAGTTCCGCATGAATATATGAGACAGTGTGAATTTTGAATTGTTTCGACGTTCCTGGTACATACAAAATGTTAACTACACAATTTTAATACATCACAATTACAAATTTAAAGAATCAATCATTAAATGAGTTTTTTTTAAACATGATATGGACAATGAGATAAAAAACTATACAATCCAATTAAAAAAAAATCAATAATATAAATAACAAGTATTTGTACGTTGTTCTTCAATATACAATATTAAAAAGATTATAATATTCAGAAAAAATAATACAAAAGTAGGAACACACAACAGTATGAACAAGAAAAAAAAAGACGCAAGGTTAAAAGAACGGAGACGAACGGCTTGTTTTCATTTTTTAAATGGAAACGATCGAGTTTTACACAAAAAACCATTCGCAGAGATATGGACAAAGTTGTGTACATCAGAATATTTTTAAATAATAAAATGTTTTCTTCGGTAAATCCTAACCGGCAGACTTTGTCTGAAAGACACTCACTTAACGTTTGTTAAGTTCCCAATGAAGAAACAGGAACCTACTCTGTAGTTTAAGGTCATGCAACACTTTTCAAGATTACTTCTAGATCAATGTAATATTATTAGATTTATAGTCCTTACAATAACACAAAAATATAAGCCAATTAAAATAAACTTGCGGTAACCCATTACTTAAAAAAAAATTGGCCACGGCAATCTAATTTTTTAGTCGTTACACTTTTCTGTCCTAAAGTACATAAGATGACCAACATGGTCCTAAAAAATCAAAGCTTGCATTTAGATAAATTGGTGTACATGTTCCGTAATTCAATGTGTGCCTTTGTACAATCTTTAAAGAAAAATGACCAAATTTGTGACATATAAATCGTCTATTACATGTACCTCTGCAATAAATTCAAGGAGAGCTATCAATTCCATTAAAGAAAGATAATAATTAAAGCCCTAATTTCCTTTATCAATGCCATATTTTATCTTCAGTTCTGTACAAGTTTCACCGAGTAGTTATGTAAAGACATGCTAAAGAGAGAACTAGTTCTATTTAATTGCAAAACTAAAATTTGCTCCATTTTCCAGTAACGTATGTACAATACGATGATATCCATTTCGATAAGCGATATTGATAGGGCTTTCGCCATTATTCAAAAATAAATTAACGTTTGCTTCATTTCTCAGTAGAATTTGTACTGTGCTTTCACGTCCATTTTGGCAAGCTTTATAGAGAGGGCAGCAACCTTCTGTATCACACAAATTGATGTCTGCTTTACTCTTCAGTAAAAGACGTACAATGCTGTCATGTCCATTTTGGCAAGCTAATAATAGGGGACTTGTGCCATTTTTTCCAGGCACATTAATTTTAGCTCCTCTACTAAGTAACATTTGTACAATGCTCTCATGTCCATTATAACAAGCTATATTAAGAGGAGTATCACCATATTTGCTACATAAATTGATGTCAGCACCATGCCAAAGCAATTCATGTACAACCCAAACATATCCTTTTTGTATCGCTACATAAAGAGGACCAAATCCATAATGACTAAATAGATTTAAGTCGGCTCCATTGGACAGTAAAAGATCCACGATGATATCATGGCCATTTTGTGCAGCATTATAGAGAGGACTGCATCCTTCAATATCAGCGAGATTGATATCTGCTCCATGGTCCAGCAAACATTTTGCAATGCTATACTGCCCATTGCAACAAGATATATTAAGAGGAGTGTCACCGTAATTGCTACGTAAATTGACGTCTGATCCACTACTGAGTAAAAGTTGTAAGATGTATCTATTGTTGTTCTGACAAGCTTCATGGAGAGGACCTTGTCCGTTTATTTGGCAGAGATTAATATTTGCCCCATTTTGTAGTAAAAATTGAACTGTTCTATCGTGTCCGTTTTGACAAGCTTTATATAGAGAACTAGCACCATCTTTATCGCAAAAATTAATGTTTGCTTTATTCATAAGTAACAGTTTTACAGTACTAACCGATCCATTTTGACACGCTACATAGAAAGGACTGATTCCATGTTCATCACATATATTGATGTCTGCACCATGTTCCAGTAATATTTGTACGGTACTATCTTTTCCGTTTTGACAAGCTTTGTAAAGAGGACTGATCCCATTTGTCTTGCACATATCAATGTTTGCTCCATTTTCTAATAACATTTGAACAATATTGTCAAATTGGTTTTGACAGGCGACATAGAGCGGACTAACTCTGTCGTTCATACATAAATTGGCATCAGCCCCATTCTTCAGTAAATGTTCAACAGTACTTTCATGTCCTTTTTGACAAGCTATTAAAAGAGGACTTGCTCCATTTCTCGTGCATAAATTAATCGTTGCACCAGTTTTCAATAAGATTTGTACAATGCTTTTGTGTCCGTTTTCACAAGCAATATAGAGCGGACTGGCTCCATCTTCCGCACATAAATTAATATTTGCCCCCTTATTTAGTAAAAGTTGTACAATTTCATAATGTCCTTTTTGACAAGCTTTAGCGAGAGGAACGGTTCCGTTGCAGAAAGAATTTACATTTGCTCCCTGATCAAGTAACAATTGTACCACACTAACGTGCTTATTACTTGATGCTATAGAGAGAGGAGTATCGCAATATTTGCTACATAAATTGATGTCAGCTCCACGATTCAGCAATAATAGTACAACCCTATTATGTCCTTTTTGTATCGCTACATAAAGAGGATTAAATCCGTATTTGTCATATAAATTTAAATCAGCTCCATTGTTCAGTAAAAGTTC
Source organism: Magallana hongkongensis (assembly GCA_016163765.1). Taxonomy (NCBI): domain Eukaryota; kingdom Metazoa; phylum Mollusca; class Bivalvia; order Ostreida; family Ostreidae; genus Magallana; species Magallana hongkongensis. Next base: position 47,392,788 of record WFKH01010211.1, read on the forward strand.
CACGGTGCTATCATGGCCGTTTTGTGCAGCATTAAAGAGAGGGCTGCATCCTTCAATATCACCAAAATTGATATCTGCTTTATGATCCAGCAAAAACTTTGCAATGCTATCCTGTCCATTACTACAAGATATATTAAGAGGTGTATTGCCGTAATTAAAACATAAATTAATGCATGCTCCTTTCTTCAATAAAAGGTCTATTGTAGAAACGCAGCGAGTTTTTCTTGAAATACCCTGGTTAAATTCGTCAATTTTCTGGGTTTCGTTCACAATTGCTAAACTCAATGGAGTCCAGCTACTCTCATTTTCTGTTCGCAAATTCACATCAACACCAAATTGAATCAGTTTAGTTAGCAACTCAGGATTGTGGAACACAGCTGCAATGTGGATAGGATAGAAAACGTCCCATTTCTCCATTAGATATTCATTAACGTTGTCTGTCAGAAATATATCAAACAATATCGTTGAACCATTGCAACAAACTGCAGCAAACAGAGAATATCCAACAAAATCTGTTTTAATTTTCTTTAAAGCTTTTAAAAAGAGCAAAGACAAATTAGTGTGACCAAAAACGATAAGAGCGCAAAGGGGCGAAATTTTGTCTCTCATAAATAAAAATGCAAGTTTCGACAACATGGGAGTTCTTTTATTTTTTTGTAGAGGGTTTTGTTTATCTATACGAAATACTTCTTTGAGTAATAAAGGTAACTTTTCGGGATTCTTTTTCAGTTCTGTTATTAATACTTTCATAACTTTCGTATTCTTTAACCAAGGATTGAGAACAACTTCTAAAATTTGATTTCTAAAAATCTCAGCAAAAAACCTTTTTCCAAGTGTATCTATGTGTTTGTCATCAACATTTATCATAAACGGAACTTTGCCTTCTTTATCACTACTTAATGTTAGTCTTCTTCGAAGGAAACCGATGTCCGAGTACTTTATTATTTCTGCAAAATAATGTCTTTCAAAAATGTGGAAAATAACCTCCATCACAAAATCATGATAAAACTGGTAAGTGTCACCAATTTTCTTTACCATAAATCCTTTTAAAGAATCGAGATTTTGTTCAATTGTGTCAGGGTTTGTGTTTTTATCTATTTCACAGAGTTTTATTGCACGTTTGAATTTGCTTTCAGATAGATCATTTTCTAGAAGATCATTGACACACAGATCATTATTAAAAAGTATAAGAAGAAACAGAGCACAGTACTTTTCTTTGATTGAGTGTCTGTATCCACGTATTTCTTCTATTAAACATATAGTGGGCTCTCTGAAAAATCTCAATCCTATATTTTGGCTTTTGTTTTTGCTAGAGTATAATTTACATAACAATGGGAAGTAATTTTCAATTTCAATTATTTCAGCACACTCCTGTTCGGATAAGTTCATGTTAGATGTATATCTGTTCAAAATTTGTCGTTTCTCATCACCGTTTAATTTATATTGGTCACAGTCGATGTCTACAATATTTGATTTATCACTGATAACGCCTTTTACCCTGTTATGATAGAGAACTTTTTTCCTACACGTCATCAAAAGTTTTACTTTGTTTAAAGTAGATGTCAACACCTCTTCACATCTTTGCCATGAATTATATGATAATTCATCAAAAGATTCTTTGCCAATTGGATCGTTGATGACAATTAAGGTTTTGCTATTTGTCGGAGATATCCTTAAGATTTTCTCCACACTCATTACTGGTTTCACAGTCCAGCCCAATTTTCTGTATTTGAGTGCAATATGGTGGACGATGGCGGACTTTCCAGACCCCGAATTCCCTG
>WFKH01010211.1:47397830-47412815 GCA_016163765.1 Magallana hongkongensis
ATATATATATATATATATATATATATATATATATATATATATATATAGCGTTTGATACGATAACAAAATGATTTAATTTTGTAATTAGAATCAAGTTTCTATCATATACTATTATATGGTTTTGAGTTGTTTACATTGACAAAATTTAACCGACCATATCTGTAAATCAATTTGTTCCCCCTATAAAATGCTTTTTAACACCGCACGCATGGAAATACCAGTAAATGTAAATATAATGAAAAGTAAAAATTGTAGACATCTTTTTTGATTGAAAAAAGCCCCACAAAAATAATGTCGGCAGTAAACAATATGATAAAATTTAGTTTAGAATCCATTTTTTTGTTCAGAATTTACATCGTTATTGTTCTTTAAAGTGACCGGTGTTGCAACGCACTTTGAAAAAATTACGCACTCTGAAAAAAAAAAAAATCAAAAGTGCGTTAATTTTTGGACCAAATCAACGCACTTTGAAAAAAATTTTCAAAGTGCGTTAAATTCTGGACCACACTTTGATAAAACTTTTCAAAGTGCGTTAAAAAGGTACATCAACATTTTTTTATTATCGAGACACTTGAAAAAAAAAAATGTCAAAGTGCGTTGACTTGGTCCCAAAATTAACGCACTTTGAAAAAAATTTTCAAAGTGCGTAAATTTTCAAAGTGCGTTGTAACAGACCGGTTAATCAAACAAAAGAATTTACAGTCAACCGGTCACAAAATGTTGACCAATTATAGTCCATATTACACGATACGTTAAATTTAACAAATAATCCTGGTTTAATATAGTTTTCTATTCACGTGAACTAAATACAAATTAACCTAAAAAAAAAACTAAAGGAAAATCAATATGTTAAAGAAATAATGTATTATACCTTTGTTGAATGCCGTCCTATCATGTTGACGTTCATATAATAGCATGAGTTCTTCCTCGTCACGATCTTCTACATCAATATTTCTTCTGTACTTTTGAATTTCTGTATAGTAATAGAATTAAAATGACTTTTGTAGTAAATCAGTACAATCACTTTTGGGAAAATTGTTTAAAGTTGATTTTGAACTTTTATTTATTTATTTATTTATTTTGCGGGGGGGGGGGGTGTATAAATTAGATATCGATCAGTTAGTTTAAGTAAAAAACAAATGGATAAGTTATAACTTTTGCATATCTCTTTTGTTCCTTGAAATACGCTGTAAAGTTTTCTTTCATTCTATATGATTTCGATTTCTCAATTTTTTTCGAATATATTAAAAACATGAAAATCAAGCAGCACATACTTTTTTTATAGACGAAATACAGCACGGATGTGACACATATAGGGATGAGAACTCCTAAAACTGCAGCAAACATGGCCCAAGCAAATCTGTCGTTGCTTTGATCATTCTGTATTGCTATATGTACCGTCGTTTCATTTATATATATTGTTGTTTCTTCCATGTATTGTGTTGTTTCTTGAGGAGAAGTTGTTGTTCTACTGTCATTCTGGACATTCTCTTCGGGTATATGGCTGGTTGTTTTTGATGGGTAAGAAGTAATTGAACTGCTTAGTTAAAAGCAAAGTTAACTGTTCATAACATATTTATATAAAATTTGTATCTATTAAGATAGACCTAATTAATTATTGATTATCATTCATATGAGTTATGATGAGCATTTTTTTTCCTCAGTTACATTATATTTCAAGAAAGTAATTGCTCCTCTGAAAACGTCTAAATGTTAGAAATATAGTTAACCTATTGAATATGTTTTAACTTAATAGAAAATAAACTATTACATTTAATTGTGTAATACGACTGATATGACATAGAGAATCAAGTAAATAATAATATGGTTAAACGGGAAAAAAGTTTTATAAATATTTGTTTTATTTTAGGGAATTTTAGAGGGAAATAAGATTTTTTAAATATTCAGTTGACCTCTTCAGTTTACATTTTACATTTTACTACCAAGGCTAATATTAATGTTTTAATTTTGTAGCTTATACATTCACCTTTTTAAAACCATGCCTTACTAGTTCAAAAAACGAAACCACATTAATGTTAGCATTAAAAACCCCCCTAAAGAGCTCTTTTTACTTTGATGTTGTATACATGTACTATAATAAACATAAACGTAAAAAAATGACTTGCGCAAATAAAAAAGGTTACAGATTAACCGCAGTTTCAAAAAAATATGTGACACACAAATTGACCGTATATAATGAATAAATTAAGTTTTTTTTAAAGTGAAAAGAATTATCTTCATCTTGATTAGATATTTAAACATACTGAGAAATGAATATGACATACCTTTTACATGTTGAATCTGCCAAAAAACAACCATTTTCAATCTGACTACAACTTGGGTCTATGAACAAAAACCAAAATCATGATCATCAAACTAATTTTATTGTAAATAAAAACATTTTTGGCAACAAATTTTGTAATAATATACTAGTGTGTGTTTTATTAATATTTCTTTTAAGTCAAGCTTGTAAAATAATGACTGTGTGCATGTAAGAGGGATAATCATTAACATTCAAGGTCAAAATACTTTGTCATGTTACCGATGGTAATTTGCATTTGTGCACAGCAGGGTCACTGGGGGTTAGGTTTCAATATTGTTAAACATTATAAATCAATTAACATGTCTAGCATGCATTCATCTGTGGTAATTAATGTCTTATCAGAACCTGGCAGATGTTAATTCTCTCATTCTTATTTTCTCTAATTTTGCTGCTGGACGTAAATTTTTCCATGAACTTTGTTTTAAGTTTATCCTTTGTGATCTCCACCATATCCAATCTACGAGCGTGATATCTTGGATTGCAGGAGGAATTGCAATACGTAGAAGGTATAGGCCACCCATATTATCTACCTATCGACTTATAATTACATTCGTAACAATGGTTTATCGAGTACTAATTGTGCAGATGTGGGTCTCTCTTTCATTCATTGTCTAGAGTCATTTCAATTTCAAAATCTTAGGTCGGTTTGGTATAATTTAGCTTTCGATGGTACAGATATCCAGATTCAATTTGCGGGTTTATAGGTAGGGGGAACACTACGCCCGGGTCCAAAATCCATTTATTCGAAACGATTCATGCAAGTTTTTCATTCGTATCAACCAAATTCAGTTTTCCTTCAGATTGGTGGAAATTATTCGTGTCGAGATAGGTAGAGATATAATATCGTTTGCAAAATTCTTGCTAGTTGCGCATTATGTTTCTCATGTTATAGTTGGTCAGTTGCTGCCGAGGTATTCCGATGGTTTAAATCTTGCAATGATTGTTCAAGGAGCGAAACAATATCTCCTTCTGGAAGCATCGAGGATTATGGAAAAAGATTGGGTTCTCGTTAACGGATAAAGTGCATCTTAATGATAATGGTATGCGGATATATGCGAAAAGCATTCGTGCAGCCATCGCCTATCGGTTCGTTCAAAAGAAGGTAGAGCAAATTCGGGTTAGAGTGTTATGTCGACTTCATTCATGCTCAATCATCAATATGAATAGTTAATATATGTTCGTATGGTAGTTCATTCTAGTTATATAGTTGGTAAGGCTTATGTTTTAATAATGGAGAGCAACAATGAATTTGGTTGCAATCAATCATGACACTGTCTGGATCCTATTGTCACAACTATATAGTGCCGTCATGTGTTTCCGATAGTCATGTGTTTCCGATAGTCTATTTTGGTCGCGTGAGTTTTCTTCAAAATGACGTCATTTTCCTAATTACTTCGGACACCGGACGTACGAAATCTCCTTTCGTCTTTGTATACATATATATCAAAGTTATGCTGTGTGAATTGGTTAAAATCACACAATTACTCAAGAGACTCATAAAAAAACTAATTTTTACTACTACTTTAATTAGTGACACTAAAATTGTCCCAAATCCTAATTATAATATCACAGAATCTAAAATTACTTATCGTCCGGTCAAATAGACCTCTGATGACGTATTTACATGCTAAAATTATCATATGACTTAATAAAGTTTTTCTTAGTTTGTAATCCCAAGAGCGCTATAAGTTTAGCTTCTTCTGAAATAAAAACGTTATAATAATCATACAAACGACGGTATTGTAATAATCATAATTGATGTTATGAAGTTATAAGGAAAATTAAATATTTGGACGATTTACGTTGAAATAAAAGGCTTAGAAAACAATTGAAGATGATATAAAATATATCAAAAAGGTTATGTCACATTTATGTTAAGTATTATAAAAAAAATTGTTGATGAAACATACTATCGGAAACACATGACGCACATTTTCCTTGGTCAAATTTGGCATCCATTTTATTTATAGCTAGAAATTGCATATGCTGTCGACTAACTTTAATTTTGTAACGGCGATTTTCGATGCTATGTCTGAGGTTAAAAATGATTTAGTTTCAAAATTGTAACTAAAGAGACAGTCATTAGAGGCAGCGTTTAGTGTTAGACTATCGGACACCCATGACGCCAGGATACATGCATTCATGGTTTTACTGCTAACCTGACACAGTGTGCTTATATATCTACATACATGATAAATCATGTTGTCATCTAGACTTAATGTTCACACTCATTAGTGTGATTATATATCTATACATACATGGTACAACATGTACCTGGTTTTGCATTATTATGCATATTGTTTACACTCATATAAGCCTATCATACACATTCAGTTGTGTTTTTACAGTTTATTCATTTGTCCAGGGGCATATACGTTGTCATCTATACTTAATGTTCACACTCATTAGTGTGTTTATATATCTACATACATGGTACAACATGTACCTGGTTTTGCATCATTATGCATATTGTTTACACTCATATAGGCCTAACATACACATTCAGTTGTGTTTTTACAGTTTATTCATTCATTAGGGGCATATATGTTGTCATCTATACTTATTGTTCACACTCATTTTAGTGTGTTTACATGGTACAACTTGTACCTGTTTGTGCATCATTATGCATATTGTTTAAGTATGGTTGAGAGCATATAAGCCTATCATACACATTCAGTTGTGTATTTACATTTTACTCTTTTTTCAGGGGCATATATGTGGTCTTCTATACTTAATGTTCACACTCATTAGTGTGTCTTTCGTATTTACATACATGGTACAACTTGTACCTTTTTGCATCATTATGCATATGTTTTATTTATAGTTCACAACATATAAGCCTGTCATACACATTCAGTTGCATGTACATGTGTGTACTTCTTTATGCTAGCATGTACATTACTGGTACATATTGTATCAGTTTCATCAAGGTTATCATTCATATATAGCCTTTCAAATCTTAGCATCATGCATCCTTAAACAAAGTATTTCAATCTAATTGTTGTGGTGCACATTTTGATTACGGTTCATCATGCTACTTTCATATACATTGCTTATGGCTAACTTTTAGTTTATGGACAAGGTCACCATGCTCTAAATAACATCTACACAATTTAAGTTTTATTGTTACTTATTTGAAAAAGGGTTCATCGGTTCAGTTCTTTCATAAGACATAATTTTACACCATTTCATAGTAAGTAATATTTGTTGTTGGCTGGCATGAACACCTCTTCTATTTATAATGGTATTTATAATTAATGCGTTACTGTACAAGCATCATTATGGCAGATTTATTCAAGGCTCTCTTGTATAATATAACTAAAACACTGATATATTAAAACTATATATCCTTGTATCTATTTATCAGTGCATAATTCAATAATCAGGTACGGCATTTAATATTTATAGTCTATTGTATCCCTATTTGCAGAGAAAAGAGGCATTCTGCAGCATTCAAATCCTTATGGTTATTATGGTTTTATATGTATGGTTGACAACATACTAGCCTGTCATACACATTCACACGTGTATGTGCACGTAATATATTTTTAGCAATTTTCATTATTATGCAAGGTATTTCAATCTAGTTCTTGTTGCTCAAGTTTGTTAATGGTTCATCATGCAACTTTCATATACTTCATGGCTTACGGTTCAGTTTCAATTTATGATCAATGACATCAAGCTCTAAATATCATCCACTCATTTAGCTTTTTGGTTACACATGTGGAAAGTGATCTCAATTAAGTTGTTCATAAAGAATCATTATACATGTACAAGTACAGGAGCAGAGTTATATTTGTATTGGAAGGAGATATGTCCTATTCTTATTGTATTAGTCAATGTCTTAGTGTTTCAAGCACCAGTGTTGCAGATCTATACAATGGTTTCCTGTAAGGTATAGCTGAAACACTGATATTGTAACACCATATATTCCTGTATGCAACTTTGTCAGTCAGTTCTCTTAGAGTTATATTATTTCAATATTCAGATCTAAAGACTGGTTGGTACAGTTGTTGATCTTACTAATATTCACTCAGGTTCAATTAATTTACAGGTAGGGGATCTTCATCCCTGGGTAACAATTCATTCTTAATAAATGTAAAAATTATGGGAAGTCATTCAAAATCATTCAGCAGTTGGTTCATACATAACAACTTAGAACAAATTTGGGTTACTTAGATTAATTTACTCATACTAGGGTTGTATAGCTCACACCCATTATTGTTAAATGTCCTAAACACATTATATGCTCAAATATATGTAGTATTAATTTACATTTAAATGTTGCATAGGTTTGAAACAACATATTACTTTTCTTAAAAAACTTATAATCCCTTAAGACAATGATGGCAGAAAAATATATATGCGTACACAGATTTCGCTTAAAAAATTACCAGTTACAACAAATTATTTTTAACATAGATGTAACGTAGCAGTACCGGGTGTATTTAAAATGTGGTTATAAATAACGATCAAATAACTAAACCATTCACAGAATAAGATTCAAGACACTTGTAAAGTTAAACGAACAAGTTTATTATAATGATTTCAACAGATGACAAATTATATAAATAAATATGCAGCTTACACTCACCATACACACATGAATAAATAATAAATAATGGAAAAATGAACCAACAGAGTCGCTGAATTGATAAACCAAAATTTATCCCATAAAACAGACTACGAATTTTAAATAGAAATCCCAACCCGAAAAATATTATTTTAATTCAATAACGCATAATAAATGGGAAACAAGTCAGAGTTATATATAACTTGAGACTTGTTAACCTACAACAAGTCGTTCTGTATTAAATTAACAGGTTTGACTTGTTTACCGATAAAAATGCTACGGGACTGTAAATTTCAGCAATAAAATTATGATACGAATATTAACCTTCAAATTTCAATGAAAAATTTATGTTTAAAAGTGTAGGAAAATCCAAATAATAAACGAGACCTTTCGTTGAATCTCTCAACTATTGGACTCAAAATGAGAGAAAGATTACAAACGTGTAGCATAGCTACGCTGTTTGTATGAACTAAAAATTAAAATAAAATTGAAGAGAAAATTAAAAAAAAATAAAAAAAAAATCAAATTTTCTAGCGAAAAGAACCATAAAGTCTTTAGACTGTAGTTCTATAAAAATACCGTAATGGACTATATTTGTCCTATAAACGGTTAAAATTCCTATCAAATAATAAATAAAATATTTTAAGACTTCAAATAAAAGATAGAATAAAACAAAATAAAATAAAAAAAAATCGAAAAAAATCCTACGTGACCTACCAGGCCAAAAAGTTGCAGGCGACTCTCGAGAAATCTCAGCGTCTAAGTTTATATATTACCCAATCACAGAAATCAACAGATAATACATGAAAATATCAAATATTGACAGATTGATCAATGATATAATATTATTGGTTTACATATTAAATTCTATAATTTCATTGGTCAATTCACAGAATCACGCATATTACACATGACTTAATTATAGATAATTTTAAGGTATTAAGAAATGATCGTAAACACATATATATCGATACACACTCATAAAATTGCTATAGTTATAACTGTTAATCAATTATAAGTTGCAGGAAATAGTATATATTCATAAATGCGCGCCACGGAACTTTAACTAAATTTATCGATTATATCGTTTTCTACATCAACCGGAAATGAACATGCAAGAAGGAAAACAATGTGCTCTTCACATAAACAGTGATATGCATGCATATACAGTGTAGTCAATCAATCGATCAATCAGACAACCATGAAAAGAAAATAGGTATGTTTCTAAAATGAATGATTACAATGATATGCAGCTGGCAACGCTCTAGGGAATTATGTTCCACCATATGTGTTCAAGGGAAAACGTTGGAACCCAGATTTCATGAAAAATGCAGCACCAGGAGCGGAGGGAGAGATGTCGGAAACTGGATGGTCCAACAGTCAGGTATTCCAGAACTACTTGACCAAATTCTTCATCAAGCACATCAGGTCTTCTGAGCAGCCAACTCTTGTTCTGTATGATGGGCATAAATCCCATGTGAACCTCACCTTGACCTAATGGGCAAAAAGGCACAACATCATACTCTTTGTTTTACCCCCGCACACCAGTCATTTGACCCAACCTCTGGATGTCGGCGTGTTTGGTCCAATGAAGGGAATGTACAACAAAGAATGCCAGCTGTACATGCAGAAGAATCCTGGGATTAACATAACAAAATACCAGATAGCTGAACTGACTGCTAGACCATACATGAGGGCCATGTCACCTGAGAATCTGACATCTGCTTTTAGAAAGACCGGGATATATCCAATCAACAAAGACATGATTGCAGATTCTGACATTGCACCATCCTTGATTTACAACCAGCATGATGTTACTCACCAATCTTCAAGCAATCCCCCTACCGCCTCCTCAACTAAGCCTCACAGTCAGAATGAAGGAGAAGACTCTGAAAATTCCAACAATTCAACATTTTTTGCCAGCAGAACGATCACTTCAGTTATACAGAGACCTAAAAAGAGATTTGTCCCTCCATTTCTCTCGGGAAGTTTATCCAAAAAGACAAACATCAACATCCTGAAATCCATTGATGCAAAGCAACAGAAAAAAGTACCAGTATCTAGTGCTGCCGCCGAATCCAGTAAACCAGCAAAAAGACCGAAAAAGGAAAAAATCACAGAAAAAGAAGAAGGCCCAAGCACGTCGGGAATCAACAGAAAAGGTGGACCAATTCCGCTCCTGTCAGAGGATGAGTGGCCAGAAACAAGTGATGGAGACAGCATTGCAGATGAAGAAAACTGCTGTATGTGTCATGACTGGCAGCCAAAAGAGCTTCAAAAATGTACAAGTGTTGTATTTGTGAAGTGGGGCAAATGTGACTTCTGTGACCATTGGACTCACCTTCAGTACTGTACTCCTGTTCGAGTGTTGAGGCGGGGAGACACTTTTAAGTGTCCCCATTGTGAAAATAATTGAAAAAATTGAATAAAAATTCAATCATGTTTATCACTTTCAGCAGCTGTTCAGTATTTTTCATCTATAATTATCATTTTAAAAACATTATTATAATCAAAATACTACAAAAATCCATTAATTTTAAGTCAAGTTAAACTGCTTTATATTTTCCCCACATTGTGACACTTCTAGGCCACCGTAAATGACTCCAATCCGGATACCGCGATACCATAGAACTCTCTCGCTTGAAGAAGGTAAACAGTGGTGCGACATTTCAGGCGTTTTAAATAGATAAACAAATGTATAAAAATTAAATAATGTAGAAAGTAATGAAGATATATAATGGAAGAAACTCACAATAACACCAGTTTCCGGAAATATTTCCGTATTGATAGATTTTTCGACAAAATGATTTAACTACCGCGATATCATAAGACCGGCTCATAATACATTCAACTCGAATTTTCTTTGCACATTCAAATAAAGCATATATTAACGTGTATATATTTATACATGTATACACTCCCATTTAATACGAATGCATATTATACATATTTAACCATCTTCTCTATATTCTGCGAATAGTTTACTGTTTAGTCACAACAATACAAACATTCAACACAAAAAAAATAAAACAAAGGAAGGGGGGGGGGTACTCATATACTACAATAGATATAAAAAATTGATAATCACATTCATTTGAATAAGATAAAATAATCTACACACTTTATTTTGACCGTGTTTGACGCATTTGGTATACTCTTTAAATATAATCACAAAGATATTTGGGATTTACCATATTTTAATGAAATGAAGGAAAATACAGGAAAAATACGAACTGATGGCACTGACAGGATGAGGTATTAATTTGTATGTTGAATGCTTTTATACTTTTCTTCTCATGCATGATCTCGATCAATTATACGTAATTTTGAAAACTGATCAACAGTTTTGCCAAATTATACCCGCATTGCCATGGAACAGAGTTTTTTTCTTCTCACGAGGGACACTCCGCATTTGATTGATCTGGTATAATAAATTACATTTTGCTTTGCATACATTCTGTACCTTCGCTTTATATGAATTTACCTTGTTCAAGCAGTTTTCATAATTCTACGGATGTAAATGGTCCGATAAAAGGCTATAGAAAAGTTTTAAAGATGAATGCAAATAGTAAGCAAGAATTTCATACGAACAAGACATAACACTATGCGCTTAAATATTAAATGCATATTTTTTATATGCCAACCGAGATCAGAACAAGTTCGTGTCACATTGCAAAAATCACTAAAAATGTTGCATCTTGCTGATGTAAGTCCCCCACTTCGAAACATTACCATTCGTGTAAAATAATGATCATACATAGACCCTTTTTTAACTTTATATGTAACTTTTAAAGGGAAGTATACAATACCATTCTTACTTAATAAAGGAGATGTTAAAGTTGCGACAAAACAGAAAATACGAGTTCTATTCATTAAATAGTGTGACTTATGCTATAATCGAAAAAATGTGTACTTTTTACTTTTTTTTTATTCACATTTTCTCTTAGCTTTTTGAACTGAGTCTATACCTAATTTGAATTTTTTTTATCCATCAGTAAACGGTTTTAATAGCGAGGGCGCGAAGCGGGCTCTACCGGAAGGCGTGTGCAAATAGAAAATTTGGACCAGCTGCACATTGGTTTTATGGAATTTTTTGGCATCAGTTACTCGGACCAGCAGTTCCCTGTTTTAATCGGACCAGCAGTTTTCTGTAAATATGGTTTCTTATTTCACGCTCTCACGAGAACCAGCAAGATAAAAATAATTAAAGACTATGTACATTGTAAATATACTGCTGACACAACATGCACGGATATACATCCAACCTTTTAACGTCGGTACACTTTCAAATACAATCGAATGACATCACAATGGTTTGCATATTGATTGGTCAGAATTTTTCGGCGTCAGTAAATTTCGACCCACAATGCTATTCCGAGCATTGCATATGGCGTTCTCACGTTCTCGCGAGAATCAAAGTAAAACTTTTGAGAACCAGATAAAATGTATAATTTCAAGAGAATATACTACTCGTAGTTTTAATTCTCATGGGAGTTTTTAATGAGCCAGACGACACTAAACTGACCTGAACTCTGACGTCACAATCATTTTCAATAAGGAGAAATAACTTTAACTGTAATAACTGTAAATTGAATAACCGAAATATGCCCGAATAACCAAAATCCTCTCAAAATATTGCAAAATGTACAATTTCAAGAACGTCATGCTTTCTAGATAAACATAACAATATAATACTCGTAGTTTTAATTCTCGGAAAACAGAAACATAGTTGTAACTTGCACTCATTTGAATGCTCACATTTAATAGATTTTGAGAGGATTCCGGCCGGAGATTTCTGCAAATTTCGGTTATTCGTGACCCCCCCCCCTTTTTTTTTTAACAAATCATTATTATCAGACAATACTATAAAACCTAAAATGTCGAAGTGAACTGACGTTACAATTACTTTTATAAAGGAAAAACTCTGCATTGAACATTATGTTAAAATCTTTATTATTCAACGACATTAATTGTATCCGAGATTAAACTAGTTATACTCATTTTTAAAACCATAGTAATTTCCTAATTAATTTATCATAATAATACGTACATACAGATTTTTGTACTTCTGGTGTACCAACGGTCGCACCGTAAAACATATTAGATACAAAAGAGTTTCAATAAATCTACATGAGTTCTTTAAAATTATTTTCCTGTTACTTTTTTTTAAATAACGATATTAAATATATGACCTTATGCTCGAAATTTCATTTCGGTGCTTTTGTTCAGTTTTCATATTTTCAGTGTCCTATGGGACGGTCCGGGAAAGGTGGTTCCCTTGGATATCGGTATTTTAAAATTTTGTTATATCGTATCAATTCAATAATGTGAATGGCGATTAACATTTTGACAAATGGTCAGTTTAATCAGGCGTGAAATTATAAGTACATGTTGTGTCACTATTTAATGAATAGCCCTCGGATATCTAACTCGGTAATTATAAACAGCTAAAACAGCATAAATATCCAGAGAACTGCGAAACATTTTTCCGTGGCTGAACAGTTATACACGTAATTAAAGATTATTTATAGTGTATGAAGTGCAAAAGTTACTTACATTCAAATATTTTAGAGGAGAAATAGTCGGAGGTAGGGCATCCATGGCTGAAACGGCTGCAGTTGTATGAATCCACTCTCGAGTAGCGTTTAATTAAAAATAAACACAGGTCTGAAATTGAATAGAAGTATCTATAAATGGTATTTTATTTTACTTAAAGGTATCAAAACAGTCAAATACTTTTAAAAATATCTATTACTAAACAGATGTGATGCTAATGCCAATTTCGGTTGCCGTCTGTTTTTCTTTGCTTGATTTTTTGTTACCTTTTTCAATCGGTATTTGACTATATAAATAGCAGAATTCTAACAGCTCAGTGCGATTTTCGTTTGGTAGGCACACGTATCCATTGTTTTCCGTACAGTTGATGGCTGACGACCTTTGCTCCCACTCTGATCTGTTTCTGGGACAGAACTCGATTGAATACACCGGGAACTCGTAACCATCAAGCTTTCTCTGAAAGTTAAAAAGTGCTTGTTAAAAGTTACATATAATAATTTCTTTCGATACACCTATTGTAATAAAAATTCATATAAAATAGCCAGTAAAAGAGTATTCTGGAATCACGAATTTATTTAAAATATGAATAATGAAACATTATCTTTATTCATTATGGAGGAGACTATTTTAACGAAATAATACCTTTTTATCGGTAAAACATTTGCATTAAAAAAACCCCGAACATGACTATTAACGATTTAACAATATTACATTATCATTAACAATCTTTTTTCAAACAAAAGTCCTATTTGCAACATCGCGCACTTAAACAAAACTTTCAAACTAAGTATAAAATAACTACATATAACTATATCATGTTCAATACAACACTAGTTTAATGTACCTTTTTTTCAGATAAAGCTGACCCTATATATCATTAGAAATAAAACGAAGTAAGTTTCTATATACATCAACATGGGGTTTAACTGTTTCCGGATTATATTACCAATTTTACAATTTAACTCCCTTTCTACACTGCCCCCACAATACTCCAAGGATTCATGATTTAAACAACCATACATCACTAATACCTAGGAATGCTTCCTCACAAGTTATAAATTTTATAGCCCAATGATTTTTTAAAAGAATGATTTTTTAAAAAATCTACATAGATTCCTTTTTTAAAAAACTCAATCCCCTATTTTGTCGCCACCCTATCCCCAAAGATCATGATTTGAACAAACTTGAACCTACACAACTTGAGGATTCTCAACTTTTCTGGCTAATTGGTTTCCAAAAAGAAGATTTCCAAAACAAAATTCTCTTATTATTCCTATGTAAGCCCAATCTAACCTGGGTGTCATGATTTAATAAGATGAAATTAAATGTACACAATTAGAGGATGCTTCAATAGAAATTTTGACAATTCTAGCTATATGATTTATAAGACGAATTCTAAAGATTTTTCTTGAATTATTCCTAAGTAAAATTTTGAGAGTTTTTTTTTTAATTAAAATTCATTTGCAATTCTCTAAACATTCACATCAACCAATGAAGAACGCATTTTGTTGTATGTAATTTTAAAAAAATCCCCATATAACTGGCTATTGTGTTAAAAAACGTTAATTAACCCTTTCACGTTTGTACCGGTAAAATTTTACTGGTAGGCCATTCTTACACTTCATTAATATATTTCGTTTAAAGTTAACGGATTTAACAAAAGCTTGACTTTAATACAAACATATTTATACAAATGCTTGTGTGTTTAGGTTACAATATTTTAATCATTAAGTGATTTTAGAAAACAATTTTGCCCCAAAACTAAGTTAAAAGTCAAGTATGAGAAAGGGTAATTTTTTAATCCGGAGGATTTGCGGTAAGCAGAGCTTGTCTATTCTTTAAACTACACAAAAACCACAGTCCAAGCTCTTGTGTCTGTAGTTGAGTTCTCGGTTCACCAAATTGTTACCAACAGCTTTCCGGTCATCAAACTCAACAAATAGTCTCAAATAGTTGCAATTGGTCACAATGTTTACTATTGGTGTACTTTCAATTTTAAATAAGGTCACCAAATTTACCAGCAGTCTAGAGTGTAGGCAAGTTCATTCTCTCACCAGAGGTCGTGCTACACAAGCTTCGCTTACACCTCTGTGAACGCCCGATACACAAGATTCTTGTATAAACTGAAACGATGGGCAAAATGTGATAAAATCGATGAAGTTACTTCTTTTATCTTTGAATATGTTCGGACGAATTAGGATTTGTTGGGACGAATTAGGATTTGTTGGGACGAATTAGCTATTGGTCGGACGAAGAAGTTATTTGTTCGAACGAGTTACGATTTGATCGGACGAATTAGGATTTTTGCGGACGAATTAGCTATTTGTTCGGACAAATTACAATTTGTTCGGACGAATAAGTTATTTGTTCGGACGAATAAGTTATTTGTTCGAACGAATTAGGATTTGTTCGGACAAATCAGTTATTTGTTCGGACAAATAAGCTATTTGTTCGGACGAATTAGATTTGTTCGGAAGAATTTGCTATTTGTTCGGTCAAATAATTTATTTGTTCGGACGAATTAGTATTTGTT
>WFKH01010211.1:47430936-47461887 GCA_016163765.1 Magallana hongkongensis
AATCAAGGGTGTACGGAGATTTACCTCGGGTTGTATTCCATACACCCTTCGGCCGCAGGCCCAAAGGTGTATGGAATACAACCCGAGGTAAATCTCCGTACACCCTTGATGGACCTAGATTACGAATTTATTTCCTATGTTATAAAAATTTTAAAATTATATCGTTTTACCAGTGCTTTGCAACTTGAAAATCATTTAAATTGTGCTGAAAATCATTTATTCATATCAATAGAATATTAAGAAATAAGGATTTTGACAAATTATTCATTTACTTCCTTGAACGTTACATTATTTTCGCAAAGATCTAAAGGTGCACTTGTAACCAGAGTTGCATTTTGACGTCACATATTATTTACACCCGACTTCTGCATGTGGTACGAAAATACACCCGTCTTGTTCACCAATCAGATCTCGCGTTATAAGCGACATAGGAAATAAATCCTGTTATTTTTGTGCAAAAATGACTCCGATGTTGATGCTATTTTAAAACATAACATTTTAAACCATTTGCCGGAAAAAATTCAGCATTAAAAACTAGAACTTAATGCTGAAACCGCACAATTTTTTGTATAAATCAGTTTACTTCCCGGTATATTGATCGGAAATTAAAGAAAGAATTGACAGTGGATTTACAGTTACTGTAAATATTGAAAATAAGAAAAAAAGAATTTCACAAAAATGAACATTTGCAGCATTGAAAGTCTTTACAAAAAGACGCCGAGACGAACACGAAGACAAGTACAGTATATAATATTCTCCCTGATGCCATCAAAAAGATGCAAGATATTGGTCGCCTAGATGACTTTTGTTCGTTGATCAAAAACGTAGGAAATGGCACATTGGATGGCAACATTGCCCTCCAAATAAGCATGACATTGACCGTCTCACAAAATGTCGTTCCCGGCATTTACACAATTAATAGAGCGGACATAAAAGTGTCCCGTATTTGCCTTTTAAACCTGCAGCTGTCAATCTCGAAGAGTAGAAATACTTCAGTGTGTACCCGACATTGTTTTTTGGCCTGTGCTATTCAACGCAATATAACCCCGATCCCTATCATTTACACTGAAATAGAACACAGCCATCCTGCATCGTATATAGGAAGATGGGAGGTACTTTTAATTCTATGACAAAATAAACAGAGTTTTCTCAAAAAATAATTGTCGAATGACATAAATCAGATTTTGAAATTTTTTTTAACAGATTGTTCATTCAACATTGAGCAGTTCTAGAATTCAGTTTATCGATATTATTTAAAATCAGGATAATAAATAGCTTATATGACTATACGATTAGGATTAGGATATTAGTTTTGTTTCGTATGATAATCTTGTGATCCTCCCATATAAAATTCTGGAGACAAAGACAAAATTAAAATATCGTTTAGATTTGTTTCACAATAATAGAGAAGAAATTTAAGGATTAGGCCCGGAAACATCAAAGTCTCCTGATTTAAATTTTTAGAATAATTAATTCGGGTTCTAAAATCTCGGTATATGTTGATTTAATTTTAAGGTGAATGTTTTACTACTAATTCATCCGATTATTACGAGTATTATAAAGGGACTTTAAGTAAGGAACATGACAACTGCAAAGTCCTCTAACGTCTGAAATTTTCAGGGTCAAATTTAATCATTCTGAAAATTCACCTTATTATGGTTTGTGGTGTTTTGTGATGAAATAAAATAGTCAATCTATTTCAAAATCGCTTCAACCTTAAACAAATTGCAACAGAAATTATACCAGTGGAATTTTGTAATTTGTAATGCTCCCACTGAAATATCAAAACTCTAGAAAAATATATTTGTCCAAACACAATTTTTTTGGCCCTTAAAAAACCAAGATTTTATAAAAAAGACGAGAAATCATGTGTTTTATCCCAATTGATCATAATATTTTAATCAGATATAAATGCAAAAAAAAAATCAACAGTATTCTTTTAATAAATGACTCATAAATTGCATAAGTTCAAGAAAAAAACTTACAAGTGCAAATTGCATTGTACATGTTGCAAAAAATAGAGCAATTAAGTTTTTGGAAACTGCAATTAATGAAGTGCAACTCCAACGAGTCGTGTGAAGAGATAGGAGCTATGCAAAATAAATTTGTCTCTTGATTTAAATACAGATTAAACAAATGTGGAAATAAAATTCATGCCTTTTGATCTACAGTTCATTTTGTATGTCATCCAGATTAAGAGAAGGAGAGCAATATATACCTCAATATATCCCGTACTTGTTGTAATATACCAGGCCGAAACATAGAGTCACGGGCCCGTCTAAGGGTTCTCTCTACCCCTGGGTGACCTGTGTGAAGTTTCTGCAACATTTCATATTGCATTGACCTTGGAATGACAATTCTTTGGGCTTTCATGACTAACTGATCTATAACAGACAATTCGTCTCTGAAATTCCAGAAATCTCTTATAGAGAGCGGACAGTGAGCCATGTGCTCAGGCCAACCGTTTATGACTCATTAAGGTAACTAACTGGGAATCTTGAACAGTTTCTGACCTGATCCTGTCAAGATATGTATCACTCATGGGTATAGTGCTAGATATCATGTGAACTTGGGCTTCAAGATCATCAGATATAGACGGACATGTATGGGTAAGTATTTTCGAGACAAAGTGTCAGCTACTGGAATTTTCTTACCAGGAATATGTGTAAGGTGAATAGAATATCTTTGAAGCTGTAATATCATGCGCTGTAACCTAGCAGGCGCGGAGTGAATGGGTTTTAGCTTTATTGCTACCAAAGGCTTGTGATCAGTTTGAACTGTCACTTCCCTACCATAAATGTACTGGTGAAAATAACAACACCCAAATACAATAGCATACATCTCTTTCTCTATCTGGGCATAATTTACTTAACCAGGAGTCAGTGCTTTTGATGCTTAACATACAGGTTTGCCATCCTGCAATAATGTAGCTCCTAAACCACACTTTGAATCATCTTCTTGCAACACTATGTTTTTACTGGGGTCAAAATATGAAAGAATAGGTCCTGGAGACCTTGTGAGAATGGTTTTGACCTCGTTAAAGGCTTCATCTTAGGATGCGTCCCCAACAAAATCAGACCTGAATGATAATAGCACCCTCATGGGAGCAGTTTCCTCCTACAAACGTGGCGCAAATCTGCTAAATAGGTAATCATACCTAATACAGTCTCTTGCTCACTGCGATTCTTGGGGGGGGGGGGGGGCTGCATCTCGCTGATGGCTTTGACCTTTTTGGAGTCAGTGTTAATACCATGACCTGAAATTATGTGACCAAAATTGTCTACTTCTGTCCTGCAAACAGCAAGTTTTCCAGGATAAAGGTTTATGCCTTTCTCTCTGCATAGTTGCAAATCTGCGTGCAAGTTTGTTTCATGCTCTTCTTTGGTCTTGCCATATACACAAGAACATCATCAAATATAGAAACTAAACCTGGTAAGTCATCGAAGCATTCATCAATTTTGCGTTGGAATTCATCTTGGGATGACTTAAGACCAAAGGGAAGTCTAAGAAATCTATACCTGCCATAAGGGGTATTGAAAGGGGTCAACAAGCTAGACTTTTCTGAGAGTTTTAAGTCCAATAGCCACTACAAGCAATGTCGAACATCTAGTTTGGTAAAGTACTTTGCTTTAGAGAGCTGTGGAAGAACATCATTGAGAGTTCTCATGGGGTAGTGTGGGCAACGAATAGCCTTGTTTCGATCTCGTGGGTCTAAAAAAGTTTTAAGTGATCCGTTTGGCTTTTCAGCAATAACCAGGGAATTAACCCATTGGGTTGGTTCTTTGACCTTTGTAATAACCTTGACCTTTTCCATCCTATCTAATTCTACCTTTAGCTTTTTAGTTATGACCTGCGGAACCCTACGAGGTGGGTGAATAACTGGTTGTACAGTCGGGTCAACTTCAATCTGAACTTCACCTGGGAATAGACCTATGCCTGTGAATATATCTTGGTATTTAGCGAGTACTGTATCTTTGCCAAGTGTCAGGTCTTGTGGTTAAAGTTTCACTGGAGGGCAAAATCTCTAAATTCATGACTAGAGTATTGTGGACCATTATCTGATTCTACTTTCTCAGAAATACCATCTTATAGAGAATGATTCTTGTAGTTTAGAGATAACGCTCTGACTAGTGGTGTTTTGAAGTTTAAAGATTTCAAAGAATCTACTGTAATAATCTACTACAACGAGAAAATCCTCATCTTCCCATGTGTAAAGATCAGTGGGAACAACTTGCCATGGATATTCATGTACTTTTGTCATGTTCAAAGGTTCTGTTAATCAATGTACATACAATTAATTATATAACTAACAGCTTTCCATAGATTATTTCACTTTTTGCTTCCATTATGAAAATAGAGAAGTAAACATCACTGTTTAAATGTTTACTGTAAGGTTATAATAGCTTAGCAATTTAAAATATTTTTAAAAAAAAATAGTTTCGCGCTAAAAACATTTTTTTGTGATTGTCATGCATTTTGTTGTGCAATATTGTGACACTTGATACAAGTATTAAATATGACATACAGATATGGTTTTATTAAATTCATAATCATTTATTTAAACTTAGAATAATATAGACTCCTTTGATTTAATATTTTCAATTAACATTGAACAGATATAAACCTTAGAGCAGATATAGAATGATTTATACTTCCCTATTACCAAAACTGCTTTGTTTACTTTAGGCAATAATTGTCTCCCTTGCTGTGTATGGTAGCACATTTATGCAATTCATATTTTATCAAATCTCGGTTAAAAACATCTTTCGCCTTGATATAATTTTCTAGAGTTTTTATATGTTCAATAATATACATTATACTAATTAAGTATCAAGAAAAAAATTCTGTTGCAATTTGTTTAGGGTTTATGACAGTTTGACTGGACTAAAAATGTGGTCAATTAACAACAGTAACAATAAGGTTTTGCTGTCTGAAAGTTCCGGAACACTTAGTTTATACAGTCATTTGAAGTATTTCGAATCCCCTTTTACAACATTGCTGCCAGATAAGTAAAACGCATATTACTTTTTTTGTTGTATAGTATCAACTGTAAAAAGATTATGACAAGAAACAGATCTTTGTCACAAAATATTACTATCTTCGAGGTATGTTGCAACCACTATTGAAATAAAACCACTATTGAAATAAATTATTTCAATAGTGGTTGGGAATTTATTTTATTATACGAGGCACTTAGCAACCACTATTGAAATACAACCACTATTGAAATAATTATTTCAATAGTGGTTGGGGATGCATTTCATTATAAGAATCGTTTTGCAACCACTATTGAAATACGACCATTATTTTAGTAGTATTTGGGAATAAATTTAATATTTTACACATGTAAAAAAAAGATGTATATCACTTTTTTATTTGTTAAGAAAGAATTTAGAATGCAAGAAAGACTTTGTTTAACGAATTTTTCTAAATACACGATTTAAGTTTTATAGAGTCGGATTTTTTACTTTAGGATAATGAAACTTTAGGATAATGAAAATTTCACTGCTGTGAAGAAAATTTACCGGTAAAAACCAGTTCTCGCAGATTTACCTACGTATAATATGTGTTTTCATATTTTTCTCTACCTTTCTTGTTCTATAGATAAATCATGTTTTATGACAATGGTAAATTACTTGCATTAGGTTGAGAACCTAGTAGGTTGCAAGAACTTGTGTTCAAACCCACTGTATTTCATATATACAATATAATATGTTCAAACCAAATAAAAATACTACCGAAATATGTATCTATATCTCCGTCTGTCAGTCCGGCTGACTGTTTGTCCCTCTAGAATTCTGTCTGTATGTAACACTTCCTTTACCATTATGAAAACACATTATTTCAATAGTAGTTAGGGGCTTATTTCATTATAAGAATCACTTTGCACCAGTATTGAAATAAATTATTTCAATAGTGGTTGGGGATGTGCTTCATTACAACCACTATTGCAATAAATTATTTCAATAGTGGTTGGGGATGCACTTCATTACAACCACTATTGCAATACATTATTTCAATAGTGGTTGGAGATTCTTTTCATTACAATCACTATTGAAATAAATTATTTCAATAGTGGTTGGGAAGTACATGTATGTCGTTATAAGAATCAATTTGCAACTACTATTGAAATACAACCACTATTGAAATATTTGTTTCAATAATAGTTGGGAATGAACTTAACTATAAATATCAAATTGTAACCATTATTAAAACACAATCACAATTGAATTTATTATTGTCCCATGAATGATGGGGATATAGATTTGGGTCTGTCCGTCTCTATGACTGTCTGTCCGTCTATTATTCCATCTGTGTGTAACACTTTCGTTTCCGGATAAAAGGTGGTATGGAAAACCTGGCCATGTACATGTGAATCAAAGTACATCAAAATTAAGGAGGAAGTCCTCTTGTAATAAGACATACTTCTTATATTATATTAAGAAATTCCCATACCACCTATCATCCAGAAACGAAAGTTTTACACACAGACGGAATAATAGACATACTAATGACATACATCCGAACCATTAGAGAATACTTTATTTCAATCGTGTTTGTAATGAAACGCATCCCCAACCACTATTGAAATAATTTATTTCAATAATGGTTATAATGAAAAACATACCCAACCACTATTGAAATAATTTATTTCAATAGTGGTGTTATTTCAATAGTGGTTGCAAAGTGATTCTCGTAATGAAATACACCCCAACTACTATTGAAATGATTTGTTTCTGTAATGATTAACGAAAGTGTTACATACAAACAGAATGATAGACGGACAGAAGGACGGTCAAACCCAACTTAATATCCCCCACTCAGAGTGAAAGAGGAGGACAATATTTATTTCTGTAGTAGTTTTGTTTAATTGGTTTGAACATTTTTTATTGTATACATGTATTTAATATACAGTGGGTTTGAATAGAAGTTCTGGCAACTTACAAGGTTCTCACCCATACAAATATAATTTTAAAATTTTCATAAAACATGATATATCTATAGAACAAGAAAGGTTAATAAAAAATATGAAAACATAATTTTATAAGTACATGTAATATGTAAATCTGCGAGAATTGGTTATATATTTCTGCACAGCAGTGAAAATCCTAACATTAGTACGTTAATTTCATAGTCTCTGTTTTTATTACCCATGTATAAAATTATGCAAGTCTATAACACCTAAATTTTGTATATGGAATTGTTCCTTCGATAAAGTATTTCTTGCATTCGAAAAAGTATGCAAAAATAATATAAAACTTCTTTTTTTCCACATGTATTTCAATAGTGATTACAATGTACAATTTATAATGAAATTCATCCCAACTACTATTCAAAAAATAATTTCAATAGAAGTTGTATTTCAATAGTAGTTATAAAGTTATTCTTAAAATGAAAAACGACCCAACCACAATTGAAAGAAGAATTCCAATAGTGGTGTATTTCAATAATAGTTGCAAAGTTATTCTTATAATGGAATACATCTCCAACCACTATTGAAATAATTATTTCAATATTGGTGTATTTCAATAATAGTTGGAAAGTTATTCTTATAATGAAATACATCCCCAACCACTATTGAAATAGTTATTTCAATAGTGGTTGTATTTCAATAGTGGTTGCAAAGTGATTCTTCAAATGAAATACATCCCCGACAACTATTGAAATAATTTATTTCAATAGTGGTTTTATTTAAATAGTGGTTGCAACAATGCATGACATAAGGGACGATTTACGTAAAAAAATAAGAAATGACTTGGGGGTCTTCACTTTAGGGAGAGGGGGGAGCGTCGGTCATGTCCTCAAGAACCTCTGGTCAAAATAGGGAATTACTATGTGACAAACGTTTTGCATCATAATGCTCTCTACTTTTTAGGTAGAATAAATCATTAAAGTAAGCTGTTTTTAAATTGTGGGTACATATGTACCACGAAAAATATTGAAACAAAACCTAACGAAACGAAACGTTATTTGATAACCGAGTTTTACCTGTCTTTAAGCAGTAAGTGATATACTTACACATTCAAGAAGCAGGAGAAGAGAAGAAAAGATTATTCCAACAAACATAAGACACAGTTTTGCCTAAAATTCCATGTTAGCTACTTTAAATTTATGTATACGCAATCTATTCAAAGAATGGCCTTAAAGTGCGACTGCAAGGTAATACATCTCCTTTTAATTTACCTAGTCAATCTTAAAAATAAACACACTCTTGAAGTATTGCGTCGCTTCGATAATGCATCTTTTTAAAAGCCTTCAGTAATACGAGCTGTTGAAACGTTCAACATAGAATGTATTTTCCTTCGAATGGAGGGTACATACACACATTTTAAAAACAGATGACAAATCTGATAATTCAAAGTAAAACCTTTAATCTATAGAAGTTATACGATTTGACTAGTATATAAGTCTCTATATATATCATTTGTTCGTCGCAGTTTTTTAAGAGCATGTATACCTATTAACTACGTCGAATTGGCGTAAACAATTATATCAACATTTCAATTTGCACTGAAGAAATTTAAGTCATAACAATGTTAACATATCAGTGGTCTAATCCCTGAATATTTAGTATTTATAGTAAATTACTTGAAAAGTCAACAAAAAAGTTATCTCAAAATAAGCTATTTTCCAGGAAAGCCTTGCAAGTCTGTTTACACATTACTAAAGATTTTTGAAATATTTCCAAAGGAACAATTGTTAAAAAATAAGTTGTAGAAAAATTAACAGATTATTTAGCTATGATGTTTTATGAATCTTGTTAACGTTGTAAGTTTATGTTATGAATGTGACATTTCGGAGCGAAGTCTTGCTTTACCTTTCACCTATAGCTAATGGATGAGATCTCGGATGCTTTGAATGTACTCATCCATGGACCCAGGAAACATGAGTAAAATTAGTTTTCCACTTTTGTTTTATTATACAACGACACATAATATACTTTAAATCAAATGTTTTAGAAAGAATTAATCGAATAAACATATACAATGATTGTTTAATGCACATTTAGTAACTTAAGACAAGTTACACCCTTCCTAAGATGAGTGATATCGCCCAAAGGATGAAAAAATCGGGGCATAGACGCCCGTCGATTTACTTCCTCCAGTAAATATATCAGTTAATATATCTTTTCTTTAATCTAAACTGAGGATTTTGTTTAATAATGATAATCCAACATCAATTAGTACTAACATTCTACCATAGTAGACAATAGGTAACAATTTGTTGCGATAACCCCCTCCCCCCTTCCACCTATGGCTGTCTATTTTTAGATCAGGATTATATACGTGTAGTGTGAACCTCCTTTTGACTTGAAAACTCTTGCTCGCTGTTGCTGATTGCATTCCATGAAACATTTTCATTAATTACGAATGTTGCATCGTGTTTTCTTTTTTTCATGAAAAATTTATATTGCTAGCTCCCAATGTCTGCACTGTTTCGGAGAATGCAACTTTCAAACCTTAGATATGCCTGGGCTGCGTTCAAGATCATAGCAGCTAGTCTACCCGCTAGGTCGTAGATATCTAGGTCTATTGTACGGCCCGCTAGTTTAGCCGCTAGGTCTCTGATTTGAAGTTGGAAATATTCATCTAAAGACTAATTACATCGACAAAGTTTGTTAATTTCAAGCGGAAATATACATGTTAAAATTTATTAAAACTTATAGGATGAGCAAAATATCACTAAAGAAGATAGATTTCATGTTTGTTACAAAGTGGTAACCAAGGTAGCCATCTTAAATTTGATGCTTAGCATTCGCAATTTAGGCTGCGAATATCTACGTAGCGGCTAGGTTAGCGTACCGTTCAACAGCATAGCTGCTACGTAGCTCTACGTAGCAGCTACGATCTTGAACGCACCCCTGATGTCATCATGACGTCAGGCAATTAACTTATGTTTTACTCATCAGTGTAAATGTTAAATCTCGGGTTTTATTTTAATTGCATTGTTAATATTTAGTGTATTTTTGTAGTTAAAGTTGCAAAACTTTAAATGTGCCTGTAAAGTTTAAAGGTTAACTTTCTTTACAGTACGCACTGTAATTGATTGTTCATGAAACGTATAATGTATTTGTGGTAACTTATAGCTAATGCCTTTTCTTTATTTTGTCAGTTTTCTCATATAATCTATTATTTTGTAGGTCAAAACCTATAATATCTTTACACGAATAAACTCATCTGATACACAATTTCCGTCTTCAAATTCTTGACTGTCAGTTGCACTATGTTTTTTGCTACAAACTACTTTTTAAAATATTATTACAAAGTATATAAATTAAACGAACATAGAAAACGGATAAAATGTCTGATAGGAAAACGTTATTTTAATCGGTATTTTTATTTCGTGATATATTGATGTCTATCCTTAAAGAAAACAAATCTGCAATTTTCCAATCATGCGTGTAAGTTACATCGTTGGGTAACATTCTCAGTATTTAAATAATTCTAGTAATTAAGGTTTAATTTTATGTAAAAATCAAGAAATTTTAATGCAGTTTTGATAAGCTATAGAATTAGCACGTTACCTTGACGCCCTTTTCATACATTTGAATTCATTCTTAAAATGGACTTGATAATTTCCAAAAAAAAGTTAATAACTAATATACATCTAATTAGAAGCTATTCTTCTTACTTTTTTAAAATAAAAATACATTGGCAGATAGGTGTATTAGTTTACGAGGGAATAAATGACATCCCCAGATATATTAGATTGACCTAAGACATTTTCATCAGCTAATGGACAGGCTATATTACCAACTTCTAAAGTAAACCCCCGTTAAAGAGGCGTATGTTAAATCAATTTTAACATAATTGTTTAAGCTTTTTTATTTGTTTATTAATCTTGCTCATTAGATTATCATTCTGAATATGATAATTTTGATATTGCTAAATCATATATCATTCTACTCTGTTTGCATTCATTTTCCACATAATCCCAAACGTTTCTAAGAAATTAAATGTGTCAACAGATTCTATTTTTTTTAACAATTTGGAAACGAGGTTGGACGATGTTTATGTAGAAAACTAGAGTTTCGTGTAATTGAATAAACTGGAGCGTTTAATAGAGCGGATACCGTATTTGCCATTTAAACCTACAGCTGACAGTGTCTAAAAGTAGAAATACGTCAGTGTGTACCGGACATTTTTCTGACCCATGCTATTCAACGCAATGTAATCCGATCCCTATCATTTACACTGAAATAGAACACAACCGTCCTGCATTGTATATACATGTAAGAAGATGGAAGACAATTTTCAATTCTATAACAAACAAACAGAGTTTCTCGAAAACGTTTTGTTAAACGACATATATTAGATTTTGAATTTTTTTTTAACAGTTTAGTTATCATTAATTATTGAAAAGTTCTAGAATACAGTTTATCGATTTAGTTTAAGATCAGGATAATAAATCGCTATATCACTATACAATTAAAATTAGGATATCAATAAAGAATGATAATCTTGTTATCCTCCCATATCAAATACTGGAAACAAAGGCAAAATTATAATATCATTTAGATCTGTATCAAAATAATAGAGAAGAAATTTAAGGATTAGGCCCAGAAACATAATAGTCTCTTGATTCAAAATAGAAGAAGGTAATGCGGGTTCTAGAACCTCGGTAAATGTTAATTGTTAGGTAAATGTTATTTGTCTGATTATTACAAGTAATATAAATGGATTTTAAGTAAGGTACTTGACAACTGCTACTTAGTGCTGAAATTTTCAGGGTCAAATTAAACCATTATGAAAATAATATTCACCTTTTTATGGTGATAGTTTCATCTCTTTTGGAGGGATCCAGGTCTTTTCGCAAATATACTATTTAAAATATAGGTAAATTTAGACATTGCACTGACGCTCAGAAATAAAAAAAAAAAGTGGTCAACTATCAACAGTAAAAATATGGTAGTGGTGTTTGCAAGTTCCGGAACACTTAGTATATACATATACATGTACTGTCATTTGAGGTATTCCGAATCACTTTTTACATCAAGGTTGCAAAATATGTAAAACGTATATTTATTTTTGGTTGTTTGGTATCAATCGACAGAAGAATGTGTCAGAAAACAGATCTTTGTCACGAAATATTACAATCTTTGAAGTAGCGACTTTGACAGGGGTTCTTATGACACCACCACTATAGTGTATTGCGGGTCACATTAGGGTATTTTGAATCAATGGCTAAAACTTGCGCAAAACAGTGCGACAAAAATAATGATTTTAACGAATTAGTTCATCTTACTTCTCTACAGTCTAAAAATCAAGATTACTTTTGACTACTTTAAATTTAGTAACACCCTGTATGTATTGCCTGTACACAATCCGTCACTATATACAAAGTTCGTCTTTTATAGACCTAGCATTGTAACTATCATTGCTTTGCATAAACAGAAAGAAAAATTAAAATAAACGAAAAATATTCAATACACGTGTGTGGAAAGCCCTGATTTATTCCGGTGCTGTCATTGTGTACACGCGTGATTCTAAAGGGGTTGAAAATGAATTGGGTCTACATTTGATATGTTTTATGAAGTAACTTTACCGTTGTTAAAAAGCTTATAATAATGCCGATTCATCAACATACAGTTTGTCAATTTTCTGCAAATTAAAGCTACAGCATAAATGAGAAATATTGAACAGAGTTTTCACCATGCAAAATTCCTCTATTGAAGTCAGCGGGTACATTAATTAAATCACAATTTATTTAATTAAAGTACGACATTTTGTATATACATTACTTATATACTGCTGATGATGAGTGTAGGGTAGTTGGTGTTGTATATTGCATAGTTCGATGCGTCTTAAGCCCCTTTCACAATTGGCGCACGAGCAGAAGCGACAAAATATTCGTGCGACTGAATAAATTAGATATGGTTCGTAAACTGTTGCCAAAATAATCGCATATCAAAAAGGTCTAGTACGAAACTCGCACAATTGAGAGCGACCGTTGTGCGATGTAAACGCATTGAATCTTGCGATATGTCTTGCGTCTATATGCGACTGTTGTACAATGAAAGCGAGTGTTGTAAGATAATGCGATAGGGTCGCACGAAAGACCATATGATTGGACGATTGAACGTGCGCCAATTCGATAGGACGAGTGGCCTCGTCCGATCATGCGTTTCATCGTACGAATGCTCGTACGAGTCAGAGGGGGTATATATATACCGCCCGTTTCCGACGCTCTTCAGTAGAAATAGTTGAATGCAAGAGAAGATACCGCCAAAGAAGATGACAAATGCAACAGCCAAAATCAAGGTCAATTGTTGCCTGAAACAGATATGCTTATACGGTGTATACTGTGTAAGGGAACTATTCGCCCCCGTTTTATTTTCGCTCATTTCGCTTTTTTTGTCAGTTAGCGGATTAAGACTTGGCGAATTCTAATCTCTCATATTATCTCTATTTTATCACAACATTGTTGGGGCGAAATCAAGACGAGGCAAAACCGTAAGTAGAAGCGAAAATATCACGGGGCGAAAATAACCCTGTATCCAGTATATACTTGTGTCAAAGCTTGGAAACTGAAACTGATAAATCTTGCAATGATAGTAAAACGTTGCAAGATTACATGAGTCACGTTGAGCAACAGTCTCATCGTCGCACAACACTCGCAAAACAGCTGCGATTTATCTTACGATCTTTAAAAACTGTGCATCGCTCTTGCGAGTACACAAAACGTTGTAAAAGGTTTGTACTAATGTTCGTGCGTTGCATAGCAATAACTTGGATCGCATTCGGTCGCGTCTGAATAGTGTGCATGTCCACTATTTTGAGGAGACTTGGTGCGACCACAAAAACGCATGCAACGAATGCGAGAGCTCGTGCAACGTATGTGATAGCTCGTGCGAAGCCAAAACATTCCGATCGCAAAGTGTTGTAAAGTGCTCGTGCGCCAATTGTGAAAGAGTCTTAACTTCCTTCATGTATAAAACATAAAAAAAGCGCTGTGTGATTCGAAAAACTCAAAAAAAACTTGTACTTGTCAATGAGGAAAATACAGAAATGCAGGGTCTGCTAATGATGTAATCTTCATTTACCGCAAGATAATACTCTTTCCTTTTAAGACAATCTACCCCGATATATATGTACATGAGATTTAAAGTGGAGAACGTTAACACGCTTCTGCCGATCTTATTAAAGTGACAATTTATTTTACTTTTTGATAACGACAACGGAACTACAAAGAGAGCAGTTTTATCGAAGGGAGGTTTCACACAATTTAAGTCATCAACTATCAGTTTACAAGTCGTTCAAACTCATCCAGAATTACAGATGGAAACAAACCGAGTTGTTTTGGAAATTGATTCAGTGTCATGTAATTGCCATTGCATGCTGTCTAAAATTAGGTACATTTGAATTGACGCACTAAGAAAAAGATTAAAATTTGAAGTTATTCAAACTCTAAACTCAATACTATACACTTAATTGTGCTGCGTAAATTGCAACTATTAAAAACGTACGGAACTTTGATTTTTCTTCAGACTGAAAAGTCCCACTTTCATTGGTTTATACGTGTTAAGTGACTGCAGGATATATCTCTATATCCGTCTGGTGAGATTTAATATTCGGCAATATGGCCAACGCTTCGCATACTTATCTTGACATTTCATAATATTTGATACAGAATCCGTGTTCCGTAAGTTCTTTAAATATTTTGAGGAACTGCCCTTTGGAATTACTTTTAAATAAGAGTAGTTGCCCTTAAAACTGACATCACATGTTATGTCTGGAGCCCTTAAAATTGACATCACATGTTATGTCTGGAGCAGAATAAAATGGCAGCGTCGAGATTTGCCTATACCTCTGCGGAGGAAAGGGAGAAAACGTTTAAAATTAAAAAGCAACGAAACATTGTTCATAAAGAAGGGTGCAACAAAGATATTTTAAAGAGTATTTAAAAGGTGAGAATAATCATTTTGAAGAGTTTGATTCAGTGTGTAGAATTGGACAACTTGTAAGGCCACTTTTACATGAGTTTGCGTAGATCGTTGCTTTTTGTGAATAAATGTCACACTTGATAGTCCTCGGAAAAACAAAACACTTAATATTAGGTTCTTTAATGACTGACTACATAAATATATCGGGTTGATCAATCTCATAGACGGCTCGGTTTATCCTCGCCGTCTATGGAAATAAAATCGATAAACCCGATACATTTGTGTAGTCAGTCAGTAACAAACTTAACAATTAATTAATACAATATTCAGAGAAATATTCGCCCCGTTTTATATTCTCCCCTTTCGCCCTTATTGTCAGCGTTCGAATATAAGACTGGGCGAATTCCAATATCACATATTATCTCTCTTTAAACTGGGCGAATTCAAGACGGGGCGAAACCGTTTGCAAGAGATAAAAAGCGAAAATAACCTTGTAGAAGTAGAAGCTCCAAGGTCGTCAATCCAATTTTTTTTCAAACCGGGAGCTACATACCTGCAGCTAAAAATGTGGATACCTATTTACCGCGAACAATATCTAAACGAAAGCTAACGAAACGACAACTTTTTAATTGTTGTCTTTTGCGTGTTTTTATGCAGTTGATGATCTACTAACACTAACGAGAAGCAGGAAAAAGGGAAAGAGATTATTCCTACGTAGCCATGGTTAGTACTTCCTTACACACATGCGTTACAACTCCTTTCAAAATACCAAGTCAAACTAAAAATAAACACATCTCATGAAGTATTGTGTCGCTTCGTCTGGGACATGCAGATTGTGTATCTTTTTAAAGTTATAGGAGCTGTTAAAATATTCAGCAAATAATATATATTTTAATTCAAGCAAAGAATATATTTTACTTCGAATAGGGAGTGCATACACATATCTTTAAAACAGATGACAGATCTGATAGTTCAAACTAAAAGGATAATTTAATGAAGGTATTAATTTCATAATATGGTATATACCTTAAATGAATGCAAATATTATCAAATTTTGCCAGCTACAATTTGATTGGTTTATCAATAGGTCGTTCGGACGTGACCACTAAGCTAGTTGATTCAGATGCTCGAGAGCGGTAGCGTATCAGAACAGCTGATTTTAATCAGATTGCAAAAGAATCAGCCCAAAATTTGTTATTCTGCTAAATTTGTAAACAAATTACCGACGGCTTTTTTAATAATCTCAGTTTAAATACGGTAGAGAATAGTTTTTATCTAAATTATCAGTATATGTTGCAATTACATTTTTCACACATTGATATCCTTGTAAGTTCTTTTTTCCCCAAAGAATAATTAAAGATTACGAATTACTGTCAATCCCTATGTTTTATGTAGTAAAAATTAAAAGCAGAAAAACATTTTTTTAAAAATTTTAAACTACACAATAAATAGGCCTACTGCAAGAAAAAGGACGCTTATTAGAAGACAAGTGAACTACTTAATATACTATTTCTCAAAATGGTTATCGTTTTCATGTCATAGAGGCAATGCTATGGTGTATACATGCCGTTGAGATAAAAGTTAAATTTTATGTGCATTTAAAAATCCCATGACACTATTTTAAAAGGGTTTTTTTTTATTACGCAGTGCATTATTTCGAAACTATCCCTCTAAATACCACGGTGCATTTTTTGCATTGTGTTTCACCTTGGTTTCTTAAGATTTTATTTCTATTCAGAAGTAAGAGATTTCTTTTAAGTCCGTGTCAAATGACGCTTTTTTTTTGTTAAAGTCAATGTGGGATAAGAGTTTTCGAAGGCTAGACACATGATACCCATGGGGTATATGTATGAATCTTTTATAGAGAAACCAAATGAATGTAGTTTCATGTCAAAATTCAGTCTATGGGTTCATATCTAGTAATTCAAATGTCTCTCTGTAAGTTCTTTTAAAGACGCAATGATATGCCTTTTCCTTTTGTTTATAATACATATATTTTGTTTCATCAACAGATAAGGAAGATCAGTTTAACTTATAAATATGTCATAAAAACCAAATTCTACCTACTTTCACTATATTATTCTGGAAAATCCATAAAATTTCCCAGAAGGTGTGTATTATGTATCATGCAATACTATAAACTGTCAAAACATGGGTTTTATTACTTTTTATCAATAAAGTGTGTAATAATATTAATCTGTCTGCTAACTAACTAATATTATTAAAGATTTTGCTACTGCCACTTTGAATACCCGTAACGATGAAGTGAAAAAAAATTCGGAGTTATGTTTGAAATCTACAACAAACCAAACAGTTTTCTTGGAAACGTTTTCTTTGAAACTTTTTCTTCTGTAAACACAGCATCTTTTCCACCGTTTTATTCAAAAGAGTTTTCTTATGAAATACAATTTGTGTATAAAAATTTTGAACAGTTTTCATTTTATTCACCATTCAAAAATAAACAGTAATACAAAACCATTTCACCGTTTGTTCTAAACAACATGACCAAAGCATATAAAATATAGCGATTCTTTAATCTCAAATGTTTGCGACATCTAAAGCACAATTAAAAAACACATATA
Organism: Magallana hongkongensis; assembly: GCA_016163765.1. NCBI lineage: Eukaryota > Metazoa > Mollusca > Bivalvia > Ostreida > Ostreidae > Magallana > Magallana hongkongensis. The sequence continues at coordinate 47,448,403 of WFKH01010211.1, forward strand.
ATTAAGAATATAAAATATTAAAAATCAGGCACAGACACATTGAATTCTCATGTATAATGACTGAAAGTTTTACATTGAAGTAGTGGGAGTTCCGAAACTCCGGTAGAGGGACATGTTAATAATATGGCATATCTTGGCTTGTCAAAGATATGCAAATTTATCCAAGGACCTATAAAAAGTGTTCATGTTTTTCCGGAATTTTTGATTTTGCGATAACAAAATTGCAGGTGTCATAACAGTATTTCACTGAAGGTTCACGTCAAATTCTATTCCATTCAGGCAATTAAAATACCACAAAATGTTAAGTGATCAAGACGTGTGCAAAACAAACATACCCATCTAGTGCACTGATATTATCAAAACCGCAATGGCGAGGTTTTTCCGATAGCGTCACAATCAATTCTGTCAGCCACGTCAAGCATAAGTAAGGAAGGAGTCTTCTCGTTATCAGACATCCTTCTTATATCAAGAAATTCATAAAATTTTGACATAGTCAAACAGATCATATAACCAAATGATTCTATCAGTTTAATCAAATTTGACCTTTTTGTTTCCGCACCAAGGTCAGGTCAAGGTCACTACCTTTTTCCTCAACTTAAAGGATGATAAAAATATATGTAGTTATCTGCAGTTATGTAGATATCTGTTTAAGATATAAAGTTTCTATTATTCGATGAAATGATAGAATATCAGAATGTCTATCAGCTTATACTACTAAATTGGAATTTATATTTGAACTAAAATTGTTATTGCTTAGCCCGCATTTCCTCTAATTTTCTTAAATTTTGAAGATATTTTGATTATTTTCATATGCTTCCAATATTAAAATATTTCTGATTTTTACATCTTATGAAGACCTTACATAAAGATATAAATTGACAGAAAAGCTAATGTATTGACCATTTAATAAGAGAGAAAATCCGATTTTAGTGATTTTTCCACACAAATCTACTTATAGAATGAGCGCTTAAAAAGCTAATAAAAATGTAAATTGATAGGCAAATCATATTTTAAAAACATATTCTGAAACCCAAGTACCTTGTCATTAGTTCACATTAGTTGAAAAAATCCAACATTAAGCCATTAATGTTATTGTTTAAAAAATGCAAAATAAACTCATGAGTCTACAGCAATTCTGAATTGCAAAAACGTGATATTTTCCTACGTCAATGTTCCGCCAAAAATATAGTCCTTGTTAGATTATAAACTTTGAATACAATTTCTATCCCATGTTGTATGATTGTAAAAAAGAAAGAAAATATGATATTTCGATTTCCTTTCATCTTGATTTAATGACCATTTAATCAAATTTCATTTTGACAAGTCGAAAAACAGAAAAGACTCCTTCCTTAATACACGCCGCCGTGTGTTCTTCACGAATCTTGAAGTCATGGAAAGTGTTAAAAACCGTTTGTTAATCATCGTTAACTATAATGAGAGTATGGTTCTGTATCTGCCTATTGTGCAACCTTAACGATAAGAACAAATATCTTCAGCTAATATATATTCAGAATCTTGACTTATAAAATCTGACTAAAAACGTAAAATTAAGTAATGCAACTGACATTAGTATGAAATAACTATTATCAATTCGAATTTGGTGAGGTTTTTCCGATAGCGTCGCGTTCAAGTCTGTCAGCTACGTCATGCATAAACAACACCCGCTCCTTAACCACAAACTTTCTTATGGTGGACGCAGCTTATCGCTGATTGGCTGCTGGTGCAGACTAAATTATGCACGGACAAAACAACAACTTATCAGAGAATGAAAAATTCACCGGGTTACCCGTGACTGTCGAATTGGGGTATTTGACGTATACTTTGACATGACATACATACTGTACGGTGCATATAGCTGTAGCTCTAGGAAGAAAATTATGGTTTGAATTACTTGTACATAGCCATATATAATGTACAGTGCATACTTACGAAAAACTTGCAATATTCACGGTGCATGAATAAGCTAGTTTTGAACAGATGAAATTAAAATTATAAATCACATTCTGTGCAAAAAAATCCATTTTAAAAATCAATTCAGTTTACAACTGTTCATACAAGTACTTGCCCCAAACTTTTTCTTATTAAACAATCTTTGGCAAACCGACCTCGTAAAGCAGATCAGAAGTCGTTATCTTTATATGTAAACTAAATACGCCACTGTATGGGGCTGGTGTAGCGTTTAAAAGAATTTCAGAGACAAGTGAAGAAATAACATCTGCTGTAAAATGTATGAGGATATTTTGGTATAGATTAACACAGAATGTGGTAGGGTAAGGGTGAATAAACGAATCGGATTCTACGTACATGTACATGTACATTATTCCACTTCCGTCTCAAGTTCTTTCATATCATCGTTCAATTCGTTTATTGACTGTCGATCGTTTGCCGATCAAAAGGTGCAGAAATCGAGATATTCATCTATATTACTTCGACTGGTAAGTAAGTAGTAATACATGTACATTATACATTTACATTTATATGCATAAAATGAACCGGGGCACATACAATACAGAGAGAGAGAGAGAGAGAGAGAGAGAGAGAGAGAGAGAGAGAGAGAGAGAGAGATTTAGAGAGAGATTTAATTTGCAAAGAATTTGAACACAAGGGAAAATCGACATGTTTGGTAAATGAAGTGTCCTGTGAAATCAATAAGCTGTGACATTGCGTAAGCGTGCATAGATACATGTAGCTCCGCCTAAGAAAACGAGTTGACCATTCATAAAGTTTTAACACCGGGGGTGTGTATTGTTTATGTATGACGCAACAGACAATTGATCCTGACGATATCGGAAAAACCTCACCAAATTCGAATTGATAATATTTGATTTAATTTGTTTTGCCATTGCATAAATTTAAATGATTGGTGCATAGTGCATATTCTGAGTACTCAACCAAACAGTTTTAATTGGATGTTGCATATTCACAAACGTTTCCAAAAAGTTTAATGTGAAAATTTACATTATGTGGTATGCATCCAGACACTCCCATATGTTTATTTAATATTTGAAAAGGTTCTAAGTATCCAACTTGGGTTTTCTGCGGGTATTTGGATGACGGTTTTTAGGTGTGCGATACATCGCAACTGTAAAATACATGTATGTTAATATGACACTGAAACAGAATACAGAAATCCTGCATTAAATGAAAAAAATGTGGGAGTTATGCTTGAAATTTAGAACAAACCGAACATAGTTTTCAAGGAAACTGTTTTCTTTGAAACTATTTGTTCTGTAAACACATCTCCTTTCCACCCGGTTAACTTTATCCAAAAGAGTTTTCTAATGAAATACGTTTCGGTGGATCAGATTTTTGAACACTGTTTACATTTTATTTATCATTCAAAATTAACCATTTATACAGAAACCATTTCACGGTTGGTTTAAATCACATTGCCAAAGCAAATGAAAGGCAAGATATCAATTTAGTTTGATAATATAGTGGTCCTTCTATCTCAAATTTTTGTTACATCAAAAGCACAATTATAAAATCACATACATGTTTATATTAGGCACAGAAACATTGATTTCTCGTGTCTAATGGCTAAAAGTTTTGCAGTGAAGTAGTGTGGGTTTTCGAAACCCCGGCAGTGGGACATGTTGATTTATTTACAAGTCATCGCGAGCTCGTCAGATTACAAGCATTACTAAAGAATTTTTAGCGAGGAAGTCCCAGGCCTTTTGAATAGGACCCAAAATTCTCATGCATGATAAGATATTTTTAGGCAACTCAAACCTTAAGCTTTGTGAAAATATGATGATTGTTTATCTGTTTAAGTGATCTAGGTCTAGTGCTAAATTTGATACCTTTTAAATGTTTTGAATTGTGAAACTAAATTTCATCCGATCTGGCTTGCATTATTGAAATGGATTAAGTAACATTTTAGGCAGTGTTTCATGTTTTTGGTATCGTTGTGAATCGTTAATTATAGTCTGTTCGGGGTTGATTCTACAGATTTCTAACAATATACAGTCCTTAATGGTATACGCTTGCAGAAGAGCCGGATGGTTACCCAATATCCAGGCTATTCAACTTTTAAATTAGTTGAATTTTAAAAAAATAGCATTTGCATGTAGTTTACATTAAAGATTTTATTCTTTTCGTATACAAAGCTTCAATTGCAATTTCATGTACAAGTAAATACAGTGCATCTGTGATCACCGTGTAGGAACCGATTGAAGTATAGTGTGTTACATTACATCGAGTTCTTAGGGAGGCTGGAAGGTCAACAAATTAACCATCAGATCTGCCTTAAACTTTAACATAAGATATTTTTCTCCATATGCTAGCATTTAGTAAAGAAAAAATCCAAAGTTTTGGCTGTAAAATTTATCAATTCTCTATATCTTTACAATGAGCTCGTCTTCTTAGGAGATTTAAATTGTCTAAAACTGGCCACGACCATCAAACCCTATTAATATGTCTATTAAGGGTTCCTCGACACACCAAATTTGAATATTTTATTTGATGGATCGATAAAGAATCTTTTTTGAAATATGATTTTAAAAAAAACAAAGACCAATATCGGCTCTGAATTCTTTTATGTATGTGAATTTTTCTGTATTTTGTAAGTGAAACGGAAAAAAATGTTTTGACTGCGAACAAGGTATTTTAGAGCTTAAGATTTGATCGTGATAAATATATCATTCGAGTAATAATTCCTAAGAGTGGGGTAAACTTTTCATAATTTTATTATTATTATTAGAACCGATTTGGTTGGAATTTTCCGATCGCGTCGCGTTCAATTCTATCAGCTACGTCATGCATAAACAATACCCGCAACTTAACCACAAACTTTTTTATTGATGGATTCAGCTTACCGCTGATTGGCTACTGGTTCAGACTAATTTATGCACGGACAGAACAATAACTTATCAGAGAATGAAAAATTCAGCGGGGTACTCGTGACTGTCGAAATTGGGCTATTTTTCGAAAGTGTACACTTGTGATAAACAAATAGCTGTAGCTCTACGAGGAAAATTTGGGTTAGTAAATGTAAAGTTACAGTGCATACGATACTTACGAAAAACTTGCAATTTACGGCGCACGGAAATAACCCTAGTTTTGAAAAGATTAACATCATATCATACCACATTTTGTGCAAATAATACATGTAGATAATTCTTCATTGAGTTTACTACTGTTAATAATTGTCGCTTTACTTGCCCCAAACTTTCTTCTACTAAATAACCTTTAGGCTTACTCGGAAAGCAGATCAAGAGCTTCATTTTTATATGTAAACAAACCAGTGAAACCACGCCACTGTATGGAGCTGGTGATCGGTGTTCCAGAGACAAGTAAAATAATGAAATCTGCGGTAAAATGTTTGGGGATATTTCAGTTTATGTATTTACACTGAAAGTGATAAGGTAATAGAAGAAGAAACGAATCGGACACTCGTCTATTAAATGAAGACGCACATGTACAAACCCCCTTGCACTTTCCACTTCCGTCTCGTTCTTTCATATCATCGTTCAATTCGTTTAATATTGACTGTCGATTGCCGATCGAAAGGTGTAGAAATCGAGGAATTCATATCTATCACTTCGACTGGTGAGTTAGTAGGTAATACATATACATTATACATTTACGGTATATACATGAAATGAACGCGGAGCACATGCAACTTTTAATTATTTTATTTTGTTTAATGCCGTACTCTGGACCGTAGCATGAGACTATGGTTTAACGCCCGTTTACACACACACACACACACACACACACACACACACACACACACACACAGAGAGAGAGAGAGAGAGAGAGAGAGAGAGAGAGTTTTGCACAGAATTTAAACATAGGGGATAGTCGATAATGACTTCATATTGGGGAAAAATGAACTGTTTTGAGAAATCCTTCACCTCTGGCATTGCATTAGCGTGTACTGATAACTCCGCCTAAGAAAAGGAGTTGACCAATCATAAAGTTTTCACACCGGCGGCGTGTATTGTTTTGCTTGACGTAGCTGAGAGAATTGATCGTGACGCTATCGGAAAATTCCAACCAAATCGGTTCTAATAATATTATTTCTGGGTGCTGCATTTGCATTCCCAGTAGTTAGTTGCATGGGAAAATTATAAACATAAAGGCAAGCATAATTCATGACCAACACAGAGTCTACTCTTTTATCGCCAATAAACAAAATTTCGTTATACAGTGACTTGTGTCACGAAATAATTTTAATCTGTTTTCACTCGTAATAATGAGATACATGTAACTCGTTGTGATGAGAACTATATCTCGGTACAATAAGTCACTATCTTTTATAAAAATAGGATTTTTAATTTCTAAAATATACCCGTTCTTTCACTTTAAGTTTATTTAAATATAAATGATAATTTCAAGTTACTTTCTATTAACTGCAATAAAAATGACAATATTGTAAAGACTATTTACATATGAAATGATGTAGAAAAACTAAACTTTATAAGGGAATCTTTATTCTACAGGGGTCACTATTTTCACGTAAAGTGTGCTCATTTGTATGAAAATGACACTTATTCTTCGAGCAAAACGTTAATTTTTCTATGTAGAATAATGACCGGGGTCATTATTCTTTGTCGAAAAATGACCCCGGTCATCATTCTACGGGGGCCATTAATTATTCTTCTTTACACCGGCTTAGACTAATTGTAAAGTCTTTGGCAATATATATTATGCAATTTACTGACCCCCTATAATAAAACATTTAAAAAATCAAGACAATTAAATGCCAAACATTAAAAGGCGTAGATTACAACTAGACACGCGTAAAGTCCAATTCAAATTGGATCCCCCATATATCATTTATCATCAAAAGAAAGCCATGTTTAACTTTTTCAAACAGTGATCATATTTTTTATACTTTAACTCTGATGTATATCACTACAAAATGAAAAGTCCAAACATTCTTGACTATACTTTAGTTTGGTTTTTATGCATGTCCTTTTAGCTTACCTGAGTTGCAAGATCAAATGAACTTTTCTGATCACATTCTGTCCGCGTCCGCCTGTGTCATTCTGTCCGCCTGTAAACTTTTTACATTTTAGACTTCTTCTAAATAACCACTTGGCCATATTCAAGCAAACTTTGCTTAAAGCATCCAGTAGTAAAGGGAAATCCAAGTTTGTGAAAATGAAGGGCTAATCCCTCTGTTTAGATCATGATCCCTGGGGGCAGAGAGGGGTCACAATGAGGGATTGAATTTGTACATTGGAATAAATACAGAAAAAATCACTGAAACCCTTTTTATAAACTGAAACAAGAAAAGAAGCTCGATTATTAGAATATGAGGATGTTTTTAAAATACATGTAGTCAACAAATAAACCGTCGTCTACCTTAAAATTTTAGATATGATTTTGTTTTTGTGTGGGTCTTAAGTTATCATTTTGTAATAAAAAGTCCTTTTTGCTTGAAAATTCGAACATTTTCCTCTATCTTTAGACAGAATTCTTTGTTAAAAGACTATCCAAACCTCTTAATAGACAAACATGTTGTATTTGGTACGACAAAGCTACTTAGATCGGAGTAATTGCTAATGTTGTCTAGGTGAGCGATGTGGTCCCTGAGCCTCTTGTTTGCATATTACATGTGTATTTTAAAAAAATGCGCCAATTATCAAACTATATGGAGTCTTGTTTGCAAACTTCTTCAGACTAGCTTAATTCTTTTTTCGTTTTGTCTATGTATATCTCTATGTAAACAGTTACCCACTTGTAGCAACTACAAATAGCTCCGGGTATCACGATCAGATTATGTAAATTGCATACATAGCTTGCTTCTTAAAACATCTAATTTTACAAATAATAGACTTTTCATGTGAATATTTAATCAGATTATTGCTTTGAAATTATGATTGTTGTTTCACTTTTTGTTTTAAAGCAAGCTCTATTTTAAACACAAAATCGCCAAAAAGTACATAGTTTCATTTTTTTCAATTTAGTAAACAAAGGGCAGTAATTCATATACAATATTAAATACTGTAGGATATAATAAAATAAGATGGAAATTTTGTTATAATGTGACATGCTGTATACAGTTGTAAATGGAAATATTTTCTTACTCCATCTAAGCCTTTCATGTACAGAAAAAAAAATATAACCTCTTACCTTGATTATTTCTAAAACATGAATTCATGAATTTCCTGGAAATAATTATCTTTTTTCCTTGAAATAAGACTCATTCTGCAAAGTCAGCGGATCTCATGTGATAAAGTAGGTTTTTCAAGTCGTAGAACTGCATAATAAAAAAAAAATAATTGCTATATTGAATATGCATAATATATTTATTTATTCACAATAAAATCCCTATTACATAGGTTTTGTTTGACAATAAGACCTTAACTAAACTAATAAACATTAAAATAATCTTCTGGAACTCGAGTTTCAACTCTTGATTGATGCAAACACAAACATCTAGATAACCTCTATAGAATGTTTATTTCTCTCAAACCATATCAATGGTACATGAGGTACAAAAAACAAAAATATTTACAAATGTACAAATGCAGGGTCAAGTTAGGAAGAGTACCGGAATTAAATAAATCGAGCTAATATTTTTTTTAACAAATATGGACATGATGAGTATGTTTCTTCAATTAATTTGTTGCGGAATATAAAAAAATGCCTGGCATTCCATAACATAGTGGTATTCTTCACCCAAAGTGTTTTTATTACATAATGAACAGATTCTATGACATCTTTCTATGTTACTCCATCTTCCAGTTTCAATTGGTAATTTATGATTACAGGTTCTAAATTTTGTAAATATGACTCTTAAATTGGATTTGGAATTTGGAAGTTTCTTAAGATAAATTTCCTGTCCAAAGCTTTTCTTGAAGATTCTGTAATTCAAACCTTTGGGTGAATTTTCTACATTTCTGAACCAATATTGTAAAAACTGATTTATGAGCGTTTCTTTAACAATAGATTTTAGCCGGTTGATACTTAGAAAAACTCTGATTAATCCAGACATTGGAAAGACCACATGAGTTAAGTATATCTCTCACATATTTCAACCATGGGTGCATAAACGAATCCTCAGAAAAACATTTATTAAAATAGCGATACATTACATGCGTAAGTTTACAATCATGCGCCACTAAAAGTTTAGCCCAATAAGTAATTCTTCGTACCTTGATAAAGATTATCAAAGGATATCGCCCAGTTTCCCCATAAACCATACAATTTGGGGTACTAGACTTAATATGCAGTACAAATTTCAAAAATTTTAAATGAACTTTCTCTAAAATATATGTGTTTCGTATTAAACAGATCAAATTGACAGTCGATTGGTAAATCAAAATATCTTATTTTTCTAAATACTCAATACAAAGCTTTTGAGGCTTGCTCAGTTTAATGTTTTTTCGTACTTTTAAAAGATCCACTACGAGACATAATAACACCAAGATATTTGAAATCGTCCACAATTTTAAGAGGTACATCTCTGTATAAATAAATTCTTTTTGTAATACGACCTTTGGAAAAGATTAATACTTTAATCGTTTCAATGTTAACATGAAGTTTCCACGATCACAATATTCAAAAAAAAAGTTCAGTGATTTTTGTAAGTCGTCTGGGTTCTCAGAAAATATAACCGTGTCATCAGCGTAAAAAAGTTTTAACATGGTATGCATCTCAGTTTCCAATTTCTCGCTGAGGCTAGTAACTCCTTTAATACCATTTTGTACAAGGTAGTTTTCTAAATCGTTAATATACAAAGAAAAAAGAAATGGTGATAAATTCTCACCTTGTCTAACCCCCATAATACACGTATAAAATTCTGAAGTGTCTTGATCGATACTAGATTATCTGTCAAAAATTTAGCGCGTTAGAACCCATTCAGAAATAAGGAATTACAAATTAGTCCCTTCATTGCCGTGCACATGCAGAGACGGCATCCCATTCAAAGTTGAGAAAGTTTTTTCAGAATGGAGTTCCTGGACATAACACTATTCTGGTGCATATTTGTGTGAAAATTTGAGATAGTTGGTCAAACATGTTTTGATATATGTTGGTCTACTTGTAACATTTTCTGTGACTTTAGTCAATTAACTGTATTTAAGGAATAAGGATTATTTCTTTGAGGTGATCAAATCCAATAAAGCCCGAAAACCCCGAAGGGGTTTATCATAGATTTGATCACCATATAATATTCAAATAATGATTTCTTATTAAATTCATATAATTTTCAGTAATTGTACGATTAAATATTTTTAAAATAGTCATTGATGAAGTGTATTGGACTACGTTACAAAATCGATTTGTAGTGTTCTGACAGATAAAGACACTGGAAATTGTAAATATGAGAAGTTTATAATTAAAAGCAATATTTAGACCCATATTTTCACCAGTACGTGTATGCATATTTTTTCTTGAATTTATTTTCTTCCAACTTAAGATAATAATGAATAACAGTATTTGAGTTATTTTATGTATACTACCTATAACTGTATAATTATATTTGTTTTTTTTTTTCTCCCATTGATTGATAAAACTGTTGTCAATAACGTAACTTTATTAAATATATTCATGAATAAAAAAAATAGGTCAAAGTATACCGTTAATACTGAAAGGTTACAGTTTTATTAAAGTAGTAAACAACAGCGAAGCCAACATTTTTCATATTACAATTTTTCTGAAATTTTAATACTTTGTTTTTTGCAATATGAAACCTAATAGAAAACTGACTACAATGTTTTGATAACATCGCTTTAAACCTACCATTTCTATCTCATTTTATTGCACAAAAATCAAACGAACACCATGTGTAGGTTTCAAAATTAACATATTACGCCGTACCTCGATTTTGTCTACCTTTAGTTAATTAAGGGTATGATTAATATTTGTTTTGTTAAGATAAATTATTAAGATTAACTTTTACCAAAAATTATGAGATTACTTTGTGATTTTCAGAAAATACAGGATGTCACAGAATATATGATACCATTTGAAATTCATATAAATTAAATAATGTTTGGCCAAAACTTGTAAATTGTGACTCAAATAAAAAGTAAAATACCGGTAGTTTAATTTTTTTCCCACAAAAAAGTTTAGGAGAAAAACGTACCTTTCATTGAATTATAATGTCACAAAATTGCACCATATTTGTTTGGTTGAATTGAATTTTATTCATGATGAATCGGACAAGAGAGCATACATCTTCCGTTTTAAAGGTTGTATTTTCAAACACAGACTCCAGATATAGTTGTACGAATTATGAAAAAAAAAAACTCTGGGGAAAAACAACTCAACAAGCAACAGATTCTTAAAATAGTGAGAAGATTTGAGAAAATGGGATCCGTACAGTGGTTGTTGTGAGGAATTTTACTCATCCAATTGAAGTTGTCATTGATAAAAAAGGACGTCATTTTGACGCACTCTCTTTTTTGTAATGTTTTTAAAAAACGACGCTCAATTTGTGAAAAACTTATGAATGTTTGTGTTTGTTAAGTGAGAATTTACATCATATACAGTTATGTAAATGCCTTTGATTTTTTGTTAAATAAATTTAATCAAAAGTTATTTAAAGAGTAAATGGTATCAGATATTCTGGGACACCCTGTATTTTATTTTTAAAAAAACCCTAATTTTACGGGTTTTCGTTTTACCTTAAATCAAGAACTCAAATCTCGACAGAGAAGCATTTATTTAAAAGTGTTGCCAAGTGAACTAGATACGAGACTGCTGTCAAGAAACATGAAATTTCTGCCTTTAACTTAAGTAATCTGAAAGGTACTCATTAAGTGACTGAATGGCAAATCTCAAACATTCAGTCATTTTATCAATTTGAAACCTTTCCATAAAAATTTAGTTGACTGAATGACACATGTTTATCCTGTGAGTCTACAGGTCGCCTGTTGCATCTATGTTCAAGAGCCCTGATTCTTCGTACTCTATACATAACGGGGTTTGCGCTCTAACTGTCAAACTTATAATAAAGACGATCGACTGCGATCAAAACTCGTTGTCTAAAAGGAATCGCTCTAAGAGATACATGTATGCTCTTTTTGTTAGGTTCCCACTGTCATACGATCTGTTACGGACACTACGACTGACATATCATAGCTGATCGTGGAACTTCTCTATAATTTTAATTAGGCTTGGATACGATATGAATACGAGGTGAATACATCTTTGTTCGATTTGTTGAGATTTGATACGATGTTGTATACCAGTTTTCCCCCATAGTAGCTTTTCCACCCGGAAAACCTGCTATATAGTAGCCTTTCCCCCCAGGAGGAAAAGCTACTCTATAGTTACTGTACTTTTTCCCCCATAGTAGGGTTTCTCCCTCACGTTTTTGATTTAAATTTTATAAAAATATTAATGGAAACCCAGTAAGGATTAAAATCAATGTTTAACACCCCCAGGCTGCGTATACATGTACCTGTATCCATCTGTACAGGTTGTTTTCGTTTTGCTGATTTATTATTTTTTATAGACAATGCTGAAAATTGAACATACGTATCATGAAATACATAGAACTTAATTTAGGTAATTATTTGATAAATTACCTGGTTTGACAAGATACTAGTATCCACTCATATGCATAACCATGTGTTCTAAATTTGTGAATAAAAAATGTTTTGCGAATTTTTGTATAAATCTATCAGTCCGTCTGTCTGTTTGTGCAATCTTTGGCTAAACCTTTGTTTTAGTGAATCTTTGAAAGAACTGAAGGATTTTTCATGACGTAATAGTGTGTTAAAACCTTAACCAATTTTCATCGAGGCAAAATGATTGATATCATTCGAAAGTATATATCACCTCCAAGTAGATAAAAAAGACATTTATGAAATGGTTTAATCAGAGTTGGCAAGAAATATTCTTTGTTCATATCTAAGATTTGATAAGAATTATTAATTTAATATTCTGAACTTACGAATGTAATTATGCGTATATGTGCGAAATTCGCAATCAAATGATTCATCATTTTTGTATATTTACATTTGTAAATATGTTTCCTTATATGAACCTATAGAATAGCGAAAACGTTCAATTCTGTATGAACTTTTTCGTGACGTCACAATGATCATAGCACGCGCTTATCGCTTGTCGCTTGGATTATTGTAAACATAAAATCTCCAGTAATTTTAACAGTTCTGAACAATTTGTCTTTTTCAAACGTAAATATAAGTAATAAACAGCAATGTTAAAAAGTTCACCGGGATATGAAGTTGGTTGGTACGTGATCAAATCTACTGAGAAGCCCTTCGGGCTTCACAGGATTTGATCACGTTACCAACCAACTTCATATCCCGGTGAACTTTTTAAATTGCTGTTTATTTCTTATTAATTCTTGTTTTGTATGAATTTACATAGAATTGAACCAAGTTGTAAATACTCGAGAACAATAATCAAAATATCTTCGATTTATCTTCAATGCTTCAGGTCGTTACACCCTGTCGTCACCGGGAGCGATTGATTTATTTTAATCTTTAATATTTGTAAGATTATATAGAACACTGTGCCGGATAATTATGCCAGTGCCAAGGTGGCATTTTTGCA
>WFKH01010211.1:47497790-47508520 GCA_016163765.1 Magallana hongkongensis
TTCAAATTTTCGTTCACTTTCGTTGGGAGCAAATGGAAAACCACTCGTGATGACGTGCAATCCAAAAGCATTTACCAAATTTATCAAACAGGTTTTTGTAAACTAATTCCGTTTTCTATACACCTACATGTATTAACTGGCTACGAGGACAAAGGCAAGTGTGTTGGCCCACGAGACTGCAACTTTTTTCCCGTGAGGAAATTGAGGGAAAATGCTGTCGAGGGAGATAATAAACATACTACATGTATGCCCAAATAGTTAGTAAAAACCTGATAAGTATTTTATCATACCAGAGTTTTATTTGTTCTCGTTACTCCGAGAAATCTACAATATCTTTAAAGCACAATAGTCCAATCTACACGTTGTGGCAACCCACATATTGAATGAGGCATTCTGGGGCAAACAAAATACAAACCGAAAATGGATTTTAATGTCAAATGATATAGATACAAACTTCTATACTACAAAGGCTAATGTGATAAATCTATGGGTTTTCCCCCAAAGATGACGGCCAAGAAACATACGTTTTGTAAAGTGTGGATTGAGATTACAACTACGATTTCAACATAAGTATCCATGTAGGAAACTCACGACCAGTTTTGCATGTAAGCGTTAATTATGTGCAAAATGTATTGGAAAATGTATGCGACACTGGCCGCGGGTTTTCGACTACAATTATCATACATGTAATATGCCACCTTCAAACGACGCCACCGTCTAACAGTACTTTCAGTACTTTGATTAATTTATAAGTTAATCAAGTAGAAATCATAATGTTGTTATAACAAATCACACAAAATCAAGTTTTGTATCAATGTACCTTTAAATTAAGTATTTGAAAGCGTACTTGCTAAATATTTTTATAATCTTTTGATTTAAGAATTGAATTTAGTCAATCTATGCGCGAAAAATGTTATAAGCTTAAGGCTGCAAAAACTGTTCGCATTTTAGGCGAAAATGTACAGACTACTTTTTATTAATAATGCATAAAACGTGGGCTGGATTTTAAATTTTTCTTAATTTTGTAACGCGTTTTGTGTTTACGTTTGATACAAACACATTTAGACTTTTTACTAGTATTTGCTATATTGAGCTCATTAGTTTGCTTAACTCAGATATTCTTTAAAACATCTTTACCATTAACCTCAGAGAGAAAAGTGTGGAATTCACAAGCCGATTGAAAATTGCCATTTTCACCAGCTGCACTTACAAAAAAGTCTACTTCATTTTATGGTTAAAGTTCAAAAACATCGGAGGAGAGTTAAATGACAACATTTATTCTGAAATATTGTTACATTAAAAGTTTAAAATTTATCAATTTAAACTTAACTTAAACTGTTATAGTTAAGTTTAAATTGATAAATTTTAAACTTTTAATGTAACAATATCGCCAGAATATTTTAAAAGTTTTAGAAGTATTAAATATTTATGGAGGATGTGTTTGGAAATAAGCACAAAACTATCGCAATTGAAATATCTTGTAAAAAATATACAGTACTGTAGCTCTGCGACTTGTCTTGACAAACTGAAAGCAAGAATATGCGGAACAAACTCTTAAAACTAGGGATTCATTACAAAGTTTAATATCAGAATCATTCTATAAAATCGTTGTAATTACTCTCACAGGTTACGTGGATGTCGGTTGTGGTCCCTGGAAGAGAGCCGAAGGAAAGTGTTACCTGTTCGCTAACGGCCAAAGGTACGGTTGGAGCGATGCGCGACAGAAATGCCTAAAAGCGGGGGCGGACCTAGTGAAAGTCGACGACCACAATGAAAACGTACGATAAAACTTATTCCGAAATTATCTTATTCTTATTTCTAAATACGATTGCTAAGCAGCTGACTTGGAAACATTAGCTTTAAATTATTACTTAATCAAAATGAGCAACAATGTAAAAAGAATTTTAAAATCGAACACTCTTTTCTTCAGTACTGGTTGACCATCCTTCAGTTGCCCGCGTGGCGCGGATATTGGACAGGTCTGAGAGACGCTGGACACGAGGGAACGTGGTTATGGCAGGACGGGACACCCTATAACAAAAGCTACGTGTAAGTGCATTGAAAACAACGCAAATCAGAAGAAAAGGGAAAGAAAATTATTTTCAAGAGCTTTGAATTACAGGTTTAAATACTAGTAGTGAGTCTTACGAATGGGATGCTAAAAAGCGGATAAGTGTTGCTTAAATGCATCGCTTGAATAAAAAAAAGGTTTACCTGTAATCATTCAAAGTTTTATTCTTGGATGTCCTGAATAAATCTGCACATCACTTGATCTTAAGTTAAAGGAAAAGGCCGATGGTCGGAAATGGGCCTCTGGAAAGGTCACAGACGTCATAATAATGATAGCAAGCTTCTGAGGTGAGGTAATGTCGCATTGCAGCCAACCGTTGACCATCATTTGATCATTTTTTATGACTGTTTCTACAGAAACTGGCGCCACGAGCCGAATGACTATGCTTACAACGAGGACTGTGGACAAATGTACTCAGACGGAGTCCTGAACGATATGACTTGCGAAGCTCACCTGGGATATATCTGCGAATATCCTAAGCAAGGTAACTAGTTTAGTTACACATTGACATTTGGTCGGTATTGTACTTTACATATAACAAAGTGAGTACTTTTATTGTCTGTGTAATACTCTTATAACAGCGGGCCATTTTGTTTCGAATTTTCATTGCATTGTGTTTGTCTATTGAAATATAATTATTGCATTGACCCAATGTACTAAACATGGAAACAAGTTTTTGTTCCCTAAGATTCAAGCAATGTTTTATGACCTTAACATATAGATAAAATGAGGTTGTCTTTCTTTAGTTGTCTTGATCTCGTAAAAGAAGCATTTACAGACGTACTACTGTGAATACAAACAATGTTTTTTTCTCGATAAATCTGTGTACAAAGAAAATTTATCCGATGAACCACATGATAAAATATCTGCCTTTTCAGTTAACTAAAATACAGCTTAAATGTGACTGAATGTCATGTAGCTCTGCCACTCTGTAACTTTTCCCGACTTTTCATTCATCATTAAGAGGGCCGGAGGGTCGTGACCAATTTTACACTATATCAATCTCTTTGAAAAGAAGAACTCTGTATAAAGATATCTAGAAAAATATTCAAATTTTAAGTAAAATAATGTGAATTTTTTCTTTTCTTTAAATAATAATTCATGACAGAAGAAATCTTCTCTAAAATTTTAAGGTAGATCTGATGTGTAATTTGACCAACCAGTCTCATTAAGTTGACAAGTAACGGTATACTTATACTCATCTTGTAAATTTTATTCAAATATAAAAATTTTTAATTTTAATTGAAGCATCTCAGCCCTGCATTACGCAGTGGATCGGGAACGGGAACTCCTGTTACTATTTTAGTAACGCCTCGTTGACGTCCGACTTGCTCCGATGGACTGACGTATTACAGCGTTGTAACGATTTGGCGTCAGACGCCGGCGTCAAGGCTAACTACCTGTCTATCGACTCACAGAGCGAGAAGGTGAGAAATCCATTGCTTGAGGTTATATATTATCTTATGGTTTTTATTCTCACAAGAAGGTGGGAAATCCAATGTTCAAGGTTAAGTATCTTCATGGTTTTTATTCTCACGAGAATGTGAGAAAGTCGTTGCTTATCCATATCACCTCCATATTGTGACGTACTTCCAATCGAAATAAAAATAAAATCAAGTATAATTTTATACATGTAAGTTTTTTTTTTCCAAAAATTCTTACTTGTCTTAAGTAACAGCGTGCCTTAATGGGTTAGAGCGTAGACTACTATAGTCTTTCCCAAGATATTTATGCTGCACATTTGGACGATTTTTAATGAAAAAACACATACCTGTGAAAGATGTGCAATTGAAATCGATGAAAGGGAAAACTTCCAAGATAACTTCATTCACACATTATCATTTTTCCCTCGTAAAAATTCACAGGAACGAAAACAGATTTCGTACGGAGATTTACAATGGGTAATGTTGACATCTTTTCTCCATTCGGAAGTACTCGGGACACCTCTCGCAATTTTTCAACGTTATCATCCGGGCGTCTTCATCGCCTTGGCAATGGAAAATCCCCGTAGACTTTTTATTTTTAGCCGTGTATTGATACCCGACAAGCTAGAGGGGGGCGTTTCAAAGGGGAAATCTTGGGATTTTTTCATGCTATTGAATGAACATTGTCTGAACCAAGAGGTATTTATAAATGCGGCAAAAATATCTCGGGACAGACTATAAAATGTAAGTCATGACTTCGAATCCCACTAGGGCTTTTATATTTTTAACATTTCCAAAAATTTTAAAAACATATTTTTTTGGTCAAATATTGTAAAATTTGAAAATTCTCAACCGGTGAAAGTATTTTGATTATAATGTACTTTTATCTTCGTTAATATCGACAGATGTCCCATACCACCTTATGATTATTTTATCTGGTTTTTACAGCTATGTAACACAGGTAATAGAAAATGCTGGGTGTAATCTGACTCTTTCATACTTAACCAAGGTTTATTTTTATTTTTACAATTGGCTAATCTTAAAACACTCAGTTATCTCTGCTATTTAGAGAGATTCCTGTCTTAAGTCAGCAGTGTAATTGTTCAATGTGAGACAGAAATATGAGACTGATTACAGTGCATGATCCGTAAATCTTGGCATGAAATTTCACGATACAATGACCTGTTTATATACTGTCTATCTCTTTCGAATCTGTTCATAACTGTACATGTTGAAAAAATGAAAAAAATATGCCAACTAATCTGCGAGTTTTATTTAAACATAACTGAAACAGCAGACGAAGAACCATGTCTGAATTACCTTGCCAGTAATCAATCCATCAATAATCAATCAATCAATTAATCAATAGATAGCTTCTTTTGTTTATTTTAAAATTCAATATAGAACGCTTGAAAAAAATATAACCGAGTTTTATTTACCAACTGAAAAACAGAAAATTAAACGCAGGAATACAGGGCTAATTTAAAATTACTCCACATAGAGAAAATGATTCATAGTGTGTTTCATAGATGCAGTGTTATTAATTGTTAGTTAAGGATATTAAAGAAATCACCTTAAAGTGAACTACCACAATTTTCTTATTTACGAAGAAAATTTGAGTTGGAGTAGAGCAGTCGATGAAATGGTTTTTAGATAAAAGTGATTTGTTTTTTTTAGAAGCACCGTAGGTAATGTTTAAACCAGGTGTGACATAGCTTTAGAAAGACAAAAGAACGGTTATCTATGGAATCCGGATAGGGCCATCGCGTCATCGCACTATCGACCCCAACCTCGATGGCGCGATGGTGCGATAGTATACTGCATGGCCCTATCCGGATTCCATAGTTATCGTTATGGTTTTATATGGTAAAATCGTTAAATATCCTTTATAAGATTTAAATTTCAATATCGCTTCCTTCCCTGAATAGATCTTCTTTTTCATTTCTTTGCAGGCATTTGTAACAACTCAGGTAATGTTGCAGAGAAAATCAGGGGGTAGTTTTTGGACAGGCTTAAACGATCGAACATCAGAGGGCGTGTGGATATTTAATGGAGCGACTGCTCTTCCCGATCCCTCCCTTTTGTGAGTATCAATTTCAAAAGTTGTAACATAATCGAAAAAGTAACAAAGATACAAAATCAAAGTACTGAAAGTACTGAGAAGCGCTAAGCTGTCCCTACATGAGCAAAAAATTAATTGCATTATACATGTATCATGATGAATAAATTTAAGTTTACATACGCCATCTATATAGCCAAGATTTTGCATTTTTGTATAAATTGAACCACAAACAATATCCAGGACTGCGTTCAATAACCGAGATGCATGCATAGCCGCTAGGTTATAGATCATATCTAGGTCTATTGAATGATAAGCTAGCCTAGCCTCTAGTTCATTGATTTGAAGTTAAAATTATCAACAGATAAATAAATTCACCGACATGATTTGATAATTGCATGCAGAAATATATGTGTTAAAATTCATAATAACTTATTAAACGAACCAAATATCATTAAATAATATAAATTTTGTGTTTGTTGCAACTTGGTAACTAAGGCAGCCATCTTGAATTTGATGCTTAGTCATAACATTTTGGGCTAGGTATGTCTACATGTACCTAGCGGCTATCTAGCTAATCGTTGTACAACCTAGTTGCTACCTAGCCACTACAATCATGAACGCAGAATAAAGCGAGATTTGAACTCTAGGATCTGTGTTTTACAATCTTATAGCCACTAGACTAAGCGTTAATAATAAAACAGTTAACTACCAGTGCAATAACAGACGAAACAATCCAACTTTATATGAAATAAATGACTGACTAGTGTAAAATTGCATGCAACAGAATTTGTCATTGTCATATGCAAGGTGTAGCTTCAGAATTTGCGTTAAATCATAACACCATAGTCTTTCCACATGTGCAATGTAAACAAATAACAGAAAAGTTTTTTATTACTATACCATACACTTGAAACAAATCTTTTTTCTACCGACACTAAGATTCAATTTATTTCCTTATGAAATGCTTTACTGTTGATCGACTTTATATTATAAAAATTTGAAAGTCTGGAATTCTGTTCATATTTCCCATTAGTACTTGTGCACTTTTGAAATACATAAAACACTATGCTATCCATCTTGTATTGTCAGTTCTGTTCTAGGAATTATTTTGCCTTTTTTCCGACATCACAGCCAATATACTTATGTATGAAACCCCGTTGCAACATACTGTTTACAAAACTACGTATGCTCTTTGACCTTTCAATGCATTGACACATATTCTTTTATTTTAAATCTTTGATGTTTAAGAAAAAAAATATTATGATAATTTGTGCGCTGCTGCAAATAATTAGAATTATTTTGCCTTAACACCGATACCGCAACCGAGTACTTCTCTGCATTCTATTATTAGACATCGCGTCATCAGATTATTTTAGATGATTATAGGTGGCACTTATTCGGAAGTGACATCCCCGAAAAGCAATGCTAATAAGCGCTTTGCGTACAACGTACGCTTAGCGCTTAAAAAATGAAATGAGAAAGGTTTTTTTTTATTTCTTGCAGAAATTGGGCGAACGAGCCGAATAACGCTGGGGGCAATGAAAACTGCGCCGCTATGTATGTTGGAGGGAGGTATAATGACCTTCCGTGTGATGCTAAATCATATTTCATCTGTGAAAAACCCGTGCGTAAGTATTTCATTCTAAATTATATCATATTTTAACAAGAAACGTGTCAAATGAAACCGTCATTTGATGTAAACAAAAAACAAAAAACCGATAGTAAGGCGCCTGTCAATAGGTAAGTGACATTATACGCAATTAATTGACAGTTAAAAGTGTTTTCAAAAATATTTTACTGGAGCCTTGTGAACAAAAATATTTCGCAGCAGTTTGATTACGATTTCTACAAGAGTAAAATTTATCACTGCCCCGTAATGTTTGAACGACACTTCAGAGGAGATTTATTTACTATAAAGTAATCACCGGATATCAAATTTCTTCTAGCTTTTTTTCAGGTCAACTAGGTCACTCAGGTGCACTACTGCTACATGTATATGTTTTCGTCCGTTTCTTCCGTTTTCAGCTTCTGAAACAACTAGGGTAATCTTTACCAAATTTGATGTGTAGCTTCTAAAGGAGTAAGAAAACAGATATTGTAGAATTCATAACCTCAACCAGGGGACATATATAAATTTTGGGTACAGACTGTAAAAATGGGTTCAAATTTTAGAAATTTTATTTTTGGGTAATGGACATACAGCAAACAAACTAGGCACATGGTTCTGATGAGCAAGTAAGCTCCTACCAATATTGTAAAAAATCATGGCTCCAGGGTCAGAGGTTCTGGTGTTAGATGGGGCTCTAACTATATTAGTGGCCATGTACATTTAATTTATTCTTTGAAAATCTTCCTCTTTACAACCTGAGCAATGAGGCCAGATTGCATTTTCCAAAAATTGTGAAATTCATGACCCAGTTCTTGTATAAGTGTGGGGCTCTATTGATAATGTAGTGAACATGAACTAACCTTTTAATTAAGACTCTTTTTTCTCACTACTGGGCATACATAACTTACAGTAAACTAAGTGCCTGGTTGTGGTGAACAAAAGAACCTCTTCTAGATTCGTGAAATTCATGATATCAGGCCAGAGACACTGGTTTAAGTGTTGCTATACGGATGAGCTTGACTTGTCATATAAAGTGAATGTGCAATCATATCATTTTGTCATCTAACATCTACATGTAACAAACAATCTAAATACATGGTTAAAATGGGAACTGAAAGCAATATCTCAAGACTTATGATCTCTAGATCATGCATCTTGTGCTTGCCTGGGATGAGGTCAATGGTCAGAAAGTGGTTTTTTTCTTTATCCATAAAAATCTTGTCTAACAATGAACAGGCAAACTGGGTTTATCAGAGGATTAGTAAAGAGGCCTCTACTGAAATTGTAAAGTTTATGACCATTGGGTTAGTGGTTAATGTGTTGGGGGGGGGGGCGTACAGTTATATAACGAATAAACTCTAATTTTTATGCAAGAAAATTTGATTGCAGTATTCATCTTTTAACAATTGTAATTTTATTAGCCCCCCTCCAAGTTTTCCTCTTTTTTTACAGTGTATAACTATTGGTCTTCTTCAGATCCTTTAGTGGGTTGCATCATACTCAGGTGACCGTTAAGACCCTTGGGCTTCTTGTTAAAATATGTTTACATTTTTGTTTTATCATATCATTCATTTTTTTATTTACTCTATTCAGGAATACAATATATTTACAGCATAATTCAATTATGTCTTTTGATATTATATCAACTTTACACTGACCTTCAACCTTGACCTTCATATTGAACTAGTTTGCGGTTCGTTGAACCTGACGGCGATCGATTACATATAACTAAAAATACTCCAAACCACACAAAAATGCTCTTGTGAATTGAAATATCGTTAGAAGCGGGTCATTGTGGATAATGAGTTGATCATTCATATGCATCATGTGTATGAAATAACTACATTTTTGCAAATGGTTACAATTGCCATCAATAAATAGTGTTAAGCTATAAGGTTTTTTTTAACTGCTACAGTCTATCTTATAAGAGAAATTCTTCTAGCAAGAAATTATCTTTTTTAAATAACCCCTATCATTTCAATCAATTCTTGATTCATGATTTAAATTAGGTCAAAGTTGCCAGGGTATGTTTCAAGATCAGATACTGAATAAGAAATCTCATTTTGAAAAAGAAAATGTATACTTGCATGAGCAGGTGATTTTGTATTAACGCTTCCTGAATTTTTTATTTCTTTTTTAACAGCCGGATATCAATCATCCAGTCAAAGAATGGCGCCAAACGGTGTCGTCTGCTTTGTTATGGGTCTTCTGATATTGCTTGTTTGAGTGAGTTTGTGCATTTAGAATTTTGAATTCAAGTGTACCCAGAATGAATCACACTGACAGAAATCGGGCACCTGACATACAATCAACAGCATCATTAGTTGCTATGGAAACAAACCAGCATACTATTTATTTTGGTTTCATTATTTCTCTTGTACTGTTTTCTACATGTGCATTGAATAAACTTTTCCTTGTTACATGTTGTTTAAATTTTTATACGAAGTTCCTTCTTTTTTTTTCAATAAGGCATAGATGTCGACAATTAATGTCATTTTTCGTCTGTATATTTTAGTAAAATAAAAATTTTGAAAGCAAAAAGTATTAAAATGCACACAATTTCAGAATCCAAGCATACCAAGCGGGACTTGTTATTGACAGATATTTGCCATTTTATTGACATTAGTATGGAGGAATAAAATATTAAATCTAATAAAAGTGAAGATCATTTGACCTTAAGATTAACGGGGTTCCCCAGTAAATCTGTTGAATTGATGAAAAAAGTCTATTAAATTGTTCCGCCCATGCTCGCTCCCATTACAACCCCATATTTCCAAGGTCGTTCCTGGAATATTGTATTCAGTTTAAGATTGGATAAAAACTGTACAAGCTGGATTAAATTTTATGTTAATTTTGTAATTTAATTTGAAGTATGATGAACTCGGTGCTTAGAAATTAACGAGTTGTAAACTTATATAGAGAGGAAATAACACACTCAGATCATTTGACATAATTATTTTGACGTTGATATGACGTGACTTTATAGAATAGATGTCGTAATACATGTACTGTTAAAGAGACATGGTGACGCACAAACCTAAAGGTTTACATATCTGTACCAAATATCGATATTTTTACCAATTCCCACATATTTTATATATCATATGAAAGGATGAACTTTTGAAAATTACGGTGTTTAAAAGTGAGTCAGATTAAAATGACAAAATAGAATTATTTGTTGGGCCAACAAATAAATATTGAGTTTTCCGTCCGCTTCATGGCCACAAAAGTGCAGGGCAGCGTGGCATATATCACTAGCGGCCTCTGAGTGAAACCTGGTGTCTTCAAAAACTTATATTTAAATGCACTCTCTATGAATGCATATTTCTGACTGCGGACATCCAATAACGTCGGTTCTCATACCGTCAATCCTACTGTTACTATTTATAGATATCAATCGCAATCACGTGACACTCAAATCAATATTCAAAACAACTCGGTTTACATGTGTAATTCAGGATGAATTTTAACGACCATTAAATTCATATTGTTGACTTATAATGAGTGAAATCTCCCGTATGATCAAATTTCGTATATTTCTTCTTAATTCCCTAGCAAAATTAT
>WFKH01010211.1:47508620-47530964 GCA_016163765.1 Magallana hongkongensis
ATATATATATATATATATATATATATATATATATATATAATATCAGAACTTTGATATTCTTGGTTTTAATAGTTGAGTCACTATTTATGTGTATATGATGCCTCGAATTGAAAACAAAACCGTTCTTCCTCCATTCGAAAATCCAAACAGCGAAATACTAAATATTGTTCACTTCTGTTATAGCCATCTAACTTCCGGTTCATCACTTACAGCAGCTTGATTAAAAGGAAAGTCAGTCATGCAATTCTGCGGCCCCAACCAAAACATGACATTTCTGCGATATTTCCTGAAAGTTTTGTTTTTGTACTTAAAATACCTTTTACAAACAATGGATATAGTTATGGAATGGCTGCAGTTTAAACAGGCGAACTGTTGAAAATTTGCAATAAAACCTAATTAGTCGGAAACTGTTGTGTGGTTATTATTGTGAATTGAAAAAATAAATATGTCATGAACTAGGAAATGTATGTTTCACTGAATATGTGTCAAGCTTTTGAACTTTCGAGCAAGGGAAATACGGGTATGTCGCATCAAAAAAAAAAAAAAAAAAAAATGCGTACGCTTTAACTGATCGAAAGGAGAATGAAAATAAGTGAAATCGGATGAAAATGCATGAAGCCATTACCTATTATATATATCCTCCAATCTTTGACGAAGAAAAGAGGAACATCTAAGAGAATCAACACTAAGGAAATCCGTTTTCAACAAGTAAAAAAAAACCGACCTGACACGATAAATCTAGGAACGAGCTGACTAATAAAGACGACTTATTCCATTCACGAAAATGACTGCACCTGATCCTTTAGGTAATGAATGAAAGAAACGTTTCCAAGAGACAATTACCTTAGTGCATGCAATGGGAACAAAGCTTCATTAAAGCAGAGACAAATTTGAGCAATTATGAAAGAAAAGCTGTTGATATATTGTAATGAAACGCTTCCTATTTGCCGGCTGATTTGCGTGTGACTGTCAATGGAATTCAATTAACCCGCAATGAACACCCAGCTTCGGAGGCGTCTGTGATCATTGGACATGATAATCAAATCTGAAAAAAATTTAGTCAACATGGAGAATAAGTCTAGACTCATTGATGACACTATATTTTGGAAATATGGGGTTTCGCGAAGTAAGTCTATGCAGGCACGTAGCATCAGTGAGGCAAGGGGGGTCTGCCCCCCCCCCCCCCCCACTTTTTCTCGCAGCCGACATTTTTCTTAAATTTATATGAATAAAATTGAATTATAGGGGAGTTGGAAATCAAGAGTGAAATCGAAGGTAAAGGAATACAACCCCCACCCTCCCGGATAGGGATTTTGAAGATTGTGGGATTCGAGGAATTTTTTGTTTTTGTTTGTGAAGATTATTTTTGGGATGAGGTTGCCCCCCCCCCCCCCCACCACTTTCAAAAACGATGCTACGTGCCTGCTATATTCCTGTATTGCGTGTCAAGATTTTTTGGATTTGTCTGCCCCCTTCCCCTTCTTTTACCCTTATTTTGAGCAACGAAACTTCTATTGCTCGAGCACAAACATGCATTTGGGTAGTCTATGTAAATGTCAATACCCTTCCAAGCCCCCCCCCCCCCCCCCTAAACAAAAAAAAAATTCACGAAATGTATGGAAAGTCGTAGGGTACCCCCACATTATTATTATATTTTACTATATAATATGGTCAAAATAAAAATGTCCTCCCAAGAATATTAATCACTTCCATTTCCTAACAGATTTAATAATAATCTTGCCAAGAAGACATTATTATTGTTAGTGGAAAGATTTAGACGCTTGAAAAGAAACGTTTATCTGATTCTGAATCACAATAATAAACTCTGCCTTTTTGGGCAGTCCAAATAATAATCTCTGCCCAAAAAGGATGCAATTATAATTATTGTGGCGTGAAAATAAAAATGTAAGGAATTGGAAGTGATTATTATTCTCGGTAGGACATTTCTATTTTGACCATATTATAAAGTAAAATATAATAATAATGTGGATGTACCCTACGGCTTTCCATACGAAGGCATTCCAAACAAGACGCATGCAAACGCATAGCTACTAAAAGCATTACGAACTATATGCATTGCATACCCATTCCTTAGCTTACGGAAAATAAAATTATCTATTGTGCCCTTATGAGGTAAAGTTCTGGATTTATGCATATAATCCTCTACAAACCGTGCCAATCATTCAATAAATCCATGTCACATAATATAAATTCTATAATATAAAAAACTACATGTATTAAAAGAAGAACTAAAAATAATCACCATCCTCTCCCCAGCTTCAACATCCAACTTCTAGCAAAAAAAAAAAGCGAGACCGTCTGGGACTTGACTTTTACGACGACGAAATGTCGCAGTGATATGACAAAACATTTCTTCGGAAGACTCTAATAAACATGACACACAATGGGGGAAAAATGCATCGAAATTGCGTACGGGATTTTTTTTAATCTAATAGTTCTAACTAAAGAGAACGGAATGCAAAAGTGAAAGCTGTTCACGCATTTTTTTTTTTTTTTTTTTTTGTGAAAATGAAAATCAGCAGACCAGATACACACAAATACCTTCTTAGTTGAATTGCCTGGGATTTAAAAATTGAAAAAAAGTATAATTTGCTCGAAAAAGGCCGGAAATATCTCTTGTGTTTTCATTATAGAAATATTCATTTTATTTTTATAGTAATCTGTTTTCTCTGTTGACCGAACAAATAGCAAATGGCATCATTTGAATGTTTTTGTAAATTGGTCTATATTAACACAAACGATATTTCAACTGCCATGACTGTATAAACCCACCATATGATTCACCATCATTTAGACCTATCTGTAATATCGGTAAAAGAGCATTCAGATAGGACAAATGCGTTAAGTGAAAATGGGACCTATCTTAGATTTGCAAGGAGGAACTAGATTTACCAAACCGATTCGTCTCTTTTTTCTCTCAGCTTAAGCTGTCATCAATAGTAGTGATAAATGCGATACGAAGCATTTAATCAAATTCCACTTTACGAGCAGTTTCAAACAAAACACATTGATCACGGAATTCGTGTGTTTACTATATATCGATTCGGAGATTTTTAAAATTCATCTTCGGGGTCTTCTACGATGATATCCTTTTTTTGTTGATATAGTTGAATAGATATAAGATAACACAGAAAAAATGAAATAGGACAAACACAATTCGAGCAAATTATTTATAACCTTAAGATAAAATCAATTATTTCCTAGAGATTGATTGACAATAGGATTAAGTTTAATCTAACATCTAGATTGCAAGAAAGTTATTCGTATCATAGTATCCTCGTACAACGTATCCATTTATTATTACATGTATTTACTAAATCGAAAATGTAAAAAAAAAGTTTCGTCTTTTTTTTTTATAATTTTAAAAAAAACCCTCTAGTATTCTTACAAATATATTTTTGTGTATGTAGCTTTACATTGGTTTTTTCTCCAGCTTGTTTAATTAGCTTATTGCTACACGTTATCACAATGACAAGGTTAAACTATTGCATATCGCACACGGGATCATTGACGGAAGTCGTTGTATAATGTCAATCGGGCTCGTCATTCTTATAATATCCGATGCCCTTCGGACAAGCTACTTTTCCGAGCTTTGTCGGATAGACCCAAAAATCCAAGTGTGGAATACACGCTTATTTTAAACTAGGCAGAGAGAAAATAATAACACGAGTATTCACATTCAGATTTGGTCATGCAAATAAGTTTTTATTCATGCGATGTCAGAAAAAGAAAACATGACTTTGTTAATCATATATTCCTTCTACAATGTAGACAACACGCATCTCTTCAATGTTCAATCTCACTATTGTTTTTTTTTTAGTGTATTTTATATTATTAACTCTACGTGATATAGACCATTTTATATTTTTTTTTTTTACTTTTGAACAATAAACTGTTCTAATTAATAAATTCTTGTGTAATTTTATTGTGCCAAGACCTATATAGTTAATAATTTACAATTTAAGAGAGTATAAAGATTATCATATGGACAATAATTTTATTGTGCAACACCCAGCCTTCTTTTGTTGATATAGAAAGATTAATGTTTTCAAATAGGAAATGAATTAATCCACCCTCTGTTATGATAACAATCACGTAGGTAGTTCGTACTTTGATTGATTCGATTGTCCCATTATTGATATTGCTTGACATCAAATTACCGCGCGCAGGTGTCAATTAACAGAGTTTCCTGGAATTAGCCCGGATGTTCATGTCTGTTATGAACATGATTACTTGGTCCTCGCTTCTAAACAATTTGCATGTACCGAATGTGAAAAGAATTCTTCAACTTTAATTGGCCTACAATTAATTTTATTAATTTGGTCAGATACACAATGTACACGTAGCTCTCTTCAACTGTTGGTAGTAAACCTTTCACCCATTTATGTTGCTATGGAATACAGCCTCCAAAAACTAAAAAGAGTTTAATCCAATATTTTGCTATTCGAAAAAAAGCTACTGTTTGTGGAACACGAAAGCCTAGGTTGAAAAAATGCCATATGCTCATAGAATGACGTGTGCATGTGGATCTGCAAATGGAGTATAGCGCTTGCAGATTGTGAGTAATTGATTTCTGATAGACTAAATATATCCGCATTGTACCCTTAGAGTGGCAAAAGACTAAAATCATGTTGAGGTAACCGACGGAGCTAGAAATTTTTTTTTACCAGCTACGTGTATGTCTTTTATTGACTGGACACCGTCTTACTCATTTTATGTGACAGCTCTGTTAATGATATCGCCACTGTAATAAAAGTGAAGAATTTCAGGGTATTTTATGGGAAAAAGAAATATGACACTTTAAAGGACCCCAATCAGATTACTTCGTGGTTTATCCACTCAAATAGTTTTCTACTGTGAGAATTCAGTATTTCACGCAAGGAATTTCTTTACTGTAAAGAGAAATCTGCTTATCAAAGCTTGCAAAAAGAGAAGTTATAAAGAGATGACCTTTCTTTAGTGGAAAGATGTTTTATCAAGATCAGTAACATTTCAGTATTGTGTTGTTATCGTGCGCAGGAATAGAGGCAAATGCCCACAGGATAAAACTCCTTCATTCAGTCAACTGAAAGGTCTGGAAAGGTGACTGAATGGCAGATCTATGCCATTCTGTCACCTTTTAGTAACCTTTCAGTCACCTTTCACTCGAGAGGATGAATCTGGTGATTTTTGAGCATATATGAAAAGGTTTTCAATGACGTTATTTCATTACGATTTTGTACCTGCAATAGAATATTATGATAAGAAACTGATCGTTTATGAAAGTTATAATAAAAGGTTTATTATTTACCACAAAATCATACACATTAGGAGAAGCCACTACTTACATATTATATACGTATCTGAGATTAAAGTCTATACATGGATCAGAGGAAAATATGGGTGATTATGAGGAACTTAGAACATGTTCCAAGTAGCTGTATTACAAAGTATGACGGTATGTTTGAATCAGACACCAGAGTGCGCTTATTTAAGAACGTCTTGCGTAACTTGTACGTACGATATTAAACGTTTTACGTGTGTTTTACATAAGTCATATACATAGAGACGACAAAGCTTTACATATTGAATAATAATTTATTTTTCAACAGATAACCCTCTATATAGATATAGATATATATTTGCTTTCAGTTTAATACTAGTAGATATTTGATGCCATAAACACTGTCAGAAACAAGGATTTGGTCAGACTTTAGATAGAAGTGTCTACAAAGAAAAAACATCCTGCGTCGCAGAAAAAGAACTTCAAGCGAATAGGAATTATCTACAGATCTCATCGGTTGAATGTAATGACGTCTTCACAAACAGGTGTTGCAGTAGAAACTAAAGACGGAACCTTCCGAATCCCGACCATGTTTTCCGGATAGTTTTGGGAAAAATGAATAATCTTTTTGACTTCACTTTACGAAAAAATTGACATCTGAAAATAAAACAAAAGGAGGAATTAGAATAATTGTAATGTACAACGTACAGCAAATTTCTGCTCAGAAATCGCAAAAATATAGTTATTTAAACTTTTATTATTTTGAATAACATTACATTCTCCCTCGTTCATCTTCGATTTATAATGTGATAAATAAATAATAATCATTAATTGCAATCTTTAACATATTCTACAGTTTTTCTCCACTTATTAACCTTGCTATTTTTTTAAGTATTAAGATGAAGACGAAGTATAATCATACAGTGTATTTAATATGATGTATAATTGATATTCTATTAAACTCTAACAAAGCACGCAATGCAGCTTTACGAGAAAAATATATTCCGTCGTAAGTCCCCATGAAAGCCAATTTGTTATTAAAAGCCATGTTTTTACAAATCATCTTTTTTTTATACTCATCGGATGTTTCGTGGACAGCAAAATGCAAATGAACGGTCAAGGGATCAGCAAGCAACTCTCTTTAGGAGGTAATTAAGGGCAACATTGTAATTACGGGTGAAAAGTCGGCACATTTTGCCGATCTTGTTGGGATTCTTACGCGAGTCGTAAAGCGGTTTATTAATTTCTTTCTTTATTTTATGCGGGCTACGAACCTTTACACTTTGAATTGCTTCAACAATAACATCAGCCTAAACTTTTCTATCACCGTGTGACCTTGGGGATATTACATGTATCATTTTTTTAAATGATGAAAATATTAATTTTAATTTTAAGCATGTTATTTTTAATACATTATGTATAGATACACATTATCAAAATAAACAGTAAACATTTTAAAATATGTTACTAAAATTCAAAAAGTCACATTGAAACTCATGTTTCTTTCTCTTTAGAAACCAAGATTTAAATAAATCTGAAGAAAGGGTCATTTTTTCTAAAGCAAATTTTGACATGACTTAAACTATGTTAAAATTGCAAGTTTTGAACAAAATGGATGAATCAAATAATATAAGAATGATATACATGAAATTATCACGAATATGTTTTAAGCAATTAACTCAAAAGCCCTTACAATAATTTGGGTAGGGTTACAAAAAAAATCTATGAAGGAAAACGAAACATTTTGATGAAGCGAGTTATAGTTTGAAGTTGTTTCAAATTCATCAATTCTAATTTGGGAACATTATAAAGATAATTTTTAAAGCAAAAATAATCAGTTTTCCTGCAGCCCATCGACGGTCCCTGCGGATTATCTGTTATGCGTTATGGTTACAAGGATAATGTTGCGAATAAACTAATCCGTTTTGCAACACATATATATTCTCAGAGGATAATCTTCAATTAAACCGATTGGTAATTTGAAACCAAAACTTAGTATAAACAGTACAGAGAAAGCTTAACCAGTGTATCACGGGGAATTAATCAGCCAAATTAATTGGACAATTAATAAAAACTGTGAAATTAGGTCAACGAATAATGTTACACGAATTCAAAGGCGTATTGTATATCAAAGTCGTAATTAAATACGAAGAGATTTATAGGAAGCAAATATTGAGAGAGAGAGAGAGAGAGAGAGAGAGAGAGAGAGAGAGAGAGATGATAAGTGCACGCTGAGGAAAATATACGAGATGAGATGAGTGCATGTTCGTTAACCAAACGTTCGTTGACACTTACCACTCTGTGTTGCCGAAATTTGATGACGTAGGTGATTGTCTTCCGCAGTGAGATCTGCTATATTCCTCCAACTGTGAATAAAAATAATCAATGATTAATTAAAATTTTAATTCAGTAAATTCTAACTCATACGTCGTTCGAAAACTGGTGTGATATTTAATGTTGAAAATCAAAAAATTCTAGACCTAAAATCTATAAAGCACAGTCAATCGTGTTATTATCATTAATGCTAAAGAATGAAACGGGTACTTTACAAAAAATATCTTCTAATGTACGAAAGAATTTTAATCCATTGTTTTTATGCCCAAAGCGGTGTTAATAAATAAGAATGCTTTTTCGGAAAATGAGACCACGGTTTTTGCTTCTTGGTAAGTAGCGGACAATATACATGTACTCAATGGGCGACTTTTGCTCGGTTTGGTAACATTAAATTTCCTAACGATTTCCCGATTTTTTCTTAATTTTCCGATGATATTTCCCCAATAAATTCCTGAAAGACATTATAATCGCGGGGGAGGAGAGATCAATATTTTTTTTTTCTCATCCACCTTTAATTTATTTTGTGTTATTTGCAACCAAGCAAGGGATTTAAAGCGCAATTTCATATCATTGCCCAAAGACAAAAAAGGTGATGATAGTGTTGAATTTATCGTGGAAATAAGTTACATGACTTATGAATGAAAGGCCATCAGCTGCAGTTTTTATATCTTTTTTTTTCGTTTAATCTATGGGCATCATGAAGTTTTTCGGGTTATTCCTTTACAATACGCATTTTAATAAAAACCAGCAATGTTTGAAAGATAAAAAGTGGTTGAGAAAAAAACCCCTTACATTTCAAGCAGTATTTGCCATAGACGCCACTACAATAAATATAACATGATATCCCCCCCCAAGTAAACCTGCACCACCTACCCACACACATCCCGAAAAAACTTAAAAACTTCCCGTCAACCCCCACCCCTTTCCTTGTGTTTATAAAGCTGAATGATCACAGCATGTACCGGTGTGTTTCTTTGTCGACGATTCGTTTGTTTGTCAGATATTTAATCTTTATAAATAAAGAGGAAAACAAATCTGTAAAATAAAGATCGAAATCCACATAATTCAACCCAAGAGCGTTGAATAGAAGCGAAGCGACCGTTTGTCCGTTAGACAAGACGACTAACTATTCGACATTCTTTTGTTTCAAAAAGGTAGTTATATTGCTATATTCATGATGGTTTTTTTTTTTTTATAAATACCAAATTTAAAACATGTTCAATTTTCAGGAAAACTGCAACAAATAAGAAAAAAAGATAATCTTTTTTGAAATAAATCTTTGAAATTGTGTAAAGAAAAGGCATCCGGGCGTCTTTATTGTTGGTCCAACTGGCTTTTTAAAGGAACGTTATTCCTCGTTATTGCCACCCACGATATGTAAAATCCACCCCTGGGGCCAGATTCTAGAAATTTTGGCATCACTCGTTTTAGATAAAAAAAAAATAATTATTCGAGTAATTTCGAAAGAATGCGGACTACTTTCTTTGAAGTAAGGGTCAAAATATTGCGTCGCAGAGGTCTTTATCTTTACCTCTAGAATGCAGACGAATTTCTTTTGAAGAGTAATTAGGTCGGGACATTAGGTCGGAGAAAAACAATACAGTCTCCATGCTTAGAGGTCTGAATGGCTAATGATGCGAACTCTTTCGTCACGACAACCATATGATTGAGCAATATGCCTGGCTTTATATCATCAATGACTTGGTCTTGCCCTGGGTATGTATAAATTTTTTTCTCCATTAACACGCAGCGCCTTGATGCAGAAGCTTAGAACTTTATTTGAAATGAGCCAGGAATCTTGTTGTGATAAATAATGTAACGTAGTCACTTTGATGCGATGCAATCATATCTTTTTTAGGGGTATAATCATCACTATGTTTCTAAAGATACGTGCATACTTTAAGGAAAAGTTCACTCAGTGTATTTTTCATGAATATCGCACATACCACCGTTAATGTCCATGTATCCTTACTCTCTTCTCCCCCCCCCCCCCCCCCCCCCCCCCACCAAAAAAAGTGAATTTAAAGAAAAGGAAAATGGCCCAAAGTCATAGTGTCTCTTGCGTAAAGTTGCATGAAATCGACATGATGCCTCCAGTACAAGAGTAGAGTGGGATAATGGTGACGCGATACATTATTGTATTTCCGTCAAAACTTAGAGAGGTTCTTTGAACAAAGCTAGGTAACGCTTCGATTGGTTCATGTGTATTGTTAATGTATTGAACCTGAGTTAACAATTAAGTTACTTACCAAACTCTTAAAAAAAACAAACCCAAATAACCCCCCCCCCCAAATAAAAAAGTCCAAACGAGACGACCATTCACAAATTAGGTAGAATTAACAATATAATGCTTCCATTTCATTCCATGCATTTTATTATTAACTGTAGCAAATAATACACATGAATAGGTAAATTGTACATGGTATCTTCTTCCCTAAAAGACACTTCAATGAATGAACACATTTAATATCTTAAAAACGTTTTACTTGATGATAATATAAAAGTAACCCCACCCCACCCCAACTCAATTACATAACACCCCCGGCCCACTCTTTACTTTGCATGTAAATTTGATACACTGTTTAATGTCACAAACAAAAACCAACTTACCAATATTTGTAAACTATTAGTTACTATATTTGAGAGAGTTAGCTCTCTTGGTTAAACTATATCTGTTATCCCTTCATCATGCCTGTACCAATGATTTTCATCTATTATATTGTAATTTGTACATACTGTGCATATGCATTTTCTCTTCACTGTTTATTCAGTTATGAGAATAAAGTTCATTGTCATTGTCATTGTCATTGTAATAAATCAACCCCGCACCAGCAGTTTATTTTCTCATCACTTAATTTTAAGTGTACTAAACCAATTCAAAATCTGAAGAGATGAGAGTTGTGCAATTACAGTTCTATTGATCAGAAAGAAAGCCTTGAGTGTTAATTGCACACTGAGTTCAATAGAAGGACAGGTGCTTCTGGGTAGGAGACAAAACAAAGCTCCCCCGTCCACCCCATCAATCGTCCATCTACAATCATTCATCAGATTTGAATTACGTATCTGAATTCTGGTCAATTAGTATCACAACGAGGCTGTAATTAGCCCTTCATTTTAATTACTGTTTATTGACCTAGAACTCCATCTGCTTCAATGTACAGGAATGTTTAGACCATTATCGGAAAAAGCAAGAATTTCCATAATCTTACAATTTCCTCTAGCGCGAGTGTATGTATAGGGTAGAGTATGGGAATGGGGGAATATTATTTTCATGTTTGCTTCGCGTTAAGAGAAATTTGATTGACATCCCATGATAAAAATATGCAATAGAAGGGTAATCCCAAGGAAATGTCATCTCTATCTCGGTGCGTGTTGTCAGAAAATAAAATTTGACATTTATATCTGAAAACATTTGGTGTGGGTGATGGTAGCTTCATGAGGCTATGTGTGGAGTGCATTTAGGTTGGTCAAACTAACAAATTGTATTGCCAATACAGACCAGTGTTGTAGTTTTATTCCTGATGGAAATGAGTATTGAAATCGGTCTATGTTGTTAATTAAATTAATAAATTCAAAATTTGTCACGACCTTTACAGAAAATTACCCTATGGCATATTTCATTAAAACAGCAATAGGTCTTGGTTTCGCAAACGAAAATAAATCAGGTCATTGAAATATTTACGCAAGCTCAATTAGAATATTGGGAAATAACGGTGTAAAAAATATATTAAGAAAATTGCATAGCAATCATGTACTTGTGTCAGCGCTAGCTTATTGTTTCGCAGTAATATATAGAACTGCTCTATCATTAAATGCCATATTCAAAATTGGATTTCGGAACCCTTTTATTTTGCACAAGAGAAAAAGCAGTGGTTAATGCATTTTACAAGATTCCTGAAATAATAATTTTTTTTTTTAATTTTGGTTGGTCGAGTAATGTCAGAGGAGTGAAAACGAGTTTCCCTCAATTGTTGAACACAAACATGAAAATCATACTATGTATCTATGGCACTGATTTCAAAACCAAACAAAATCACGTGTTTATAATTAAAAAAAAAAGTCTTAACTCAATAACCTCCTACCCCACAAAAAATTACAATCAATAGAAATAAAACTAACAAAAAAATACCCCCTCCACGAACCCCTTCAAAAAAATCCATCAAATTAACACCCTTTAAAGAAATATTTTTTCTTCTAAAACAAAAGTAGTGATTTTTTTCTTTAAATATCTGTATTGTTATAAACACCTATTAAATGAAAGTGCAATTACAAAAAAAAAATCTTTTTTTTTTGGTTTCCGATAGTTTTTTCGGGAGAAAGAAATAACTCATTACGCGAACTGCAATAAAATATCCGTTGTTTAACATTGTTTTCAACAATTCACGCACAATAAATCTGTTTTTCAGCAAAAACGATTTCCAAACAATTTTCAACATGCACAACAATCTTTGTTAACAAATATCATTCGCCAAACAATTTCTCCCGAGATCGCTCAAAACTAGATTTAAAATTTAAATTAATCCAT
Organism: Magallana hongkongensis; assembly: GCA_016163765.1. Classification (NCBI taxonomy): domain Eukaryota; kingdom Metazoa; phylum Mollusca; class Bivalvia; order Ostreida; family Ostreidae; genus Magallana; species Magallana hongkongensis. The sequence goes on from WFKH01010211.1 coordinate 47,520,764, forward strand.
TTTAGTTGTTTCTTGCATAAAAGAACATTTGTATTCAAAGCTTATCTTGAGCAATTCTTCGCTAATTGTTGTTGCGAACAGAAAAGGCTTAATTAAAAGGATTTCTCTCTTTCGTGAGACGAGATTTTTTTTCTCATAAGGTCAAGCATATATATTCCCAAGTCCGCGACATTTGCAGGAAAAGCTTGTTAGTACCAATAACACGAAGCCAGATCTCATTTATTACGCCAAAAACCCCCTAAAACATCTCCATCGCGTTGACGTTTCCAATTTGATTCTTGCGGTTTAACGAGCAACTGGTACTAAGTCTCGCGAGACTGCGCGATAGATAGGGGAAAAAACTAAAAGGTAGAGCTAGCTATCCCAGAAGATCGACAAAAACAAACCTACGGTTCAATTACGTTAGCACCCCAATACAATCAAATTATATCACCAGTACGACCGTAGCGGGACTTGATTAGTCTTCTAAATGTCTTTTTTTTTTCTCTGCCAGGAAGTATAATGACATTTCTGCGAGGACATGTTAGATTGTTGATAAGTGGGATTTTCGAAATGTTAAGCTACCATGGCTGATGCTGAGATACCTGTTTAGTCCATGTGTTTATCGAATTGCTTTTTGTTTTGTCGTGCAAACACTAGTATTACATAATGCGCATGTGATACATGTAGAAACAGTACAGGCCTTGCCGTCTCGACCAAAGGTAACAAAATTCCTAATTTTCTGATAATAAGTTCTCTCTTTAAGATTAATTATACACATTATATCTTATACATAACAGCAAAATAATAAAATGATAGAAAACGAAATTTGAAAACATGTATTTCCGTTCTTTTATACATGTATGATTTTTGTTCATCAGTAGAAAGCATTAATTACATTACTGAAAAACTAAGACTTTTATTACAAAAGAAAACGACCCAATGTCACACCATTGGTAATGTATGTATACGGTATTTAATCACGTTAGCCCTTAGCAATCTCTTTTGATGGAATATCCGGACATTATTTCTTTATACCATCATATTAATTTAATATATTGGCGTATCAAAGATATCATAAGAGAGATTTGTCAGGCTAAGGGGAAATTGACCTGGTTTGAGTAAAAGGAAGTCTGGTGTTGCACCATTACACGCTGTAAGCCACAGACTGCCTTACTTTGATTAATTGAATACAGGTATAAGATTTGTGATTGTGTGAGGAGTAAGCAAATGATCATAATTCTCTTTAATAAGCTAAAATTAAAATAAAATATTTAAAAATTTTTTTTAGAGTGAACAAGATACTTGGTACCTTTTTTTTTTTTTTTGCTTTTTCTGAGAGTTATTTTTTTTGGGTGAAAATAAGGCATGATATTTTACTTAAATGTAAACAAGACATTTAGTGTCATTAATCATTTAGTTTGTTGACTTTTTCAATCTAAAAGTAAAAAAAAACCTATTTGAAGACAATTTATACATTATCATGTACAATTATAATAATATTTAAAAATCAAATTAAATTAAAAAAAGGGATGAAAGAATGCGACAACTGCGATAAGTGGATTGTCTCCAAAAAAGACCTCACACAAATAACCTTTACGGCAAAGCTAATATGATTTTGAATTTTGATCATAACATATCAAACTGCATCACGAACCTTTATATTTTCTAATTACTAAGCTTCTAATATATATTTAAGTGTTCCTGGAAATGAAATAAAAAACAAAACAAAACAGAAAAAAAACACCAAAAAAAACCCAACAACAAAAAAAAATAAAAAAAAAACCCACCCACCCCCCCCCCCCCCCCAAAAAAAAAATTTAATAAAACCACAAACACAACAACAACAAAACAAAAACAATGCTATTCTGTTATGTATCTAATTGGTCGGGAAACACATAGTAGCCCTTTTTTTTTTATTACACCGACATCTTTAAATATATTGCATGACTACAAAATCCTTTTTTTCATTTTTTGAAGACTTTGTAGGTAGGCATTTGACTGCTTCATTCTTTTTTTGGATAGAGTCGAATTTTTAAGACAGATATTTCTGAATTATATGTACAATAATGCTTAATAAAGTGACAAAATGAATAGATTGAAATATTTCTGGATCATTTTGTCCCCATCCTCCTTACCCCCTCTCACAAACACGGAGTTCAAAACACCCACATAAATCAGCCTAATGCGATTGAAACAACCCAGAAAGGTAACATATATAAGGTGAGCCATTATAATTAAGCCTGTTATCAATATATCCACTAGAATATCACAATTCACTGGAGCTTAATGAAAATATCTTTGTTTTCATTCGATCAATTTTTATTAGCTGTAGCAAGGAAATGGTAAAATGAAAGCCTTTTATCGGTTAATTTGTTATTACAGAACATATATAATATCTTTGCTGAACTTAAAAAAACAGGCCTACTCGATCAAAAGTAGGCTTATTTATACACGTAGTAATACAAGAAAATGCCCAGTGCTCACGATTACTTACGAGACACGGAAGTCTCTATTTGGACTCTTTAAGTCAGTTTAAAGTAACTTAACATTTAAAGATCTTTTTGTTTTCTTTAGAAGATTACAAGATTGAACATCGATGACGAAATATGAACACAGTTTTTCCAATTGAGGAATGTTGAAGGTTTCATCAAGTATTATGCGTCTGACTTGAGTTGCTATTAAATAAAAACAGCCAATTTATAAAACTCTTGACAATGTACTATTTCTCAAGCTTATGCCATCTTTTTCGTATGACATCGAATTCCCCAGAAACAAGTACGTAAGCAAGTTAAAACACCTGACCCACAAAATGTTCTACTAGTAGTCTTTACACCTGTATCATATATTGAACCTTATAACCAAAACTGACACAAAAAACACGCGTAAAATTTATCTCACTCTAGAAAGTACATTGTCTATCTCCAAATGCACTTTTATACTTTGCACTTTTTCTCACAAGAAGCCATGTACTAGTAATTATTGTAGTCACCATATGCTCATGCAGTTGTTGTAGCTAATTATGTATTGTCCAATAAGAGCCTATATGCATGCAACCCTGTCAATTATATCTAACTGTTTTCTACATAACCTATTAAACCTCTCTGGTTTTTTCCATTTATATTTGTATTCCATTTGATCAATGCTTGTACTTTTCAGATCAAGAACGAACGTAGATATGTACTATATACTAAGCAAGTTTCTGAAATTATAATATGGTTAATTTGATATAAAAAGTTTCAAACTTCAAAAGTTATTTGAAATTTTATCTAATTAAAGAGTATCATATTTATTTAGCAAATTAGGACACCCCGATTTATGTGTACAAAGTTACATTTAAAGTTTAAAATTTATCAATATAAACTTAACTATAACTACAGTTTATAGTTAAGTTTAAATTGATAAATTTTAAACTTTTAATGTAACACAAATATCAACACGGTTCATACAATAATGAATGGACACCACTTTAAATGTAGTTGCCTTTTGCATCAATAAGTATATAAATTCCTAGTCCATATCTACAATGATTTATACGTGCACTATTATGATAAGTATTCTTTTTGAACAATATTTGAACCGATTTTAGATCAATGTTTTCCTGGTCAAGAGGAATAATTCAGAAACGTTTATTGAACATTTCTTTTGTTACAGCTCGCTTTAAACAGAAAGTTGAAGAAGAACATTGGTTAAGATTGGCTTATTTTTAACATTTATAGCCGTCAGAATTTAGAAACTCGCGTTTCTATATACAACGAACGGACGTTAGATGATTTTGGTACATGATATTTTTAGGGTATGTACTTTTAGCAAGTCAAAGCTTAATTTATACATGTTCATAAATGGAAATCATGCGGACCACTCGTTTGCAGGCAAGCTAGCAACAATTTATGAAAGAACCATGATAACAGTTTGAAATGAATGTTCTCAAATGTAATATAAAAAAACCCAGAAAAACTTTTCGTTCTTGAGTATGGCCAAAAGAAGAAGACAAATTGTTCGAGCGTAACCAACCATAGATCAAACGTAATTTGTCAATGCATGTAGTTAAAGACTTTGAAACAAAACTCTTACCTTCAAAATCGTATTCATTAGTTGCTGTATCTGATGTTCTAAATCTGGACAGGTGGAAGGTTCTGATCTTTTTCCCCACCCTGGGGCTCGTTTGCCCCACCCAGGCGCCCGTCGTTCCACAGAAATGTCACTATCTGACCTTTTGCCCCAGCCAGGTCTCCGTTTGTCCAACACGCTAAAAGAGTCTGAAGGTATACTTGAATAAGAAAAGTCAGTTTCACTCAATTCCGGAACTGTTCGCTTGCCCCAGCCAGGTTTTCTCTTTTCCATCTCTGAGCGTTTTCCCCATCCGGGTTTTCGTTTGTTAACTTCCATTGCATTTAAAGCGTCCATTAAGTCTGATGTTCGTTTGCCCCAACCAGGACGTCGTTTTTCAATGAAATTATTAAGCTCCTCGTTAAAACTTCTTTTACCCCATCCCGGAGCCCTTTTACCCCAACCCGGTTTACGTTTATTCATTTCAAACTCATCTTCCATACCACGCTTTCCCCAACCAGGTTTTCGTTTCTCCATTATAGAATTCGGTAAATCATTTGACTCAAAGTCCAAGCCCCCTCTTTTACCCCACCCGGGTCTTCGTTTGTCTATGAGTTCATCATCAGTAGAAACAATTCCTATTACGAGCGCTATTACAATCAAATATAATGACGCGGATTCCATTCTTGCCGCTGTTGTCAAACGCACACCGATTACTGATCCACACCAAACACCTCGTGCTCTTTTATCGTTTATATCTTGTCATAACAACTCATTTTAAGCTTAGATGATAATAAACTCTAACATCCCGCGCGTGGATACGTTTCCAGTCAATCATTAGCCAGATTGACCAGAAGGGGGCGTGGCCTTTATGAGGTCTCAAATGAGCATCAACATGTAGGCACAGAATCAATTTTTTTTCATTTGTCGTTTTTCTATAATCAACCCAGCTTTTGTCTTATTGGTTACGAGATATTAAGCCATTAGAAAATGTTGTCATGAATAATTGAAATCGGAGGATTTTATGGAGGGCATTTTTAGCCTCGTTTTGACGTGTCTTATTACCCCGCGCGTAGTTTGTTAATACTACATCGAACGTCATGTACATTACATATACGCTATCTGTGAATATGCCAGTTTTGGCTCTCCTAAAGGTGGGTGGATCAATACACAGAGATAATGGATACCGCCCTGGGTTTCTGGGTTTTTGCATTAGTTCAATTAAAGAATTAAGACATTTGGAATGCTCTCCAGTGTCGGAATAGGAATTGATGTCACCCTTTACACAAACACAAAATATATTTAAGAGTCTCCTTTTTGATAGCATCAATTTTTTTCATGAACTTGTAGTACATTTGTTAGCTTTGAGATAAAGAAAAAAATCCCCCAAAAAGACAATCTACCACTAACCTATATCTTCATTTGTTTCATTGATTTAAAATAAAGCTATTTAAACTTTTAATAGCAATACAAAAGATGCAACAGTGCAAAAATCGCAATGCGGTTTATACATTATCACGTGGGTGAACAGTATTGTTTTATTAAACAATTCAACAAAATTTCAGAAGCAAAACGAAAAAGATCAAACTTGAAAGCCATAAAGCCTGTCATAATGATGTTGAATATTTGACGCAAGATTGCGTATTTCATTACATTTAAAAGAAATTTTAGTGGGAATATGATATTGCCAACACTAAATAGATGTATGTTGGTAACTGCACAAGTACAGATTTAGACAACCTACATATACCAATGGCCAATGTTATTCGTACCTAAATGAAATAAAATTTTGAACTTGAGAAATTGCTATACAGTAAGGATGTAAAAAAACAAACAGATTTTTAAGCATTAATTTATTAACCTCAAATACAATGACACGTTTTTTTTTTTATTAAATTAAATCTATAATTTTAATAATTGAATGAATTTCTTTTCTTTTTTTCTGATCAGAGCTTACGAATAATGATTTAAAAAAAAATAAAAAAATTATTTGCTTGATATGCAATTACCCGAAAAAAAAAATTGAAATGGTATACGCATGTATATATGCTTGTCTAAGCCTGTCTGTTTCATTTTCGGACTTTCCGCCATTGGTTCATTCATATAAACAACAAATGTTCAAATCTCTAATACATAATCAGCGTACAATGGAGGTCAAAATTAAATTCAACTTGTTATGATATATGATCTTGATTGTTACATCATTCAGAAAAAGTCCACGGCCTTGTTGAAATATCTCTAAATAACTCTATTTTTGCTCCTAAAATTAAAAAAGAAATTTGAAACCTACTCTTTTGTAATGTCCTTTTTTGAAAAAAAACCCCAAAACAAAACAATAAAACTAAAAATAACTTTATTTTTTCTCCCACGATTTTCTTGCATAACAAGTTTGTTGAAGCGTCAGCTTGTAATCTGTTAATCACGAGTTCGAGGCCAGTTTGTTTTCTTTTCAATAATTTTTACCTTGAAAAGAAAATTTCGAAAAGCATTTTATGACATACAAACGTCAAACAGTATTGATATTTTATATCGCATATTCTAGCTTGTCTCGAATATGCGCATTTATCTCAGTACCAAGTTAACTGGTATATGCTTTTCCGGAAATATTCAGGTTGAGCATATAAAATCTTGCTACTTACTTCACCAGGCTACATCCTATAATATTTAAAGTATTCATGGTAAGGCTGCTTTGAATTAGTGTCCGTCATTTTCTAGGATATTTTTCATATTTATTATAAACTTTTAGTATGTTTAAGTCTTTCGGTTACAAAATAGTTATCGTAAGAGACCCGTTTAAAACTACCATACAGAGGCTGTAACATGTAGATTAAACTGACAAACTTGATAAAGAAACCAATTTGCGAATAAATGAATTTTTGAGGATTTTCTTGATACATTTAATTATTGGAAATATGAAATTTTTATATATGCTATGAAGAGCAAAGGCTAAAAGTAAAAACAATATATAAAAATTAGGTTATTTGTCTGGTCCAGGAAAAACTTCTGTCATTTGCTATCCACGAATGCGCAACGAAGTGTTATATTATAAAGCAATACAAAAAAAATACATATCCTACATATCCTCTTCTGTGAAAGAGGATGTCAAAAAGAGAGTAATACATGTAAAACACAGGTTTATAATTCATACCTACTATAGAAAGACTATGTGGTGTGTCATGTTTAGGAGGTGGGATGTCAATTTTTACTACTTTGATTAAATCAAATTTCTCTGAAAAACCCGCAGCTCCAATTTTCCAAAAACCAAGATCTACGAATGTACATTGACGTTATCTTTTGTTATTTAACATCTCTCGTACCACTAAATTCTGTATATTCTGACAAAAAGTTGTGACGTGTTTTCTATCAAAATAAACAATATATATAATTCTAGCTTAATATTTTTTGTCTTTCACAATTTTGTAATGTAACAGTGTAACAATTTAAAGCCTTCGCTCGCGATCTGCAAATCACGAGTTTCAGACTAGTTTTTTTTATACAACTTTATTTAATTTTTACCTTATCAAGCTTTTTTTTTCAAATGCATTTTGTGATCAATTTTTAAAAAAATAGTATTTTGAATATGATGTCGCTCATTCATTTGAATATGTCAAAGTGGAAATGATATGTAACTTATGCATAATGATATCGACATATTTGTTTATCTAACTACGTACATGCAGCTCAGTAGTATGGGTAGGCAAAGGCTACACTATTAAATAATTTTATTTTGTGCTGCATATATACTTTAAGAGAACTGGATGGTCGTGGTTATCTCTAAGCTAATTTAATCTTCTTTAGAAGAAGAGCTCTGTATAAGATATAGCAAAATATTCAAAGCTAAAATTTATGGATATTACCTTTACTAAATGATAGTTTATAGCTAAACAAATCATATATAAAAAATTAAAGATGATCCAATTGTAAATTTGTTGACCATCATATTATATTATATATATTTTCGATATGCATTGTAACATTTTTCGTTAGTATTGTATGATTTTTATATGAATTATATATATATATATATATATATATATATATAATATATATATTGAATAATTTTTTATTTGTATTTTGTTTTCTTTACATTTGTATTATAACACTGTGCCGGATAATTATGCAAGTGCCAATGTGGCATTTTGCACCCGTCTAAGATGAAAGTCTAGAAATATTCAAATATGTCTTATGATAGTCCATTACTTAAAGTGTTTGCAACCACTTTTGTTATTACTGTATCTCACCTGTCAGGTGAGATATTTACAATGTACCTATACAAAGCAAATTCCTACAGGGAAAAAAATTCCACAGGAGAAAGGTTACATACTCTCTAGGCAATGGTCTATCATTTGGTATGGATTTTTACAAAACTGCATCTTAAGCGGGTGCAAAAATTCCATCTTGCACTAAAATAATTATCCGGCACAGTACTTTTTTTTATATTTTTTTTAATTCCTGTTGTTTAATTTCTACTTTTTATGCAAAAAATAGAAAGTTATTCAAAAAAAAAAAAATAGAAATATTATGCAAAACAAAGGATCAAATAATATATTGCATCATTTGACTGAGTACAGACCCAAAGTTCCCAAAAATCTCAAAGTCGAATGCTGCAAATGAATTGCAATATTGTTTTAAAACAATGTTTTATTCTGGAAATTGCATTTTATTATTAATTTTATTTTCAAAATTTATACACATGCAAGGACATCACATCTTCAAAAATTAAAGCGGCAATGTCACAATTGAAGTTGACAATTTTTAATTTTACGTTTTACATTGAACTTACTTAAAGGTGTTTTTATTGGTCAACCATATTTGAATTTCGGTTGTCAAGTTTCAAGTAAATAACTCTTACAAAAAGGATTTGTGTCTTTTTTTTATGTCTACATGTTACTCTATAGATAATACCATATTTATAACATAATGAGATGTGTCAACAATTGATACTGTCTAGTGTGTTAATGTTCTTAATGACACTTTAACACAAAAAAGTGCATGAAACCTGCTTACCGAACTAATATAAGAATTCCTTGCACAATATTTCGTTCGTACATGTAACCCGTCAACTAGCTTTATGGATATTGGCCGACCAATGAATATACTCAGCATTGTAAACTTTGAAAATTGATCGGGGTGGGGGTTGATTTAAATGAACTTTCTGTTTGTTTGGTTTTTTGTTTTGTTTTTTTTTTTTTAGAATTTTCAATTCAAAATCGAATCAAACAATTTTGAAAAAAAAAAAACAATGCTCGAGCCTAATATGTATAATGAACTTAATACATTTGCATCGTTTTCTTTGCCTTTTATAACTTGTGATATTTCATGTATAATATGATGGAAAATATAATTATAGGTTAAAAGCAATTGTCCAGATTCTTTATGTTTTACGAGATGAAATGAGAGGTATTGACCCATCATAATATAGAGTTATATTGCCGCCTAATTTTAGTACATGCAATAGAATTTTTGCCAAAAGACAAAACTAAAAGCAATAATTCGGTAAATGGCTATTAAGCTCCCCCATATCTCAAAATGACATTTCTCCAATCCTTAATGTATACTGATGAACACCACAGTCTTTCAAAGTCTTATAACTTAAAGAATCTTTAGTAAGGAATCTTAAGCTATAAAGTCGGACACTCGTATGCATCATTGTTTAAACTAAGTAAAATCTAATTAAACTTATGTTAAGGTGTAATGGGACACCTGTTGATATTAATATGGATAATAGCACATTATAATCAAAATACTATCACCGTTCTAGGATTTTCAAATTTTACAATGTTTTACCAACTTTTTTTTGGAAAGGTAAACATAATAAAAGGTATAAATCTATCTGTATAAACAGCACGTCTTTATTTCTCTTACGGTGCTCTTGGTTCACTTGTGCATAAAAAAGTCCAAATTATTATTTTTTTTAAATACGTATTTTTACTCATCATTCGTATAAGAAAAATAATGTGCAATGCCATTTTGAATATTAACTACTGTACTAGTTCTTTATGTAGGCCTACATTCATGTATATTTCAAATTTTTTATATACATGCATATTACTTTTTATCTATCGTTTGAAATATATGGGTGTCGCTTTGGTTTGTTTTTATTAATGCATAAAACTATGTTTCAGCCAAACCAAAGTTGATTGTATGAGGTGCTAAAGCAGCGTTGGATTAA
>WFKH01010211.1:47540964-47567961 GCA_016163765.1 Magallana hongkongensis
AACACAGCTCTGATGCAGACAGCTTTTCTAGCCCCATTACTGACCGGACTTACAAAATATTTGGAAATACTTTTTGCCGTACTGACAACTGTACGTGTGGGAAACAGGAGACATCCGCAGGCGCATCAATAACCATCGTTTCACCATCAAAACTAAAAAAAATTAAAGAACCCGTCGGGGAACATTTTAACTTAGATGGTCACAAATGGGAGGACATGATGGTTTTAGTTATTCATCACAACCCAGATTGGTCAGATGCGAAGAGAAAAAACAAAGAAAAGTTTGCATAGACTGAAGTCATTCCGCCCTGACGGCATGACCAAATTAAATGAACATCAACTCAAGTATCTTGATTATCACCATCATCATCTTTTGACTCTATGTACAAACTATCAATTTTTACTAATTCAACTTGTGAACCCGTTCCTTAATCGGTTCTATTTATACGGATTCCTTTTGTTTTCTTTTTATTTTGATATTTTCATTTGTTTTTCATCCATTTTTTATTCTTTTATTTAACTCCTATTAGTTTTTACACTTTTGTGAATATTTATTTGTTAGTTTACAGAGTATGTCTCCCTTACAAACCTGTATTACGGGTTATCCTACAAGTACAATTTAATTAACAGCAACACCTAATCAGCTAATTAATTAATTCGCGTTATCTTTCAGCATTCCTTAACAGACCGCCCGCTGCGTCGGACGTGGGTTTCATTTCTCGGTCTTTTTATCCTGAATACAAAGATGTAGTTGCCACGTCTAGATCTAGTGTATTTATATTATTTAGATTTTAGTTTAGTGGTAGTTTTGTTAATGTTTTCTCCTTCCTTATGTAGTTTTCAATTTGTATTTTTTGTCCTGAAGAAGGGACGGGTCGTCCCCTAAAATTTGACAATTTTTTACTGTATTGTTCGTGTCGTTGGTTATTTTTAGTGCTGTTCGGTTCGTATGACAATGGAAAGTTAGCGACATGTTTTGCGCCATGTTAGACCAACAAGATAACCTGAACTAGACCCCGTGCCATAAAATTGAATAAAGCCAACTTTCGATCCAAATCCACCTTTTATCTACAAATTTCTTCCGTAACAGAGATACCGACCGAAAGTGAGCTCGTCTTAGTTTATGGCCCTGGTAACAGGATTCAAAGCATGCAAGTCTTCTTTAGCCACAACTCCTGAAAGGATACATTTAAAGATAAAGTGACAAGTGCTACCAATAAAGTTTGCAAGATATGAACAGTAAATCTAGACAAATGAATGATTTATTGTGTACGAAATGAAAATGAAAATCCTCTAGGGGCATTATTAATAAAATTTTCAAAAGACGATTCTTCTACCGCAAACTGTGCTGAAGTTAAGAAAAAAATGCAACAAGCTGTGACAGACGGAATAACGATTGTGTTGGGGGATTAGGTGAGTGAAACAACCATATTCCTAAACATTTTAATCAATAAAAAGCAACACGAAGTTATATAACAACTAGTCTTAATAATGATAAATATCCGATGCTTATTCTTATTAGTTATTAATCTTTAACTTTTATGATGGCATAGATTGTTTATAATATGCACACAATTAGAAAGGCGCATGTAATTCAGTTATAAAGTAAACTCAATTTAAGTTTAAAAATCTTATGACATTTTCTCATTCTTCAAACAAATGGTGGTTGTGGTTTTATTTCTCATGCGCAAAATATCCACAAAAGAATTATTTCATTATTTCGCACATTGTAAAAACCAATCCAGTGATAAATTTTACGTAGAAAGAAAATAGAGCTGATCAGTATTTGATTAATATATGATCATCCTCCCATGAAATATCAAGTTAAACCTCCGTGCATCACGTCGCCAGTTTGTCAAAGGGCAAAGGTGTGCAATGTGATATACCAAACCTCCGTCTTTCCTTTGCTGTTTGGTTAGCTGTGAACAAAAACTAGATAAGTACAACTCATAAAAGATTAAAAGGATATCCTGTCTCGTGGTTAGCTAGCATTTAGGTCTCATCGTATGGCTTTGCTCTCGCTTGTTGCTTGTGATGCATGATCAATTATGTACACAAATAGGGATAAATCATAAACAAGTACGAAAACAGAGAAAAATTATCTCTTCTATTTGATCCCAAGTTGTTTTATCTTTACCAGCTAAATTCAAATATCATCTCCATGCAAATTGTTTTGATCTCTCTACACTTGGACAATGTAACCTATATATAAATTTATAATACCCTAAAGAAGTGTAATTTTAAAAAAAAAACTTGATAAAACGTTCTTGATACATTTAAAATTGAGATTTTTACGATTTTGATCTACATAATTGATTAGAATAAAAATTGAAACAAAGCAGATGTGATTTGCCCAAGATTGATTGACATTTATCAATCACAACTTTTACCATCGTCATATGAAATAATGCTGATTACAGAAGGCAAAAAGATAAATAGGTCTTCTAAAAACTATATTACATTAATATTTGTAACACTACTCTTCTTCTTCTTTTAACAATATATGACAGGAATGTGGCATATATCAATCAGATGGCCATATTACTTGTTGATTAAAGAATATTACATTATCTCCACTGACTTTGTCACAATGTTTTACCAATAAAGATGATCCGAATCCCTGACATTCTTAAGGAATTATTACAGCCTAGAGAACTGTGTTGTTCTCTTTATATGAGTTTAAGTATATGGTACACGTGTGATTTTAGGGGGGGGGGGGATTTATTAAGAATGCCTGAAAAACATATCTTAAAATTGTATTTTGTAATGATTTAATCATTGTAGAATTTTCTGACTTCTTTTACCATTGATGTCTCTCAATAATGTCTCCTGCTGCCTTTTTCTTGTATTTATATTTGCCTTTGTCATAAAAACCCTTTCATTTCACACATATCAGCACTTTTAAAACCAATTGATTAAAGTCAGCTGTTCTAGCGTACCAGAACAGCTGATTTTAATCAGATTGTTTTAAAACAACAAAATACACTTTCGCAGGAGTAACATGTACATTATTTAAAAAAATAAATGAATTCAAATTATACTGTAAATGTATGTTTAAATTGTAATTATATAATTAAGCAAGTTTTTTCTTGATTTCTTTTATTATTTTACAAGATAAATACAGATATATACGATTCCTAACCTAAATAGGTCGTCTTAATCATCTTAAAAGTGAGATCACCTTACGTTATATGTACATGTATTTAATGTTAGTCAAACAATTTTGGTTTGTATAATTTATTAAATAAAAATCATTTACGAGATGCAATCATGACGTCAATGCTACATGTATACATACATCAGACAGATAAAGGTACTTTGTAATTATAGTGATGCCTCCTCATGATCAATTGTTTTCTTTTTAGAAAAAAAAGAATGAAGGTGGTATGAGACACCTCCATATTGTGATGCACTTCTTTTCGAAATAAACGATAAAATCAAGTATTATCTTATAATTTTGTTCTTTCTCAAAATTGTTACATGTACCTAACAGCGTCGAGAAATGGGTTAGAACTACGAATCTCTAAGTAATGAGTTCAAATCCCGCTGCATGGAGCTTTTATAATTTTTACCTTTCCCAAAATTTGTAAAACATATCTTTTTTGTAAAATATTGTAAAATTTGAAATTCTGAATTGGTGAAAGCATTTTGTTTATAATGTACATTTATCCACAATAATATCGACAGGTGTCCTATACCACCTTAAAACCCCATTCTAAAAAGAACTACATGCGGTACATGTATTATGCATTTTTAGTCCCCAAAATAAGAGTTCTTAAGAGAGCTTTAGGAATAAGGTTAAGTAAAGTTAGAATCATATTGAAAATAAGTACATGTATGTAAAAAGCCATTACACTAATGACCTCAATATGTAGAAATTGCGTCATGAAGATCTTCTTTATTTTAAAATTTCATGTTTTGGAGCAATAAAATGGATGCATTCCGACTGTTTTTCGACTAGGAAACATTGGAGCGGAACCTTGCTCAAGGTAAAATATCAAGACAACAAAGACAATTTAAATGTGTTTGCAAAATTGCGAGAATTAACCTATGCCATTTAATTGACGTCATAAATGAACAGCTTTTATAAAATGTTTATTGTTTTATGATAATATGATTTTGATATGATACTTGTTAAAAATTGGTAAAAATGAGAGGGGTGCAGATATCTAACCTTATCAAATAAAGTTCTTTATAAACATTTTATCTATCCCCTAAGTCACGGCAGATGAGATGTCACTTTTTTCCTCACCCTGTGTTGTCATAAACAATAGATTAATAGCCGTGATATTGAAATTGAGTATTCCTAAATACCTCATATTCTACAATTTAAAGATGTTTTGTTTGCTGTTGATTTTGTCGTTGTTTTGTTTTGTTTAATGACCGAGGCAACTTTCTTGTAAAAGTAATAAAACAATCAAATAAAAGTGACATTGAAAAGACACGAACTAAGATGTCATAAATTTGTATAAGTCCATTAATAGTTAACGACAATATTCTATGTTAGAAAAATATGTCCACAATTTTCTATTGATCTGGCCAATTAACGAATATATAAGGTAGTATCTTATTCAATGTTTGAAAATGTAGGTGATTTTTCCTTTAAAATGACATTTTTAAGTAAAATTGATCCACGATGTCTGTGACCTAATTGATACCATCATGTTTAAACTTTTTTTAAACTCAAAAAATCTAACTTTCATGCTTTAGATCTGCAATAGTTTTACAATTTTCAATTTTTGGGGGCACATTTTAACCCATACACCCTCAGTGTATGTCCCCTCTCTGACTCCATAGTTTTGATATACAAACAAACTGGAATCTATAAATAAATCTTTGCCTCCTAATTTTAGCTTCGAAAGGTTTGTAAAAAGATTTTTCTTTATTGCTTTACTCCTTAAGCCCGCATAAGGCCTTTGTTAGGCCACGGGGGTATTAGTCGGATTACACTTGAATACTGTAAACGAACTACATTTGGCTGTGTATTCTATTTAGCGCTTTTGGCGGAATGCGGCTTACGCTAAATCGAGTACATCGCTAAATGCCATGCATATATGTATAAGAATTGTCACATTCAGGAATACGCTAATTCAAATCCACGCCAACTTGTTCAAAAACTAATTTCCGCCAAATATCGTACACGCCAAATATAGTACGTTTACAATATATCCCTAGTGCCTCATAATATCACTATGCATTATGCATGATACATATTTGGGAATTGCTGGTATTTTAGTTTAAAAAAATTAAACAACACATTCTATTCCTCAGGTCTCCGATTCAGATGAGCCAAAGACTAGTAAAAAATCAAATCAAGCAAAAACAACGGAAACAGATGTCAAAATAAATATGGCAGTTTTGCCATGTTCTGTTTAGTACCATGTTCCCTCGATTTCGTTTGTAAGTGGATATTAATAAATGTTCATCGAATATAAAAACATGACGTTAATTTGTATTGGTACACTTGTCCAGAACTTTAAGCACTCACAAGACTGTTTTTATTAAGTTCTTGAGAACATTGATGCCCTGTTACAACGCACTTTGTAAAATTACTACTTTGATAAAAAATTTTGTTTAAAGTGCGTATCTGTTTTAAAAGTGCGTTGCCACAATGCCCAAAAATATCAATGAAACCACTGGGTGACAAAATGAATTTCGCTGTGAGCATCTGATCCTGTGAAACGCTTTAGTGTTGTAATGGAGATATTTGTGAGGAAGAGTTTCGTTATATAAGGTGTCGTTTAGAACAACCGTATAGTGAAAGGATCTTTTTCGTCAAACGAAATTCGACCAAAATAAGATTGGCTTAACGCCAAGAAATTGCAAGAAACCAACATTTTTTCATGAACTTTTTAAAGCAGCATATCGTTTTGAAAATGTCAGCATTTTCAAAAAAAAACCTACCTGCTTTTGTTGGAAATGAAAAACACAAGACACCCCTCCCCTCTCAAGATTATATATTTTGTTTAAAATACTTGTTTGGAAAAATGGGGGGAAAGGGAAAAATCAGATAAAGTAAGAAAAATATCTGGTGCACAAGTAAAAAGTAAATTTTACAAGGTCAATCAAAGCGTTCATATCTTCGTGAAGAAGAAATCCGAGAAACAATACCTTTTTTGAAGAAACCTAGAAGAAAGGGTATTGTGTGCATGTTCCCTTCGGAGAAAAATGCACATTGAGCATATGATTCTGTTATAACCTTAAGTGCTGTAATGGCTTATTTCGTAACGACAGTGAAAAATTAGGTTTGTTCCTATCAAACGTCATTCAACCAAAAGAAAATGATCGGCTTTCAGGAAATATTAAGGGAAACATAAAGAAAACCTTTACTAAAGTAAATCTTTTAAATACAGAAATAATGAAGACGTCGAAAGAAGTATGAAAGTTTTTAAGCAGAAAACTTATTTCAATTTAAAAAAAAAAACCCAGAATTTTTTTTTACTTATATTTACTTGTTTGTTAAAATACAAAGTTCTTTTTGTTTTTCTTTGATCTATCAAATTAAAAAAAAATCCTATATTGTATATGTTATCAGGTTATCAGGTTGAAAGATAAGTTTCAATTAATCATAAAATACGAAACGAAAATGAATATTCTATTAACAGTCAAATTTACCGCAGTGTTTTTTTTTCGGAAATGTTCCAATTTTTAAAGCTAAAAGGTTTACCTGCTTTTGATGATATATAAAACACATAAAATCTTCACCTTTCAGGTTGATGTATTTTGTTTAAGACATATCTGTAGTTAAAAAAAAATCATTCCAATAATTAATTTTTTTTTTTTTTGCGTTTTGTGAGTTTTTTTGACAAGGGTAATTCAAAACATTCATAACCTCATTCAGATGAAATTGGAGTCTATACAAGATATTTGATTTTACGTTCAATTTCATTTTTAATTCAGCGCTTTTGAGACATGTTTGAAAGTTTGATGTTAAAAGAAAGAGATGGTTTGCGACCGCTCTTTCGAAATAATGGTTGATAATGTTCTTGTCGCATGACTGGATATATATGAAAATATTGTCAAGGTCATGACCTTTGAGACATGTTATTTTTATGTTTTATCGCGAGTGTATGGCGCTTAGGGGACTTTAACAACCGTTATGTTTATTGTTTTTATATATTGATTACTTCCGAATTTGCACAACTTTTTATCATTTTATGAGTACTAGTGCGTTTATCTTCAACGATTACTTTGAACACTATGTTTTCAATTTCTTTTAAAATGTTTGAAATTAATGATACTAGTATATACTAATTTTATGGTCGAAACAAATTAAATTCTGTGTGACTTTTGATGGTATCTTTCGATTTTAGTCACTAGCATTGCGGGTGGAAACAAATTTCTGCTATTAAAACCTAGATATTTCATGACAAAAAATCAAATTTTTTGTAATGTAATCACGCCGATGTCATCAGTTAAACTCTAAACATTTTTAAAACTAATATAGAAAAAAGATCTAGAGTACGTAAAATTTCCCGGTATGCGTTTAAATCTGTAACAAGAGCTTCCGCTAAAATTTCGCAATTAAAACCTATTAATTTCATGACAAAAATCAAATTTTTGTAATGTAATCACGCCGATGTCATCAGTTAAACTCTAAACATTTTTAAAACTAACATAGGAAAAATGTTCCAAGATCTAGAGTACGTAAAAATTACCGGTATGCGTTTAAATCTGTAACAAGAGCTTCCGCTAAAATTGCTGCATCTATAGACAAACCTAGTGTGGCCCACAGAAACCTTATTCATTTCACCGACTTATGACGTTCGGCAACGCTTTAATGATCAGGGATTATCCCTTTAGATAAAAGTAAAACCATTTCATCCGGGAGTGCCTAGAGTTCAATGGCATTTTTTCTATAACTCTACTTAACTTCAAATGTATCGTTTCACGTATAAACTTTGTCCGTATATGGAAAAACAGTACGATGTGCGTGTCGTTCGCATTATAAGATATACCGGTAAGTTTTCTATGTACTTCATTAACGAAGAGATTGACTTTATTGAAAATAATACAAATCATGTAATACTCCCTCAGCTAAAAAAGCAATGTATAATCAACAACAAAGCAGAGAAACAACACATCACTCCCTTCCATTGTTATGGCAATAAACACAACGAAACAAATCAGTAACAAATAGACGATCCCATATATAGTTTTTAAAAAATGTTGTCACATAATTGTCTATTATATAATTAAATATATTTACTGAATACGTACAGAGAGAGAGAGAGAGAGAGAGAGAGAGAGAGAGAGAGAGAGAGAGATGAACGAATATACAGACAGACGGACGGACAAATCTTCGCTGCAATAATCGCTATAGGAATATTAATTAATATATTTCATCATTTTTATATTATTTTTACATCTTTCTTCGAATTGTTTGTACAAAATATGGAAAAGTGAGTCCAATGTAAAAAACAAACAAACCCAAAAACAAACAAACAAAAAAAGCAAATGTGCAATTGGCCAGAGTGTTACATGGTAAAAAGAGCCATGATTACCGAATAAGTAGACATTTGGTGCATGCATATTTCCAAACATGGTCTTGTCATTTACATTTTGTTTGCTTTTAACTAAATATAGTTTATATCGGATCTATCTTGTGAGAAAGTTTCTATCTGTTAAATTTGGTAGAATACTCAGTGTGTGTAATTTCAACGGCCATTATCATCTAAATAAATTGCATTATCACATAACACGTGTTTTCTGGCCGTTGGTTGATTTTTTTCTTATTGAAAAAAAAAAGATCAATGAAAGAAGAAAAAAAATCGTTGTGTAAAAGAAACTGATGAACTTTATTGAAAAACAAGATGTTATAAATTGTAATTAAATCTATATTTTTTTAACGTTTGTTTATATATCTATAGTCATACTGTATACCAAAAAGTTTCTTACGATTAAATATATTTGTAGATTACATAAATGAATAACAGATATTGCAAAGCAAAAAAAATTTGTATAACATATTATATAACAAACTTGTTCTACATGCTAGAAAGCTATAATTTCACAGCTAACACGAACCAGTACACCATCAACAAAAATGAAAATAACAGGCCTATAGTTCACATCGCTCAGCTGAGAAACATTTTTCATCCCTCTTTCGGCCCCATTATTAGTCCAGGGATAAGCTTAAGAGTTTCAACAAATATAAATTGAATTATAGATTTTTTTAAATGTCTTATTTATATAGAACTCTGCATCTTATGGCCTAACGTTTGTTAAGGGGGTCACAGTTTAATTTTTAAAAGTCTACACTATATCTTTAACTGCTTTGATAGATAGCGCATTAACAATTGAATATATATATACCTTCTTGAAACTATATGACCAGTGATAAGATGCTTGCTTGGTGTAAGAAGAACATAACTTGTAAATTTAAAGACTCGTGCTCCATATGGACACCTGGGGGAGAGCCAAAGTTGCAAAAATTGACTTTTTTCAAAAATCTTTTTCTCTACTTTAATATGCACATCTGAGAGAAAACTTCATAGTTCATATTTATGTTGACCAAGAAACGCTCCACCAATATTGTAAATATCATGTGGCCCGGCGACGACGGTTTTGTTTCCAGGGCAGGGAATAAATAGTCATATAGTGAATGAAAGATGAAAGCATGTTTAAAGAAGAGAATGGAGCTGTATATATAGAGTAAGATATCATGATAGCGCATGAAACAAGAGTTAAGTCTCGGAGGGTAGTGGTTGGGATGAACAAGAGCTGTATTCTGTTCTTTAAATATGATGACATTAAAAAAGTTTGAATACAAATTAAGAAATAAATAAAAGCAGTATACTTTTGCATTCTAAATCCCTAAATCAATCAATAGTTCAATAAATAAAGGTATGTACAAAACATTTTCTAAAGAGAAGTTCACGTTTACAATTTTCTCATCTTTTTTACTATCAGAAAATTATAAAGAACAATACTAAACCTATTATAGGCATTTCATAAAAGTAAAGGATGCATGTAAATACGACTTAATTAACCCCAGCCATCAAGGTAAAAAACCGATTTTTTTTTGACATATTGTTTTTGATTTTTGTTTGTGAAACACTATCTACAAATGACACAATCTGTGTTTTTTTGGTAAATGAATTGTTATCAAAGAAATTTGTTTCTTTGAAAAAAAAAAATTTGACACAAATGACCGTTGTGGCAAAAAAAATGAATCCGATTAAAGAGCTTTATGTGTTAAATTTATCAAGTCACATTAAAAAAATTATTGCGTTAATATCTAGCATAGCACATTATATACAGACAATGTATTATGATCGAAGAAATTCATTAGAAAATAAACCAAACAAATAAAAGTTTCTTAATTTACAGCAAGTACGTATATTTGTAAGTTTATCTTTAAGAAATATAAAAGAAGATGATCTGTGTTTGTAGATAATAATAATAATATGATTATTTATTTCACAATAAAGGATTGTGTAGTACGTTGAATCATAGAGGATGTCCTATAATGATACATTTAAAAAAAAAATAAAAAAAGATAACACAGGTTGGATAATTTTTTTTCACAATCAAAATAGCCATACCTGTATATAAACATATGCATGATTAACGGATATATTTTCTTTTCACTCTTATTACAGTGTACATATTTTTTTTTGACTTAAATTAATTTATTTTAGTGATAATTCTTTTGACTTAAACAAATAGATATTCCTGATCTATAATGCACTTGTTTGTTCTCAGTTATTGTTAAATATACAAAAAGGAAAAAAAGCAAACCGTTGTGTAAACTGTTATTGAAGAACAAGGTGTGATCAAGGTGTGATGAAAGACTACTACGGTTGTTCATGATATCATTGTCGTACTGAATACCCAAAACAGGAGTTACTTGATTTATAAATAGATATATATGTAAAATACCACGACGTTATGACATATATGGCCAAAAACAAATTCCACCCTATTATGGTATAGGTCGTATGACAGTTTGTTCTATCCACACATACTGTAAATGGAAACTGATATACAATTATAAAATTTTACAATATATTACAAATAAATAACGTCAAAGTAATTTAAGTGCAAAAGAGAGACAAAATATATAGATGTATAAATAAGTATATACCAGTCACATATATACAAATGTGACAAGAAATATTTCACAAAGGGGGGCCTATGGCGGAATAGTTCTTAAATTTTGTAACAAACGTCTTTCTAATGTTTTGACGTTGATAGTTGATAAAAATTCCATAAAGACGGCATATTAAATTATTTTTAAGTTACAGTTTCCATGCAAGTCTGTTAAACTATACGCCAGTGTCATTGTAGAGTTGCAGAAGAAAAAACTGACGAAATTTTGTGTTATAAAAGTTGGTCAATCCTATTCATCGTCAGACAGCACAGTCATTTCATTTGTCTTTCTCATCTTCCTTAAAAGCAACCCGTCTCCAGCAAGGAATTAACTTGCAATGAAACAGTCATCTTTTAATCTCAAAATGATATTTGCCGATTTGAAAACTTGTCAGCTTTTTGATACAGCGGTGCTGATGAATTGTCACTTGGTTTAATGGAGTCTCATTTTTCAACACTTCCAATCAATTGGCCTTCGCTTAGCCTTTGGATTAAAAACGAAAAGTCATTGTAATTGGCCACGGTAGCTTTCTCGCAATTAAGTAAATTACCGCGGAAGTTCCTTGCACATGAATTCATTTCCTGGTTTTAACAAGATTTGATTAGTTGTAAAATAGAGAAATTTCTACTTTTGTGATAGATTCGGTGTTAATATAGCATCGTATAACGGAGCTCTTACTAATACTCTAACCAATAACTGGGTAAATGTGCATAGCCGGCTTAGTATCAAATGTTAGCAATAAAACACCGTCATTTCTTTAATCTTTTCATCATTACAAAAAAAGAGATGAGGACTCATTTGAAATAATTGAATATTCTGATAAGCTTTCCAAAATAATCTTTTTATTGGACTCAGCAATATTTGTAGGTGTTTTCATGTCTGATAAATAATTTTAAAACATTTTACACGAAAAATAACAGTTCCAAATATCAGGTCAATAAACGAAGCAACAACGCTCATAAAAGTTTTCCTTATTCACAATGAAATGCATTTTTTATCTGAAACGGTGGAGTGATCGTGAGTGATGGGTTTCATTATCTTTTAGCAACATCATAAATTACCATTTGTCATATTTGTATGACTCATGGTATTAAAGTCGCATCTTTACGATTTTCACGGTCGTCCACACACCAAATAATGTGTTATCTTTTTAGGAACATTTACTAAATAAACGTGCATGAAGTAAATCCGACCCGGAAGTTACCCCTATGAATACCTCCTTTTATAAACTAAGTGTACATGTATTTATGTATATTGTTTTCATCTAGGAATAACTACATGTACAATACCATTTTTATTCCACTATTCAGAATCTGGTACTGCTCCGCAAAAAATCTCTTAAAGGTTTCATTCTGTCAGATTATTGATTATGCAATTAAAATTTGAATGTGGGTATAATTGTGTCTCAATTTGGTTAACAGACTATCAACCGAATTTTCTCGTAAATCTAAAAATTTGCATCTAGAAATTTAATCATGAAAAAAACCCCAACCTAACCATTTGCTAAATCAATTAAAATGATTGCACAAGAAAATTAGACAAAAAAGTGTTAGTGAGTAAATTTGACCATATGCTCTCTCTATTAGTTTAAGAAGTATTTTATTAATAATATATACATAAGTACATGTAATTATATACAGTGAAAATGGATTAAATAGCAAGCAAAGTAGCCTGTATTAGTTCTTTCCATCAGAGATAAATCTACATATGTAACAATAGTATATGTTTGTAGTTTTACAAAGACATTTCGAACTACTAGTAATCTATAAAGACATTACAGAATGTAGAAGTGTGAAACAAAAAAATTCTATTCATTGCACACTCACGACTAGAATAAAGACAAACTAAGGCTTAACACAATAAAACCATCATTCTATTATTTATTAAGGTTACTAGTTTAAAAATTTGCATCATTTAATTATTACATTTACAATGATCATAATAGATGTAGCATGCATTCAAGAACGACTGGGCATTATTTAATATATGTAACAAACATTTGTTTGATAAAGGACAGTGTTATTTTAGTACATATTTAAACAAAATTTAGATTACATTACTTAAAGGGACTTAGACACGGTTTTAGATAATTTTATTTTCTTCTTTTTATATATGAAATAGTTTACTTGCGCATTTTGAATGATTGACCAAAATTTAAATGTTAGAAGTCAAGTTATGAGAAAGACTCAGAGGTAATAATTCAATGTTATGTAAACAAAGTTCGAGTCTTATATTTGTTTACAAATAATGTGAAGTATGGAATTACCATTTCTTTGACAAAATGACTCGTGGCTAACAAGGTAAACTGATTGTGTTCATAAATAATAATATCAACAGAAAAAAGCAACATGATTTGATTGAAGCTTATACCAATAAAACACATATGTAAACAATAGCAAGGCTCGAGCTTTGTTTACAAAACAAAGAATTTCAAACTCTGTATCTTGCTTATAACTCAATATTTGACTTTTAAATTCGGACAAAGCATAAAAATACTCATATTAACCATTCAAAACATTAAAAATAGGAAAATGAAATTTAAAATTTGAGCTCAAATCGTGTCTAAGTCCCTTTAATATATTTTTCTATGATATTCAGTCATCAGATTATTTTCAAAAATGTCCTAAAATATCAATACATGTAATTGTATTTTGATGATTGAATAGTCCATGAAACTAGTCTTCAATAACAAAATTATCAACAGCTGGTACATGTATTATAATATATTATAGAATACGTCATAAAAACATCATTTAGTCAAATGAACAAGTTTCACCTTCTGATAACAGATGGTACATGTATTGTAATATATTATAGAATACGTCAAATCCAAAGATTTACCCAAAGTAGAAAGCCTCCGATGTGAAGTACGTTACCATGGAGAAATAGATACTAAACTAATGGATATTTTTTTTTTCAGTATTATATAAAATTCATATGTTTTAACCAAGAACTTAACAGATCAGAAAAATTCCAACATCTTGTGCTTTACAAAAATCTAGACTATGAGAATCAAAATTTGTGGAAGTACAAATTTTGAATTTCAATTTTTTTTTTTATAAAGTACAATCTGTTTTAAATCAAGGTGAGAAGAAAAGAGGTTGGGGGATTGTATTATATACCTAATATGCAATATCTAACCGAGAAGTTGCGATTGACACGCTTCTTAATCGCAAATATAGTCACCCAGATCGTGACGTCATGCCTCAGATTCCGTGATTCAAAAATCGGCTTACATTGACTCAAAATTTTAAATACAGCCTCATCTGAAAAAAATCGCAATTTCCGATACCAATTACGCTCGCTCACGACAACTTACAGAAATATTGTCCTTGCACCAATTTGTTAATGATTCTGAGAGTTAATCTCAAATGAAGTCCAATCCTGACTGAGCTAAAAAAAAAAAAACCCCGATTTCCCTCGATTCCAACTTTTTAAAGTTCAAATTCATCCGGTGATACATTAATCCTTTCTAAGAGTGAGATAATGATGTAGAATATGTACAAAAAGAGGTGGGTACATCGTGACAAAAATATTTATCAACCACATGCATGTACACGCGAATGTACAATCGAAATTCAAGATGTCTACCGGATATCATGCGGCGTCATAGTACGAAGCAGCTTTTAGTATTATTCGAGTGTCTCACGAACAAAGCCGTTCCTCTCTTTGCAGGCTCGAATTCCTCTGTGGTTAGTGATGAACCAGACCCTTACAATCGGATGGTAGAAACTGATACCTTATATATTAAATAAAATGTTGAGTCTGTATACCTAGTACGTATGTACGTACGTAAATACTTGACATTATACCTGCCTAAAGGTAAAGAATCCAAACCAGGACTTGTAATAGATACCAGCGCAACAAGCATAATATCTGTCTTAAAGAATGTATGACCGTCGTCACAGGGGAAGAATTAAGCAAACTGCTAAGAATATTGTTGGTCTTTGTTAGTTCATAGGGGTATAATTAAAAGTTGGAAATTCCGGATAGGATTTTTGGCTTTGTTACATATTATACTGTGGAATCATGTCATGTTGTGGGGGCCAATTTATATAGATTGTCAACTGTATAATGGTTTCCAAATATTTCGTTAACTCGCCTCTTCGTACAATAGGTTTATTTACATGTAAAAAAGTATCATGTTTCAAAATTTGTTAGGGATGCGTAATTGTCGTTGAGGGCTACCCACGAAATCAACGAAAATTGAGACGCATTCGATCTCTGCATCCCCAAGCTGGGGATGTCGAGCAGATGAAACCATGTTTAACCGTATTTGTCGAGTTTGACAGTGCATACATGAACATGTACCATTTACTTCATGTATGCCTAGTAAGTAATCAATGAATGCAAGTATACACAAGATGATGATCTGCCATTCAGTCAACTGAAATGGTAAATGAATGGCAGAGGTGTGCCATTCAGTCACCTATTAGTAATTCTTTAGTCAACTGAACAAGTGTCATATTCTGATAATTTTCTGCAGTCTTAAATAGAAGGAAGTGCAGGTACGAATTTGAACTTTAGCATTACTCCTTATAAATAGATGTATTAAGACATGTTCTGAGGATGGCATTGTCTGTTTAAGGTGGAATAACACATCATCACAAAATGACTGACCTCTGATCGAAACGAAATTTCGTTTTATTAAAAGGATTGTAGAAATGGAACTATATAAAAAATATTATGTGTGTGACCATTTCTATGTATAATTTGATATACTGTTTAGGTTTAGAATATTTATTTAAATATGTTCAAAATAAGTAGGTTAATAATAATGGAGACAAAAAAACAAGTTTTTTTGAGTGTTGCAACCCAAAAAAGTACATCGATTCTATTATTTTGGAGACGAAGCGGCTAGTAATTTTGAAAGTAATTAAATTGAAAGATTCGCATAAAGAAAAAGTTGTTCTACTAGAAAACGATTAATTATGACCACTCTCAAACCGTGTGTATATATATATATATATATATATATATATATATATATATATATAGTTCAGGTTTTAGCGATAAAGTACATTTTACCATTAAAAGAATTTTGTCAGCTATACTAAGCATAAATTCTATCAGATTTTAGTGTTTCGATCGCAAATTAATGAATGTATTTGTACCTGAACAGAATTCTCATTTCCATACAAGAATAATATTTCAAAATTGTCTCTAAAAATACATACATGTTTACATTGTAGATAAATCGTTTGTGATATCAGTTCTTATACATACATGTTTACATTGTAGATAAATCGTTCGTGATATCAGTTCTCAGGAAATCAAACCGACACGGAGAAAAAACTAAAAATCTTATAAACGTTTTAAGTTTAATTTTCCCCCATTGTAAACTGATCTTATAATAATGTTATCATAATGTTATATTATCATTTTCATTTTATGAATTGGAAACATGGGGTTTTCATTTAGCTCACCCTTGTTCTTTATACATGTATCATCTTCTAAACACGGCACGACCACTTCCACTAATTGCCTATACTTAATACACAATCAAGTGAAATAAAAGCAAAAACCATTCGTAGGCGATGTCGTGAAAAGATGCATAGAATACATAGAATGCATAGAAAAGTGAACACAATTGGATCATGACTTTGAGGAATGGTTTTGTAAAAAGATGATCCACTGTGTATGATTACGTTTACAATAATTTTTTTTCATTTTCTATGCGCTTTCAATCAATTTAATATGCGCGCAATTTAATTAGTTTCTATTATTATATCCCTTCTATACAAACACTTAATTTAGAATCATTTTGATAAATTTCCCGAAATAAAATCCCGCTAAAAAGAAAAGTGTTAGGTCATTCGCCAGCTGTAATAGTCGCTTTTGTTTCGTGTCTCATGTTTAATTCTGAAGTCATAAGATCGAGTCCAAACTACTAATTTAGAGTATCTATTGAGAGAGAGAGAGAGAGAGAGAGAGAGAGAGAGAGAGAGAGAGAGAATGTGTTTAGCAGAAAACATTCAGATCAATCAATCCGAATAACTTTATTTTAAAGAACATGCCGGAGGATTGCGCAAATGCTTGACTTTATTCATATATCATTACAAAAGAAACGTAAAAAGTGTTACGGTCCGTGTTACGATATATCAACCACGAACAACCAGAATAATCTTTAGCAGTATATGATATTTATTAAAGTTTGTATATTATCTGCATATTCTTTTTTATTTTATGTAATCAAGGATATTAATTAAAATCAAATTAAATGCTTTCTTTGTGTTGGAAAATTCTAAGCTAAAAATACAAGGCCATTTATTTGCAAATTGGGTTTGGCAATCTATGGTTAATTTTAAGTCTGCATTTAATATTTCATAAAAAACAACCTATTTAAGTTATATTTTTTTGCTTTCTTCTGGTGTTCAGATTTGTTTTTATAAAAGTTGTTTAAGTACATGATAACTACGTTTTAAAAACCAAACCAGGCGAATAAACTTTAAAACGGTGTCAATATCAACAATAAAACCACGGTTGTTTATCATATAATGTTCTCATTCTTATGGAATTCAAGTAGATTATTTCGAATATTTCACGTAGGAACAAACTAAAAAATATATTCAATATTGCGAGAATAATAACGCAATAGTTTAATAGAAAGTGCCAGATTCTTATATTTGTTAGCACAATGTTATAATCCTGCTCACCTACCAATGGCAGCAATGACTAAATAAATGTATAATGATACCTAAAAAGGTCGGTTGTCATTTTTTATTATCTGGTGTGTTTTGCGGTGATGTAAAGAAACATACAAGCACTTTATAGTTTATTATTCAATTTTCTATGAAAACCAAGACAAACAAGACGAAACTCTGTTTTTCAGTCAACAGAAAAGCGATTGAATGTTAACTGATATGTGACTGAATGGCAGAGTAATGTCATTTAGCTACCTTTCCAGACCATTCAGAAAACATTTAGTTGACAGAATTTCGGAGTTCATCCTGTGAAACCAGGCTGACAAATTAAAAACGAAACTGCTGTCTATGTAACCAAATTCAGTTACAATGTATTGCGTGAAACCTAGAAAAATGCATTCAAGTAGATGTATATTTAATTGACAAAGAACCTGTCTTAAATGGTTATTGCTATATATGAATATCAGTGTTGCAGACAACAACAAACATTGGCATCAAATAATTTATGTGAAATCCACAAAACAAAATTTAATAAATATTAAGCATACATTATATCTGTGCTCTATGGAATTCCATGGTCCTAACCTAACCTACACATACCACAGACATCAGAAACATACATGTTCCAGTAATTTGTGCATGGCAAGGTAACCATTTGCATTTGGTCACGCCCATTCAATCTCTGCTGCGAGGCCTGACGTACATCTAGGGTTTAGTAGTGACCACTGCATGAATAATTCTTTTGCCAGATTATCACTGCTAATAGTAAATATCATAGATGACTCAAGTATCCCCCCGACTTCTTCTTGTGTGGAATCAGTATTTTCATGCTTTCTTTTAGCTTTTAGGTGTGTACCTGAGAATAAGAGTATTAGCCCCTCCCCCCCCCCCCCAACAAAAAAAAAAAAAAAAAAAAAAAAAAAAAAAACATACCCAAACACAAATCCCTAAGTTGAGTTTTAAACAATAATGGTAAAGCACATATGGGGGAAGAACATAACTAATTTAAGATCCTTCTCCTCAGGGCAATACATTTTGGGTAAAAACTAAGAAGTTGATACAATCTTTACAAAGCTTCCTCTCTTCTTTGGCGGTTTTATTGTGGAATTCTTTTAATTCGTGCATGCAGGGGGTCAATGTTTAAATTGAATCTACTTCGTTATCAAAACAGTGAACTACTATTTCACAGTAAACAAATTATCTGAAAATTGCAGCTTTTGCTATAAATGGATACATACTGCATACTAAGCAGTTTTTGTTACTGATCACACCAGAGAATTACAACATTAAACAAATACATGTAGTCACACGTTATAAAATGCGTAGTCATTTTTAACGCTCCATCTTCGTCCTTAGTGCAATCACTTTCTTGGCTTTTATAATCTAACCTTGATGTAAGGATCAAGCTAATACACGTATATTATACAAAATCTTTACTTTTTTAAAAAGGTGTTTTAGTACATGATAACTTACTTCAAAGTTATCTCAGTTTTATCAAGAATTTCTTAAGAAGTAAATCGTTGAAATCTGTGGATAAAACATGCTTAAAAAATACAAAGAAAAAAAGGGGGCGGTGAGTGTACATCCCTCTGAGTTAGTTAATTTGACCTTTTTGCACTAAAATGCAGTTTTCCCTGTATTGACATTTGTCACCCATTCTTCTAATCAAGCAGCATATTTACATCAAATATTATTTTAAATTATGCGCAATGATAAGATTGAATATAGTGATTAAGAAAAATTCTATATAAAGCCGCAAGTTTTTTTCATGACCTTTATGCACATAAAACTGGATTATTTTTCAATAGGAACAATTTAATTTGTAATAAAATCTTTCTGAATATTAACCTTTTTATAAATCAAATGTAGTTTATTTATATAAGTTAATGTCCCCAGTATGTAATTGACATGATAAAACATGGGGGTCAGTGATGTCAATTTTTAGATAGAGGGCTTCAAAGGTAAAATTCATGTAAATTTGGCTGAAAATTTATCAAACCTTTTCCATATATTTGCATGGTTTTACGCTGAAAGTCAATCAAATTCTTTAATATTGATTTCTAGATACGAACTAGGGCCTACAGAATACGTTTCAAACATATCAGAAGTTGAAAGTTTGCGTGCATAAAAATTTGAAAAGAAATGTTTAGTGTTAATAAATTTTCAAAGATTGCATGATTTTAATAATTTTTCTCTAGAAAACCTTCCGCGCGATAAAATAGTTCCCGGCAAAACTTTTACCTGTTTAATTATTTTGGATCAATTTTCTTTATGAATATTGTGCAATAATGAAATAATAATCTTTCTGAGCCAAATTAATAAACATATTTATACTGATTTTAAAGAAAATGATCATGTGCGCAGTGTATTTAAAACACGACGAGTGAGATACCCAAAACCAGGCGAGTAACCAATACAACGGTGACAATATCAACTACGAAGCAATGGATGTTATCATGTACTGTTCTCACTCTTATAGAATTAAAACACTGCCAGATTTCACGTTAAAACTAGAAAGTATGCAAAATTAAATTCAAAATTGTGAGAACAATTACACAATAGTTTGATATTACGTGCTAAATTTAAATTTGCTCGCACAATGTTATAAACATGCTCACCTACCAGTAATGTACTTTGCGACGATGAAAGACGCATACATGCAGCTTATAGTTCACTATTCATTCATTTATGAAAACAAGGACCGACAACAAAGATGAAACTCTGCTTTTCAGTCAACAGAAAAGCGACTAAATGTTAACTTAAAAGTGACTGAATGTTAACTTAAAAGTGACTGAATGGCAAGTTATGCCATTTAGTCACCTTTCTATACCTTTCAGTATACATTTAGTTGAGAGAATGTCAGAGCTCATCCTGTGAAAGCCAGGCTGATAAATTAAAAACGAGACTGCTCTGAATGTAACCAAATGCATTTACAATGTATTGCGTGAAACCTATAAAAATGCTTCCAAGTAATTGTACATTTTACTGACAAAGAACCATTTTATTCCTCATGTCTTCAATGGTTATCGTAATGAATATCATTGTCGCAGACAATAACAAACTTTGGTATCAAATAATTTATTTGAATTCCATAAAATAAAGATTAACAAATATTAGCATACACTTTATCTGTGCTCTCTGTAGTTCTCTGGTCCATACATCTACATGTAACACAGACATCATAAACACTAGTAAATCGTACATGGCAAGGAAGCCATTTGCATTTGGTCACGCCAATCAAATCTCTGCTGCGAGGCCTGGCGTATACGTACATCTAGGGTTTAGCAGTGACCACAGATCAAGTCTTTTGCCAAGTTGTCCCTGCTGATAATAAATATCATGAATGACTAAGTATCTCCTGATTCCTCCAATTGTGGCTCTGTGGAGTCACTATGTTCATGCTTTCTTTTAGGTCTGTACCTGAAAATTAGACAGTTCATGATGGTAATCTATGTCGTATAAGGTTAATGTATGAATATATATAGTTTTTATACATATCGCCATGAAAATCCTTGAAAGAGTACGAAAGGCAAATGAACCATGTTGCTCATCTGAAGAGAACACTAGAAGGTTAAGTTAATGGTGTTTTCAGGTGGGCAACTTGGTCCATTGGCCTCACCGTTAATGTTAGTATCCCATTCAACATTTCATTTAGGTAACCTGAGTCTGAGTTAATCCAGAAACCTACAAGTATTGTTATCCAGTTCTGTCTGTTGTCATGCATTCTGAGCTTGTATTTAAATTAACAACAGCACCAATCTTACAGCTTTTAGGTCTTAATTGGGGTGCAATAAAAAATGTTGTTCAGTCAATGGTTACAAGAGGATTAAAATTTTTCCCCAACAGTTGTATAAACTGCTATATTCAACCTTCAATGTGAACAATACTGGGTCAAGCACAATGCCAACCCTATTCATCCTTGGGCAACTTTTTCAATTTCTGTATTAACTGTGAATCTACCAAAAATACATTTATTTAACTTTCATAACCTTTCAAAAAATAAACTTTTAAAATTTTGATTTCTCAAAATTCTCATAACTTAACTACATTCTATAGTGTACAAAAATCCCCCCCCCCCCTCGAAAAAAAGAAAGAAAAAGAAATAATGCACTTTACATGTACCAGGAAAACAATTATGGTAAAGCACATATAGGGGAAGATCATAACTAATTTAAGATCATCCAGGCTATAAATTTTGTGTAAAAACAGAGAAATTGAGACAATCTTTACAAAGCTGCCTCTCTTCTTGTTTCTTTTGTGAAATTCTTTTAATTCTTGCACGTAGGGGTCAATGTAAAC
The DNA here is from genome assembly GCA_016163765.1 of Magallana hongkongensis. Lineage (NCBI taxonomy): Eukaryota > Metazoa > Mollusca > Bivalvia > Ostreida > Ostreidae > Magallana > Magallana hongkongensis. The sequence continues at coordinate 47,563,002 of WFKH01010211.1, forward strand.
CATAATCTATTTCGTTATTTTAAACAGTAAACTACCATTTCACAGCATTAAAACAAATAATCGGAAAATTGCAGCTTTTGCAATTTTGCAGCTATCAATGGATACATACTGCTTACTAGGCATTATATATTGAAAGACCTAGTAAATCAAATGCCATTGTTTTTCAAACACCTTTTTGTTACTGATCACACCAGAGAATTACAACATTAAACAAACAGTCACACGTTGAAAATTGCGTAGTCATTTTCAATGTTCCATTTTCATCCTCAGTACAATGACTTTCTTGGCGGTTTTATTTTCTAACCTTGATGTAAGGATCAAGTTAATATATAACAGTTTCTTCACTTTCTAGTAGAAAAGGTAAAAACAATTGATGAAACTTTGTACGTTAAAAAAATTCATTTCTTCTAGGTTACAAGTCTGCCAAAGTGATGTTGCATTATCTTTGACAATTGATTTTCGATCTCATCTTCAATAACATGCAGGTACGATTATATATATAAACTTCCTTTGAAAACCACACCTTGTTGCAATTTTAGGATCATGAATTCCAAATTGATATACTAAATAAGACCTTATTTTAATTGAATATATGAAGAAAAAAAATGAAATTTCATATGCAAAACAGTGACTAAAGATTTTTTCTATCTAATTGCATGCGAGGTGTCAATAACAAACAAATTGAACTTTATGTTGAGAATAAATGGCTTTTGATTGGATTAAGGTATAAGACTTCTAGGAGTATTTTCGAATAGCTAAATCTGTTTATATTCTCACATCAAACATTTACAAGCACGACATAAAAACTCTCTACTTTCATTCAAGCCGTAATTTAATGTTGGGAAGGAAAAAAATAAATTTTAATTGGGTCCTCAACAAGTTCAGTTGAAACCGGTTTGAGTGAAATCACCAGCAATTCCACATTGATCCTCTCAGACTATTGGGTTTTTTTTTATGTATTATATATTTATTTACTGGAGATAAAAAGGAAATTCAAAGAACATTATCCCTTGTATGCATCATCCATAAAAACTGTCAAATTTTCCTCAGGCAAAAAAAAATAAAAAATCCCATAGTCAATTTCGCTAGCCAAGGGTGACGATCCCTGGTGTTTCTCTGCTTCTCTATAGAAACACCAGGGATCGTCACCCTTGGCTAACAAAGAAGATAAAGATTGAACTAAGATTGATCATACTAGTTTGATTAACCATGTACCGGTACCGGTAATTTGGAAATTAAATAAGTCACTAGGAGTGAGGTTTTTTTTCCAGGTTGTTTTCAAATATTCTGGATTCATTTGGAAAAAATGTGTATTTTGAGATCACTTGATCAAATCGGAGTTTGCTTTTTCGTGGAAATCATTAAAGATTTATTTTTAATGATTTAATTTTTTCCATATTAATTTAAATGTTAATTTAGAAATGTGAGAAAAAGTGAGCAAGCTCACATACCCCGCGCTCCCCCCATTATTTGCCAATGCTACTCAACATAATGAATGGCATGGTATGCATTAAATACACAAACTAATTTGATAAAGGGTATAACTCCCAAAAAATTATCAGATCAAAACTTCCTGTAGATATACATATCTAATTTTTTTTTGTCTTTAATAACAACATTTTTTTTTAAATTCAAAAGGGCCTTATTCCCAGAAAAATAATGGAATCAGAATTTCCTAATATTATGCACATTTACACATTGTGCCCTAAATACCTACAAAGTTTCTTTATTACGAAGAAGCTGATATATAGACACGGCGCATATTAATGTTGATATTATAATACCACAATTTTTTATGTTGTTCATGTACATGTATTAAAATGCTATTGAATAATGTTAAATATTATTATGAAATAAAATGTAAATTGAGTGACAATTATCAATTGAACAAGTTCCTGTCCAGAAAAAAATTAAGTCTACAGACAGATGCACAGGGAGAACAAAATATATATTAAACAACTCTATCAGTAGTTTTCAGATTTTAAGCATACAAACATTTTGAACAGTCTTTCCTCTTTAAAAAATAAAAAAAATTATACTGAACATTTGGGAAAATTGGTCAATGTCATGGAGAAAGTAAGATTGTAGTCGTTTTATTAAAGACAAAGTTTGATGCAAAACTGTTGTTTTCTTAGACTGAATTGCCAAAATTGTGTATTTTCACATCACATTGCAGAATTAACACTGGCGGGAAAAAGCTGAAAACGAGGGAAAAAGTGCAAGATGACAAACATAAGAACTAGTGACATTTGTAGGATTCCTGCTAATTTTGAGTATGAGTAAATGTATCTCGAGTAAAACAAACATACACAGATGCTAGGCTAAGCACTCTTGGGATGTGAGAGGATAATTCAAAAATATTAAATGCAATGTGAGATAGAATAATTCTAACTTTTAATACAGCATTGTAGCAACCTCTAATGATAAAGTATCCACTTATGTTGTAAAGTTGCATTAGTGGTCAGAATCCTGACCATTAATGATATAATTTTATCATTAACGAATTACCTAGCCGTCCACTAATGATACAGTTTCTAAATTATATCCTTGAGGGTTACAATTATTATTATTTTGCAATTTTTTCTTATATTATTAGTGGATGTGAATTTTGTCCCTTAATGATATAATTTTGAAATTGTATCATTAGTGGACAGCTATGTAGTTCGTTAATGATAAAAATATATCATTAATGGTCTGGATTCTGACCACTAATGCAACTTTATATCACTAGTGGATACTGTATCGTTAGAGGTTGCTACATAGCATTATAAATTTCACATAGTGGAACATTGTGTGATCTCAGTTGGAGCTGGTATTATTGGGTTTTTTAATGGTACAAAAAAGTGACAAATTACTTTACATAGACAAACCTTCGTCTATCTTTTTTTTCCATTGTATCATAAAATACACAAATGTTCAAAAATTTGTTTATTCTTACTAGTCAAAAATCTTCTTGGAGAAAACTTCGCAGAGTTGAAAAAATAACATAGAGAAACAATTCATTATCTTCATTTAGAAAATCTTAACATAAACATGATAAAGAGAAAATGTTTTACAGATGCAATATTACTGGTCAAAAACTTTTCAAGGAGGAACGTTAACTTAAATATACCACAAGGAAGAATATTCCTCCTTTCTTAACTTGATCTTTGAAACCAAAAATGTTTTTGAGATAAATTCCTACTGGTCAAAATGTTCACATATAGGAAAAATTTGTACACCTTCAATTGACTTTGTACCACAAAATGCTTTGTAAATTTTTTTTAAAAAATGCCAGTTAGGATAGCAGAAAAATGAATATTATTTACTCTATCATCACTGGATAAGGCAACACAAAAATATCGGAGATTTATCTTTAAAAGTCAACTATTTTCAGTTATAAAGGAACATTTCTCCATCATCATTGAATATTGAAACATTTTACTCAGTTATAGATAGAATAAATAAGAATATTGGATCTCTAAAATTGTGTTTCAAGTCAAACTTGAATTCTAATCGAATAGAGATATTACATATATTTATATTAGATGAAGATATGAATGAAAATAAAACATTAATAATTAAACTAACTTAAGATAGATAATCCACATTGACCATCAGATCCAAGAGGTTTTATCAATATTTACATTAAGAGTACAATGTACAAAAATTTGAAATTCGAACAACAGACACTGTATTCTTTGGGTGAGCATTGTGAGTGTTTAACGGTAAAAGAAAGCATGAAGGCATTGATTATATCATATTGACGTATAATTTTTACCTTTCCCAATGACGGTGGTTCAAATCTGTGAAATCCTCTAGAGCAGCAATATGTTTCAGGTATTTTGACAGCTTCAGTAATTCTCTGTCTTTGTCTCTGTTAAAATGAGCTTCCCTAAAGGCCCTTATCTACAATTCACAATGTACATGTAGTTAAAATAGTCAAAAGCATCAGTAATGATGCATAATATCTTTGGGGTGTCAAAATTAGAAATTACTATCACATTTGAAATAGTAGTATTTTTTCCTAAATTATGTAGTGTTCTTTATTTCAAATAAGTTAAAAAAAAAAGTTCAAATTCCACGTTGAAATTTTGTTATGATAATTTCATCAAAAAAATATCAATGCATCAAAGATTCTTTATTTTAATCATGCAGCTTTATTTATCTTGGACCCTTAGCTCTAAAATCATCAATTTCCACTTGTCAAGCTTTATTTATCTTGGACCCTTAGCTCTAAAGTTGTGATTTTCCACTTGTCAATGAATATCATATCTCAATTTTATTTGATCATAATTATCCTTAAAATAAAAAGCAAACAATTTTGAATCACCAACTTATTCATCATGACTTGTTTGGACATAATTATCTCATGTCCTTCACACTTCACCTTGACCCCCTTCCCATTTTGTGACCTTGACATTATGTACCCTGAGTCCTGTTTGTGGGTTCATGATGAAATTTCTCCTGATATCATCAAACATGATGGTATTTTTTGCACTCCATTGTTCATATTTACCCCAAATGACCCCTAAGGGTTTCACCTAAAATGGAAAAAATATGATGAAAAATAAACAGATATCTTTTAAAAGTATCTACTTTGTAGAACATAACATAGAACATGTAGAATGTCTTAATCTTCACTACATGTAACTTAACAATAAGCAATCATATCATTCTTTTCTTCCTCCATTGGTAAGGACAAAAAACAATTGTGCCAAAACCTGGAATCATATCTTAGACCCCTGTGTTACTCAGTGCTTTACCACTTAGCTACTTAGACCAATATGTCCATGATCAGTAATTCTTATCCACTTTGATTTTTGATACCAATTAGATGACCGTCACAAATTCTGTCAAAATTATATCAATTGTACTTTGGGAATTGTGGGCCATAAAAAGGTTGTTTTATGTGGTTGAAAGCATGATCTTTATATGCCAATTTGATGGGGACCCATGCGCAGATCCAGAATTTTTTTTC
>WFKH01010211.1:47568361-47599309 GCA_016163765.1 Magallana hongkongensis
TTACTAATATACTGAGTTTTATCTTTACCTCGATGACTCCATATTTGGGCGTGTGGACACTGATCATAGCGAGGCTGTCCAGCATGAAGCAGATCTTGTAGTTGGGGTGAGAGGTCACTCCTAGCTCCTTCATTTTGACCTCCACCCACTTCATACCCGTGGCAGCTACAGGGTATGTAAGAAATGTACGAATCAAGCCGCAGGTAGAGGACATAACAAGCATCATTCTTTTTAAAATTTATATCTTTGATTTTGTACATGTGAAGAATGTATGGGGCAGACAGAGAAGTGAATTTAAAAAACACAGTGTGGAATTAAAGGGATAGCTTGATAGTACATGCTGTTGCAGAAGTCCAACATATGTGGGCATGATCAAAGTATTTCTGGTTTGAGACAGGCATAACTTTAATGTGGGTAACTGTTTCAGCAATTATTTAAACAATATATTGCTTTCTTTGGTGATTCATGCAGGATATGAAGGTAGCGACATTGCAGAAAAAATACATAACCCACATCAGCAGGTTATGTAAATTTTTTCTGCAATGAATGATTACTACCTTCATAATATGCATGAATCATTAAAGAAAGCATTTTATTGTTTATATTTACATCTTTTGTATAAAAAATTAATGAATTGATCATAGAGAGTAAGTAAAAGTAACTAAATTATTGTTAAGGCCACATAAAATTAATATTTAGATTCTCATCCTGATTTGAAAAAAATTTGGGGCGGGTGGGCGGATTTTATTTATTATTTTTTATTTTTTTCAAAAGCACCTTTTTCACTGTCCATGTTCTAGAAATAACAACTGCTCTATTCTTTTAAATTGTTAATGCTAATATGAGTACACAAACCCACTTTTAATCTTTTAATTACATTTTAATTCAACTTAACTGTTAATGCACAAAGACATTTGTATCCTTATGATAAAAACATGACCGGAATCAAACGGTAATCCACATGTTTAGGCAGCCATTAAAATGTTTTGAATTTTTTGTATACCGAGCCCGATTTTTTCCGAAAATTTTTTTTCAAAATAAAATAAAATGCATCGGGGCGGGCCATTTTCAGAGGGGCGGGCAGGGATGAGAATCTAAAAATTAATTTTATGTGGCCTAATGTACATCAGTGCGTTAAATAAAAGAAATAGCTATATATGGAAATTTGAGTCTGACATCATCATGATTATTTCATGCAGTCCATGATTTTTTTTTAGGTTGCTGAAGGACCGATCGATAAACTTGTTAGGACTGAATCATGTAGATTTCAGTCCTGTCAGTTTCTATAAAGCTATGAATCACTTTTGGGGTTCTTAATAGAAGATAAAATACTGGGTAGATGTAAATATATGAATTATAACATCTGTGTTCACCATTCCTGTTACCATTAGGTTGTGGGAACATATTTATTAATGAAAGCTTGTGGGTAAGAGGTATATGTATTCATATAAGTAGCAAATACCGGTACTGTGGTCTCATGAGCAATGATGATTCAACAGTTAATATCTTAATTAATATGTAAATTAAATCTTATACACCACTTGATGGGTATTGTTATCAGAGTTTTTTTCATTTCAATTTTCTTACTTACACCATATGACAATGTCGTAGTTTTCATAAGCTGACTCTAGAAACTCGTGTAAGAAGGGCCTCATCAACTCATTGGCAGTCTCTGCTACAGATCTATGGTCTGAAATAAATTAATATACACTGTACATGTGTGTGTAAGAAATCATGTTGTTATCTCTTGATTACTTACAAGATAGTTAATGCAGATTAATGGATACAACTTAATCTTTTTTATCAACATCAAATTTTCCCCCCTATAAGTGGAATATCTATTTTATTTGAGTTTTCCATCAAAAACTTGAAGTAATAGACACTAAAAAAATGATTACAGCATGATTCACAAAATTTATCAGCTTTTAAATTATCATCTTTTATCCGTCTTTTGCATGGTTAAAATTTGATGAACTTAAAAAACAAAACTGTTTCTAGTATACTAGCATTTTCAAATTTGTTAAGAACATTTATATCATCAATAGTAACATTAAAGTGAAAAGTGATGAAACACACTAGCTCTTCATCTATTGTATCAGTATTTTAATTTTTTTTTTATTATACAAACTAAGTCTTGTATAAACACCAAATCTATGTAATTCATGAATACAACTGGTAAAAAAAAAATCTTGATAAAAAATTCTCATTGTGACAGAGTGTCACATGCCAATCAAATTACACATTACAGCCACAATTTAAATAAGAGGAGCACCCCTTGCAAAATGAACGGGTTTTTGTGCACTTGTATACAAGTTGTGTGAGGGGAAGACTACATCCACTCATAGTTCTAAATCCCAGACTAGAAGTAATTGAAGAGGTGTTAGTTTTGGTGAATACAGCATAGAAAGAAATTACATATCTTTAAACATACCAAACAAGGTGTAATCAATGTCTAGCACCAGGAGTTTCTTCCCTTCCCTTGGCTCATTCAAAACATTGATTTTATACTCTTTGATACGGCGCTCTATCTTGGCAAGGTATTCCTCTCTAATGGACAAAAAAGGCATATAGTTTAATAATTTATGTAATGTCTATTGAAGTTCTAAATTATGTTATTACCTCAATCTTTCAAATCATGAAGCAACATGCTGCATTGTAAAATGTATGTGAAAAACTTTTCATGATTTCAATTTCATCTATTTAAAATTTCTGCAATCTCTTGTCAATGATGAGATTGAAATCTTTATTGATTTAATCATAAACCATCTAAATGCATGTACATTAAAAAAATTGTACATGTCAATGATTCTTGAAAATTCTGTTCATGGGCTATACTTAATCAGCTAGATGTCTACAAGCATCAACTAATATATATCTGCTGTAAAAAATCAACCACAATTTCCTTTAAGTTAATGGTAGCCATAACAATCATATTGATTACTTACAATTCAATTTAAACAGCAAAAAAAAAAAAAAAATAAAATTCTGTCTGCTGGGGTTTGAATCTATACATTTTAAGTACATAACTATCCAATGTCCTTGACCAGTACTGAAACATTGTTTGAGCCAAGTTTACACTCCAGAATGATTTCCATCTATTACGACTAAAAAACTCATGTCACACTATTTGAACATCGACAAAACTACAAAATTATTAAAACATACACACTAGCTATGTTAAAATTTTTTAAAACATTTTCAAAATTTTCTAAACTTGGCCAAAATATGAACGCACCGACACTCTTAATAAGCATGATAAGTGTTAGAACTTAAAACTTGCAAAAGCTCTATTTGTATTCCAATTCATGGCTCACAGATCACTTCTAGATGCTTTAACAGATTAAGCTATGCTTACAACAAGACTGAGGAGTGAAAATTAAGCATTTTGTGACTAAAGGTTTATTTTATTTTTTTTATTTCAAAAGAAAGCACGAAACAGGTGTCCCATTTTTGTGAATGTGATTCATACATGTTGAGATGCACAAGCATCTGAACGTTTTACACTTGTGATGCTGTCCTGTTTTATTAGTGCTCCTATCTATTGCCCTTGTATGTTGTTGAGTATGTACCCTACAATATTCCTTTCACTTTAATACTATTATGATCATATTAATTGCACACCTCAGTGGTGTACAAAAGAACAAGTAACAAGTAAATCACAGTTAGAAAAGATTGCTGTGTAATATTTAATCTGTGAAATACAAGTGTTGCTTATGCAGACTTGTTTCAAATCGATCTGTTTAAGCTTTTATTTAAAAAAAAGAAATCAAAATAAGGATCATATTACAAGATGAACAAAGCTAAAAACATGGAGGAGAGTACAAGCATACCATATAAACAGCAAAGATATGAAACAAGTACCTGTTCTCTATTGCTATTTCTTCCTCTTCTATGTCAAAGTCATTGACTACTTCAGGAAGGTCCTTTGGAACCTCTTTGACTTTATCCTGAAAGGAAATGAAGACCTCATAATGTAGTGCAAATTTCTACTTTTTGTTTAAGCCATAAAATTTTTATTTTTCAATCAACTGATGACAATGAAATTACATCAATCTGACTAAAATCAGCTATTCTGACTACACTACCTGCTCTTGAACATCTGAATCAACTCGTATATAGGTCACCTCCAACAAAATATTTAAAAATAAACTTGTAACATTTTTCAACTGATCAAAATTCACATTTATTAAATACTATCGAGAGAAATAACAATAAAACAAGATGCTAGTATTGTTAAATGCATTCCAGTTAGCCTTTTCAGTTGAGTTTTAAGATGTCTTCAGAAACGAACCCACATCCTATGCACATGTTGCATGACTATACTTTTTCCTGGGAGTTAATTTCAGCCACCTCGAATGAATGCTAGTATTAGCTAATTATTTGCTGGCAGAGTTTTCCCAGCCACAATTTGATTGGTTTGTTTGTTTATCAAAAGGTCGTTTCAATGTGACCTCTTAACAAGTTGATTCTGATGTTTGAGAGCGGTAGCATATCAGAATATCTGATTTTAATCAGATTGTAATTACATGTACATCTAAAAATATTTTACAACATCTTCTGTACAACATTTCTTTGGAATGTGGATAACTGTCTAACAGCAAAGTCTTTAGACACTATAACTACTAACGTTTTTACAGTGTACTTAGCTGGGTGGCTTCAGAATTTCTTTTTAAACATCCTCATCTGCCCCAGGTACTAGTTTATTTTAATTTATATAAATTGTTAAAAAAAAAGTTGTGTGTGTGTGGGGGGGGGGGGGGGGGGGGGGGGGGTTCTGTTGTTTAGCAGTAGAAAAAAACTGAGTGATTAGTGCGTCCTTTTTTAAGCTGATCAATAAGGTGAAGTGGCTATTTAATATTCACATATAACACATATACAATAAACAACATATTACACCATAATTGTATTATAACAATGTATGCCATATGTCAGTCAAGAAAAATAAAAAATAAGAACACTGGGGTCTCATCTGACAGTCACAGGAGTTTGACACAATCTCAGAAAAAAAAGGAGGAGGTTTATTTCATTAATTATAAATCCCCCATTTTTTCAAGCAGTTTATGCCAAAACCCTGGGAATTAAATAGTGAGTTGTCTACAGGTGTGTCTTTGGGAGTTATGGCCCTAGTAGCAATTATAAGCTGAAATTTTAGGCTTATTTAAGCCATATAAACAGTTTATCTTATATTAAACATTATCATAAACACATATTTTCAATACCAATTCTTCCTCTCGGGTGCCCATCATCATGATTTTCGTGGAGGGTTTTAATTTCATATCTGTCAAAGCCACATCATCTCCTGGTGGTTTCCCTGCAATAAATCAGTTAATATAATTTTAATTCTTCATTTACCCAACAAGTTATAACAAAAGAAATCATTTGGCTGTACAAATGTCCTCCGCACTTGCCAAAGATATAGTCATAGGAATCTCGAATCAAGTCATTGAGAGCTGTACAGTTGTGTCAGAATCAATTCCAATACGTGAAACCTGTGAAATTTCACAGATGTTTGTTTCAAGATACAAGAGATGTGACTAAATACAGAGACATATATAAAACGTTAATTATTTTCGTCTCTCAAAAAAATGTTATTCATGTCTGCTACATGTAAACACAAACCTTTGAATTTCAGTCCGAGTAATTTCTGTCGCTCTGGCAGGACACCGGTTGCGTCTTGTGTGGCCTTCTTTAGATCCCCTACCGTGGCATCTTTTTGTAAGGACAGTCTGAACTCTTGGCCGCTCCATTTTATCACCACTGTATGATCAGAACCCTCTCCAGACATTTAGAATCGTTCTTCTATCAAAAACTCTGCCGACGTTCGCAACGAGAGATGTTTTCGCAGTATCTGTTAACTCGTTCAAAATTTAGTCGGAACAAAACAAAACAACTCGAACAGTTAATCAAGATAAAACTCGTTATGTCAGTTTAGTAATAATAAAAGTTATATACATAATACACGAGTTCAAATTTGGAAGCCCAAATGATTTTACCGGCATAATGGCAATTAGTATATGCTTGAAATAAAAGCTGAATAAGAGAGATCTTACCATGCGCGGATATAGAGAGCGGGGGGGTCTAACCAATTTCAAATTTATTTTATCCATATAGTAAAATTACTAAATATAGGCTCCGTCGTAAAGCTGACATACCTACGGGTAAGTATGACTTCAGAAAAATATAGCATCATGTTTCCTTTGCCAAGATACAGTAAGAAGAAGGACAACTCTAAATACCATCTCTATCATTAAAAGGGTAGCAACTTTGCTGAAAGCATGAACAACTGCCATCAAACACGTATCATTGTTTTCCAAAGTTGATGGTGGGAACCCTTCCCCCCCCCCCCCACCCCCAAGAAAAATATTGACGAGTAACAATCACACAAAAATATCAAACACTTAGTAAATATTTTCTAAACTATACAGAAACGATGTTAACTCTATTTGCGACAAAATTATTACCATTTTTGAATTAAAAAAAAAAAAAATTAAATAATAAAATACCTCAAATTGTTCACATTTGCACAGTCATATTAAATTGTTTTTCTTAAAGGTGACATTGTACGAATAGGATTTGAATGGGATTGTAATCATTAAAACTCTTTTTACATTGTACTGCAGAAAAAAATGCATAACCAGCGTAAGAGATAAAGCAAAAACTACGTATTATATCTAATTGTTTTGCATAAAATGAATATTACAAATATAATATAACACCCCCTCCCCACCACCATTCATGCACCCCTGAATCCCCGCAATTTCGATTCCAATTTCGTTTCTGTTAATTTTCGTCAAAATATCTCAAATTGAAATCCTGAAATTCCGACTCATCCAAAAACCCAATTCTTAATCTTAAGTATAAAGAAACCATTCTACTTTAATTACAATTTAAAGACCTGTACAGTTTTATGTTTAGAGACTGGACTTTTTTTTTTTAGAACTCCTACTCATTTAAGTTTTCCATGTTTTAAAAATACTTTCTCCAGCCCTTGTTTAAATTAGGATCAGATTAGAATACTGTAGCAATAGTAGCACAATAGCAGGCTAAACAAAGACGGTCTCAAAATTGAAACCATTTAAACCACCCACGATTTGAACTTTTAATAAAAAGAACAATAACTGAAGGTCAATTTGGATTTTACATTCGTTTGAAAAGGATTCAGTATCTGATTATTTTTTTAAATGCTAGTATGCATATACCAAAGTGTAGTCAGTACTCAGTTGACCAATGGTTGTCTTCTATCATCCCCCCCCCCCCCTTAAAAAAGTAAAGACAAAACAATGACTTTCAGATTGATACCAAACGAAAAAGAAAGTGTGAATAAGTCTTGATTCATTATTATTTTTCTGCTACAAATATTTCCATGTCTTAAATAAAGACCAGTCGATTTGATTGGATATATGCAGATTTAGAAATATGTATAAAAATTCGGAGGTCGATATTTTGCATTAATTTATCAATACACGAAAAACAATGATTTGCTTTCTCTTCAAACAAGTGATTTTTGGTACGTATTTTACATGTTATTGAATTTACTATCATAACTGTTATAGATCACAAAAAACAAACTTTGACTGATTTTTTTCTAAATCAATTACATATCTAAATTGGTGACTTTATCTATTTTTTTAGGGGTTACATTCTACATGTACATATAAATAGAGAAATTTAAAAAGGACCATTATTTTCATATATTACATGTAGTAAAATTGTAGGTTTTTTTACACCCCCCCCCCCCCACACCACACACACACACTATTTAAAATCATATCGGAAGGGGTGGATGAGAGAAATACAAAAATACTAATTGTTGCCCAGTGTCCTTTCACACGTATATCTATAAAATAATATACTTTAAAAAAAAGTTTACAGTTTTGAACAACAATTGGAATCTGAGTTAATTCTTCTATTTTAAAATTCATGAAATGAATAACAGTAATTAATGATTTGCAGATATGATTTTGTACTTGGATTATTTAGTTTTATATTAAAAAAAAAGTATACAATTGAGTCAATCCAAGACATTTTTTTCCTCTCAAAGGTGTACTCCTGAGTGAGGCAGTTTTAACACTGGCAAACTGTACAGGTCACACCTTGTGCAAGAAAATCCGATTTCCATGGAAACGTCACGTAGTTAGTTACGAGAGACCGTGCAGCGGAGAGGAAGTTATCAACTCCACCGTTTCTCCTGTATTCGTGGAGGAAAGCTTTGTCCAGTTAAGAAACAACTACATGACCAGTTTGTACGAGCTTTCTTGGCAAATCCAGAATTTGACTCTATTTGCAGTAAGTGGATCAGGTTGATGTTTATAAGAAAATTCCTTTAAACGCTAAGATACATCATATAGAGTTTTGAAATTGTATTTACTGAGTTGACATGCTGTATTTTCAAATTAATACATGTAACAACCTAGAAAGTTGAAAGAACACACCATAAATTATCATAGCTGTAAGTTCAATAATTATCATATTCACATTAATTATTCCATTCCATGACGTTTGAAGTAGTCTAAGGAATTTTTCTTTTCTTTTCAGATTGAGCGAATGCCTGTTCAAACAAGTTTCGAAAAATCCCGAGTCATTACAAAAGTTGGACAAAGATGCCCATCGGTAAATTAATTCTAATAATAGCTTATTTACATGTAATTATTTTTACCCATTTTTACATGAATACATATGATTTAAGATTAATACAGTCAATTCAATTAAAGAAAAAAACTCATGTGACCCTTATCTTCTTGGATGTACATGTAAAAGGGGGTAAATACATGTATCCAGCCATTTTGTACTGAAACTTAGGGGGACCAAAATGTAGACATATAAGGAACTGGCTTTTCTGAAGAAAGTGTGTCATGGTTAAGAAAAAATAATATAAACACTCTACTTTTTATTCTCTTTTTTTATCTAGAGCTCCATTTTACTGGATCTGTTCGAAAAGCTATCAGAAATCGGATTGTACATGTCCCTGATACAAGAACATTTCTCTGTATTCATGGACTTCAACTGGAACGAAGACCAATTGCTGAGAGTGATGTGTAACCTCAGGAAGATATATCACAGACATGGAGAATCGGACCACCAATCGAACGCTCTTCTTCAATCAGCCACCAAATACTCACTGTGTATCAAGCACAGCACAAACTGTGCAAACTTCTACGTTTGGCTGTTGGATAAACTTCAGACTTTGAACAACAAAATGGATCGTGTCGTTACTTCATCTCGGAGGTTTGAGCTGCAGGGACAGTATCATATGAACTAATTAAATAACAAAGTCTTCCAATCTACCGGTATCATTTATATGCTTGCCATCGCCATTCCTATTTATTAAATACATTAATAAAGAATAAATTAAAAAAAAAACAAATGAAAATTTGCTTTGGAAATTGTTCTTGTATGGTCCATTTTATCATTACCACCACCGTCATCATCCTCATCGTCTCTCTCTCTCTCTCTCTCTCTCTCTCTCTCTCTCTCTCTTAATAAGATCAGTTTGCTCTCTTCGTTATAAACAAGAGGTTCGTGGGCTATATTGCTCACATACACAGAAGTTAATATCTTCTTTCTAAATTTTTAAATATGAAACTATTCTAAAATATAATATTAGTAATAAAACCCACAACAATTCTCAAATAAAACTATATATAAAAAGAAGATAACTGAAATTTATTATTGGAACATCATATCCAAAGTTCTAACTTAAAGATGCACCATCTAACCATCTTATCATCCTTCACACGCTATGATGATTTTTTAACATTTTCCCTTTCATGTTTCCATGCTGAATTCTTAGACCCTTGTACGAAGGGTAACGGTGTGAATAATTTACAATCTACACTATCTGAGAATGGTTACACCGTAATATCACAAATCGTAGCAATGTATTTCTTGAAAAAAAGATTTTTAAATATTTTCTTTATATATATCTATATTGAGCTTTGAACCCCTCCTGGCGCCTTATTACTGGCCCGGGGGTCATTGTTTGAACAATTTACAATATACACTGTCTGATATCATATTAATCCAAAAATTTACTTGTTTAATAATTTTATGAATTTGAAGCAATTTTATCAAAGAAAATTAAAAGTAAACAAGTAAATTTTTGGATGCTAATTTTTGTTGTCATGGCGGCTACACTTTTTTCGGGTAGATCACAAGTTTTGTGTATTATATTCGATGTATTTAGTACCTAGCACTACAAATTATGTCAGAATATTAACATTCCAAAACGATACTTTTTTATTCATATACTAAACGTCACTTCGCAAAAGTCGGTTTCAGGAACATTATTCATATTAATAAATCTACATTTACCATGATTGTCTTTGTCTATGATAACACTACAAATCGATTTTGTAATGTTTTGTCCAATACACTTTATCAATGACTATTTGAATGTTTAATCGTGCAATTACAGAAACTTATAGGTAATAAGGAATAATTCTTTGAATATTATGAGGTGATCAAATGCGGCCGGGATGATCATATCTATCATAAAGCTCTTCTTTATTGGATTCTATCATCCTGACCGTATTTCATCACCTCATATTACTCAAAGAATGATTCCTTCTTCCTTAAAAAGATGCCACCATATAAATGCTAGTTTCAGAAATGCTGTGATAGCATCCCCTTTAAAGTTCTGCATTTTCAAACATACACAGAATACCAAAATCAATAAAGCTAGTGTTCCAAATCAATCACATTCACTATTAGCGCTTTCAATACACATCAGGAAACTTGATCTATTTAATCTTTCAAGTTGAAGAAGGATTCACAATATTCAATAGGACATTACGTTTTGATTACATTGGTATTTAAACATTCGGTCGATCGATGTTTAAAATCCAGTGACATTATTATAGTAGAAGAGACGACAATTTCAGGTTGTAAATCAATGAAAATGTAACCAAGCAGCTTTAGTTATACACACAAAATGTTCACTTGAAATATTTATTTCATATTTACTGTTCTGAGAGCTTAAGCCGTTTCTCTATGAGCAGCAGGGTGTGTTATCTTTATTGTATTGAGATCGTTTATTACTTGAATTGAGTTTTATGTGACCATTTATATATGTTTTTCTTTATAAATATTTAATGATTTATATGCACAGTCTGTAAAAAAACCCAAAATAAATTGTTGACTTGTATACTGCACACAAAACATATTCATGTTGTTTGGAAACATATAATACACAGGTTAGTTTACGTGTAATATTGTATTTTTTTCACTTTTCTTGTGTACCACTCAGCCACAAAGAGGTTGTCTCTGGTGTCCACACATAAACCCCATGGATGGTCTAAATGACAGTTGTCAATGTAACGAAGAAACTGTCCGTCCTGATCCAGGATGTGGATACAGTGGTTGTCACGGTCAGCTGTAAGAATCCGACTCTGGCTGTCTGTAGCAATGCCGAACGGTTTGAAAAGGAAAGGTGGAGTGATTGGAGGGCCATTATATGTAAAACGGTGTTTCCCGGCCTGGTTGACTACCACTATTGTATGGGCATCATTATTCGACACACATATGTCTAGGTTCCTATTTTCACTGATATATTTAGTGTAACCAGTAGATGAATAGAGAGGTTGTCCGTTGTCATCGAATTGAATACTTTGTTTTTCTGTGGAGCCAGAGTAACGCACAACTTTTACCTGTTCATTATGATTATTATCCATAACAACCAGGAAGTCTCCTGATGAGGTAGTACATACGCTGACTGGTTTCCATGCCTGTAGACTGATCGCTACTTGTATCTTTGAGTTCTTTACCATGTTTACAGTTCCTTTTTTGTAATCAGTATACACCAAGTTCCCATCCTTTGTCATTGTTATGTCCCGTGGCTCGTTCCCTGACTCTGTTTGGATTGACTTTAGTAGTTCCTCCTGGAGGTTGTAGAGTTTTATTGTGTTTTCACTACCACACGTCCATACTTCGTTATCATTAACACAGGTAACACCGTAAAGATTTCCATACTCTGTGTCCAAAGTTGTGATGATCTGGGGTTCATCCATCAGTGAACGGTCAGGGCAATTGGTCAAGTATTGTTTATGTGTCACAGCAGTGTGATTTTCAGATGCATATGGATGTTTCTCTGCACAATCTTTACATAGACTAATATGGCAAACTTCACAGAACATCAGGTCCTCAGGATCTTGACACACGGTGCAGCATACAACATCCTGGGCGCTGTTAAGGAAATCCATGACAAGGATTCTGGAAAAAAATACAGTACATATGGATACTGTGTAAAAAAAATCTTTCATTCATTAATGCCATTCTTTAATTTAAAGTTGAACTGTCGAAAATGTTTTGGGAGTTGTTACTTTGGGGTAGTCTGGCTTTGGATTCATTAAATAATATGTAAAACCACGCTATATATTGAACCATTGTTAAATGACAAAACGTAACAGACAAAATGGAATTTTACTGTCTCTTTTCTTTCTTGCTTCTGTGGAAGGTCAAGTTCTACAATTGTACGCAGCCATTATTAACAGTAATGCTATTCTGTAAAAGTTAAGAGAGGAATTCACCCTTTTTAAACAATTGACGGGGAGTGGCTAAACAAGAATTATTTAGACTTCATGATTTATTTTTAACGTATAGAAAAAGACTACAGGACATTGAATGGACAGTAGTGACATTTAATTCCGTGAACATTCATTCTATAATATATTGATTTAAAACCTCTTATAAATAATGCAATGTTGTTGTTTAAGAAACTGCTCTATGTAGTTCATGAGAAAACAACTGACTTTAAACATATATTTACATTAAAATGAGATTATCTATTTCAAAGTAACACAAATTAAGTAGTTTCTCTCCTTTTGTATACACTATTTTTATCATTGAAAAGTAAATAGATATTCATATACGTGTTTTTTCTATGCCAGCTTCAGGAATAATGTTGTTATCACTTAAGTGAACATGTTGTGAAAAACTTACTGTTTATTTAAACAAACTCGGTCTCACATTCCAAAATGGCGTATTTTGGTTGTGGAATATTCCCTGTTCGTCGTTACCTTTACAAGATCACATGATTAATTTAAAATGCCAGTACACTGTTTTGAATGAGAATGCAATTGGCCTTATCTAGAGTTGTCAGATTAAAACAGTAATAAATTTAAAAATAATATCTTTATACAACCATGCACTTTTTCTATATGTTAATACAATAATAATGTTCACAATTCATTTAGAATAAAATAAAATAAGTTTATCGGCATAAACGAAGGGAAAATATAAATATGATTTGTTTGAATAGTTATGGTAAATATTGTTTAAGAATATCTTGCATACACGCATGCTATATGAAAATCAATTATACGTAATACTTACATCATTTATATCATTCTCCATATCTGACTCGCATTACAAAAACTTAAAAAGATAAGCTCCACCCTTTTAACACATATACCGATTTTTTTTCTCACAATTAAAAGAAGGTTAAAATAGTGTGTATCAATTTTTATTGGCCCCTTAAGGTATATAAATGTATGACATATTTTATACCAAGTACAATGTTATGCAGTTTCAAAATATAACAAGACACTGTCATTTTATCGACTAAGATTTGAATGACTTGCGAGTTATCGTTCATGTTGAAGTAAAATTTACATTAATTTTTTTTTAATGCAAATAGCACTCTATCATACAAGTTTCAGGTGTTTTTCAATAATCCACTCGGTTTATGTTTGTATGAAAATATATTACAGGTATGTAGAACTTTAGATACTTTACAGCGTATTCTTATATTCATAGTATACAATATTCTTCCCCTAAACCATGTGGGTGGGTATACACATAATGACACTGTGATATTTGCAGTTATAATGATTAAATTTTCCCAATAAAAGATGTCATTTTACTGCAAATATTGACAGCAAATAAATGGAAAGTTTATCAGTTTAAAAAAGTTCTTGATATCATGGGTGTTGCACAGTAACGTTCCCGGTCTGGCAATGTTGAAAATATCAATAGAAGAGGCGTAACCATTATAATAGGCTTTTAAAAAAATGTTCAAACATTTCAAGTAAGACCGAGACGTTAGGTGAATCTTTTCAAAAAACAACATTATAAGACCAAGGATGTTACCTTGTTACTTCAACAATGACAAGGTTTGCACATATTTTCTCTTTTACTAACAGCTTAAGTACGAAGTACAATAATATGCAGGTCAGCATGGCGACTGTTCCCTTAGTTGTGGTGTCAAATGATTGCGCCCATCAGAAAGAGTCCTTATGGCTATTTGTTTAAAACAGAAAAAAACACTTCATAAAGTTATGAAGTTACGAAAAGAAAAAAATCATCTGACAGTGCAAAACAGTGCGGTTGTTTTGGTTTTTTTTTTTTATGAACATGTGTTTTAGTTATAATTCGAATATCCGTACATTTACATGTAGTTTCCCTTTTAAATCTCTTAACAGATAAAATAAATATTTAATGCGTATACAAAAGGTAAAAATGGTGAGACAATTAGAACCCTGTCTCTTCTCTTATGCGTGATGTAAACTGTAGATTACTGTGGAAAAAAAAAACCCTGTTTATCTACATTACTAAAAAATCGGGATGTTTCTTTACCCATGTATAGATTGCAAATAATCAATTAGAATGGAACAGAGACATGTGTTTTTCGTTGGATGCATAGTACACTCTAATTGTGCATAAAACTTCTATGTATCATTTTTTCCGCAATTTTTATGGTAATAGAATTATATCCACTAGTAGTGAACACCAATTACACCGTGTAAGGTAGACCCATAAAGCAGATGCATTGTGTTCTCAGATTAAAGAATTAAGAGACATCGGATCTTTTTCTACTCCACCGGTCACGTGGACCGTGGTAGCGTGTATGCCTGACCAAAACATATAATTTAAACATATTTTATTGAATAAATTAAATAGGATTGGACAAAAAACCAAAACATATAACTTGCGTCATCTGTTTCACCTATTCTGAATGCTTAAAATTTGAAAGATTTTGTATTACCTTTGTAAAGTCTTTACACGTAGTGATGTTAATATTGAAAGGATAAAGTTAATTTCTGTAATTGTAAATGTTTAATAAAATCACAGTGGAGAGTATATATTAAACATGTATAATAAGTATCACTGATAGGATATAATAATTATGTATATGATTATAATAACATGTTCCAGCAAGTAAAGTAACTCGACATTGCTAGCGAAAAAATAAATTAGAGAGAGATGTCTAAAAACAAAACCATAGTTGCCCATGTACATGTACATGCAATTAATGCATGTAAGTACTATGCAAACGGAAATATTTTTTTTTTACACACCGGATACCGGATGCCTAGATGCGCTGCAAAAAACTGGACACCCTATTTTTCGTTCTTCACGAGGACGCATTTCTTACCCAGCCTCCTACGATGCTGCTGTCTTTTCTTCTTCTCAGTGTTGTTGGCCCACTGAGTGGGGTATATGGTCTGCCATGGAATCTTCCTCCTAACTTTAGGTGTACGTATGTCTAAGAATTTAACTTGCAGAATGATTTTTTATTGATATGCGTGAAAATTTATTCACATTTTTGAAATTGTTATTAACAATAATGTTTCCTTTATTCTCTCTGATTTCATATAAATTTTTTGTAGGTTTCATAACTCAGATTTGATTACTTTATCAATAACTATAGCCTCGTTGATATTTGTAAAGGTTCATTTTTCGTGGATTTCGTTGATACCCCTTACACATTAATTGACTTTTTGAACGAATTTTGAAATTTATTTTTTTTATATTCCTAATACTTAGTACCAAATTTACCTAATTACATCTTAAAGAACCTTTAAAAAATGACAATCCACAACAATTCTATTCGAATTAAAATGATTTTACTGTGTCATTTGATTTTTTATTAAATTTTCATTGACGCTTTACTTACTTGTACATGTACACTGTAAATCTTTTTTTAATCTGTGAGAAAATCTACAACTTTGCGATAAGACTGAGGTATCAACGAGTTCTTTTAATGCATGCACATTGAAATATACGGAAAGTGTTATAAATATTTAAACTTGAATGCAGAAATTAAAACATAGATGTTAGTTTCTCTCTGACGATTTTTTTGATATAAATTGATTCAACAGACTACATATGGATCCAATCATGTCCCGGTCTTTAAATATTCAACGTCAACCAATAAACTTTTACAAAATGTTGCCTACTTAGCTTCCTGTTCAAATTAAATCTATAAAAGGGTAACTTAGTCTCGGCATTCCTAAAAAAAAAATATATAGTCTTGTATCGCTGAAAACTTGAAAATCATTTACAACGTCAAAAATGATGCAAAAAAGACAATTGTAACGAATTTTCTATTAAGCTAATAATGAATTACTGAAGCTGTTTATAAGTGGAAATTGATTCATTTTTTTACAACTTGATTTTAACTTTACTTGAACTCTTATTTTACACTTCTTCACTTAAGTAATAAAATATATACAACATGTTTGACCTTTGAACTTGTAGATCGGCCCGAGTGGGACAGCCTTAGAGGTATGTCGGAAACGTTTCCCGCGTTTCCTGTTTTGATGTTTTCTAAAAGCTGTTTCTTGTAATAAATGTTTTAAAAAATATGAATACATGTAATTATCTTATCTTTTTTTTTTATCTTCCTAATACTAGCTCGAATTAAAAATGATTGTATTCTTTTTACAGTTAAATGGGGACTTAATATATTTAGCGAGAACAATTTTCGAAGTCTTCCGAGAAAGGTATCCGACGCCCACGATGCCCGATTTGCTTTGCTGCGTGATGAATGTCAAGGTAAGAAAAAAATCATTACACAATAGAACAAGACACAAGCTAAAGAAAAAACTTCTACTTAGGTCTGCAAATCATTTGTTTCTTTAAATGAAAATAGATTTAAAATAACGTGAATTTAAAGTTAGTCAGATTCACAATGCCAAGGAATGAGAATATGCATGGCGTCAAGTTTAGCACATGTTAAAGATTGCTAAATAGGAAATACACTTATATCCACATTTTCCTTACCAAAAATTATTTATACTTCTAAAATACATTAATATAACGTATACATACATAATTTAATTTTATTTATAACAAGCATTTTGATTGGCTAAACACAGGAAAAAAATTAATTTATTTGTATAACCTGGTTAGCTATGTAGCCACGCACCCTTGACAACCCCCAGCCGGAACTACTTTTTCAGCCGGAACTACTTTTTACAGTTTTTATGTAAATTCAAATTTTATGCAAAAATAAATAATTTCTATCTTTAATAATTAATTTTGTTTATCTTTTAATTAAATTATAAGGAATGTTTTTAATTTTTGCCCAGATTATCCGATATAACCTGGTTTGAGGCAGTGCACGCTTTTTTATAATACGCTTCGCGGATTATAAAGCGTGCACTGACTAAATCCAGGTTATATCGGATAATCTGGGCAAAAATTAAAAAAAATCCTTAATTAATTTTCTGACATTTAGAAATAATTCTAATGGAAACATAGAGAATATTTACCAATGCTGTAAAAATGCACCTTAAACTACTTTATATAAATTGAATGAATTATGCATTACTTTTGTGTTTTATTTCAAATTATGTCCATGGGAACTCCATACGTGCACAATTAAAGGTTACTTAGAATTGTCTAAAACAATATAACGCTTTTAGCGGCCGTGCATGGTTTTACACTTTAATTTTTAAATATATTTGATGTTTTAACAACAGAAATCGAACAGGCTAAAAGGGAAGAAAGAAGAAGTCGAGCTAAATTTGCTGGTAGACGCTACTGGAAAAACAATGATCCCAGCGTTGTCCTCATTTATGACGTCAATGGCTATGTAGCTGGAATGCAAACTGCAGTGAGTATTACAGAATGTGACGCAATATTGTGTCCTATAATTAGAGAATGTTGTATAAGGTTAAACTTTATGACATATTAAATTGCATCAATAAAACGAATTGAAATTAAAATTTTTGTGAGTCAGAGTGAAAAATTTGCAATATTTTAGATTCCTAAAAAGCTTTTAGAAAAGGATGGCAACATTATGAATTCTATTGGAGTATGGAAAGACGATGAACGGGTAATGATGCATTTTAAATCACAAGACAAAAGTGACAAGGAAACACGTCATCGCATACGAAGACAAGTCCAAACAAGTAGCATGTCACCGGCTACAAACACAGCAACACAAGGTTCAAAAACATCAACATCAGGTCTAAGTACAACACCACTGAGTTCAAGCTCCGCAACACCAGGTATAAATGCAGCAACACTAGATCCTAGCTCACAATCATCAGGTTCAAGCACAGCAACACTAGGTCTTAGCTCACCAACACCAGGTTCAAGTACGGCAACACCAGGTCTGAACACAGCAACACCAGGTCTAAGCACATTAAACCAAGGTTCGAGCACAGCAACACTAGATCTTAGCTCACCAACACCAGGTTCCAGCACTTCACCAGGTGTGAACACAGCAACACAAGGTGTGAGAACAGCAACACTGGGTCCAAGCACACCAACACTAGGTTCAAGCACACAATCCAAAGGCCAATCAGGAACGCCTACACTTTTTACAGGAATACCCACACACTCCACAGGAACACCCACACACTCCACAGGAACACCTACATTGTTTACAGGAACACCTACGATGTTTACAGGAACACCTGCATACTCCCCGGGAACTCCCACACCATTCACAGATACAAAAACACTCTTTCCGGCTACATCTTCACCTATCCCGGGGTCATCCACCACCTTCTATGAAACACGTTCTCACGTTTCGGGGACACATATAAACACCCCTGAAACATCTTTTACACATCCCCAAGGAGGATCTTCAACAAAGAATCCTGAGTTTTCAAAAGATCAAATGGAAGTATTACTGAAGAGACCATTGCTGTATCCGTATGTTGAAGAAGAAGGATTTTTATTATTTACAGTTTATTTCATTGAACCAGGTAATTCAAACCTAGTTACGTCAATTTGTAAATACTGGTATATGTAAATGCACTTGTATTCATAATTGCTCTGAAAATAAGGAAGAGAATAATTAATCGTTGAACTCTTATTCCGTATTAAAATAAAAAAAAACCAATGTAATATAAGTAAAAATGAAAGATCAGACTCGAACAACATCATTATTTGAATAGAGACAACAGAAAAAACTATTGACAATTTTGCATAAACATGTACATGTTTTTAAAGAACGTATATGTAACCCCGAGCGAGCACAGACAGTGGACGAATTTGAACATTTCGGTACGGGTTCCGGATTTTACATCCAGAATGGGACAGGTATACAATCAGTCATCGAAATACCACGTGACGAACACAAATTACAGGAAAATCATCAATGGAAGGCAGAAAAGTGCTTTTGGACTCAAGGTGACAATCCGTTACATAGGAATGAATAATTTGCTTCTACTCTCTTTTAGAAAAATCATATCTGATAAACCTCAATTCTAAGTTTTCATGGAATAAACACTTTCATTTCCTTAGGGAAATATGTTTACCAAAATCATAAAAATACTAGACTATATTTGACAATTAAATTAATCCGAATGCTATTTTAAGTATTTCTTCATTTAACATGTGTACTTGTTATAAAATATTTGACAAAATAAAGAAAACCCATCAATTTATTTTCAAGTAGTTACACATACTATTTTTTTCCAGCTTCTGTCTACAATGTAATTTCAAAGTAAAGTATTACTTAATTTCAATAAGTTTGATATAAATACCGATATGAATTCATAAAAACTCAATATATTCATATATTACAGGGAAGATCTATTCCTACAACTTTCACAAAGACCAGGACTGCAGAGCTCAGTTCCCTCTTCTACTAAACTACAACGAAGGGCGCCTAACTGGGTTTGCTATGTTGTGGAAGATGGACTTCTCGTCTCCATATTTAGAACATCCGGACAAAGGGCTCTTGAAGGTTTGATTGCTATTTCAACTACAATATGGAATTTTTTGTAAACCTTACAAATGTGTTAAAGTAAAAGAAATATTTTAACGTTTTCAGTGATTCAGAAATTTAACTTAACAGACTAGATTGAGTAGCGTTGGGTTTGTTAATCAGGCAATAATTTGTACATATTATTACTTTAAAATTAAATGCTAATGTAGGATTCATTTTTCTCTCTTAAGATGTATCTGTTTTGGTTATTTGCAAATGTATTTAGATAATTACTTTCCATGGTCTATTTTATTTCAGTTCATGTTTGAAAAGGTACCTAAGTGCTACAATGGAATAGGGCGCCTGACAAAACTACAAGTTTACTTCACCAACCACTATCTGTCACATCGATGTTGAAACTGCAAATATTAAATCCCTATTATACAGCATTCCTTGGCTGCATCGATATACTATCATGATAATTGACAATTTTCAACTTTACTTAACCTTTGAATTAATAATCTAATCAGGTACATGTATACATACTTATAACAAATCAATTGTAGTATAGGACAGCATTTCAGTTATTTCGCTTCAAGCCAAGCCGAGCCCTTAAATGACTTTCCCTATCTAAAAAAAAAAAACACCAGGCAGACTTTGTAAAACAAAATTATTTTTGTCATTTCTGAAGAAAATAAGATTTTATCAATCAAACTTCCTGACATACAAAATGTAACTCATATTGCTTTAGAAACTTTCATTGTTGCACCAAAAAATATTGATTGTATCGAAGCAAACCCTGATTCCTCTGTTGCTTGTTATTCCACCTTCATATTTAGAAAATATCATAATAACCAATATTTAGAAAATATTATGCTAATCAATATTTAGAAAAATGTAATAAATTTTTCATAATTCTGCAAGATAAGTTTCGAAAAAAAACCCCGTAGATCTTATATCATTTTATCTGCAATATTTGGTTTTTTCCATTTTATCTTTTTGTTGCTTATTAATATTTTTTACGATATTATATGTATTAAATGTTAGCAACCTTTTTGTTGTCTAATCGTATTTTATGGTGACTGTTCGCAGACATCGAAAAGAGCTTATTTGCATAAGGAAAAAATCCCCAGCATTTTCCGGGGAAAAACCATTAAAAAAAACATATGTGATTTTCCTTCTTTTTTAAGCAAATGTAAAAAAAATAGTTAAATGCAAAAGACAATGCAAATTCCAGACACATGCATATCGTATCTTTTAATTGGACGAGAAAAAAGTTCGAACTCATATGAGATAGTTTGGTCTTTTTTTGGGAGTATGAATGAACCACAACATTGCTATGTAACTGGTTATAAGTATAAGCGTTTCATGTGTATACTTATGTGTCACCTTGTTGACTGTAACGATTTTTGTTTTGTTTGTTTTGTTTCAACAATTCTTGAAATTGTTCATTAGTAATAAATATATCGAGCGATGCAATATGATTGTTATCTGGATGAACCTGTGCCAATCAGTCAACTGAATGTTAACTGAAAGGTCTGGAAAGGTGACTGAATGGCATAGCTCTTTCATTCAGGCACCTTTCAGTTACCTTTTAGTCACCTTTTAATTGACTGAAAAGCAAAGCTTTTTCCTGCGAGTAGTTAACCAGTTTACTGTTTGAAACCCTTAAACTTTGTTCTTTGGTTCCTTCGCATATCAAACCCAACTCAATCCTGTGGATTATATTAATACATAGAGATATACTATACATAAATAATTATCATCTTTGATGAAAATAAAGATAATACAATCTTGCAATATTCTTCATATTCGGTAGATTTTTACAAAATTAAGTCATTAACAAACATATGTTATTCAATGTACTAAGAGGCGATATAAATTTTCTTTTCACGGAAGAAGTATTTAAAAAATTATATATTTATAAAAACAACAGTAAATTTGAAAAAAAGTTACAAATGTAAAATCCCTTCTAGCATTTAAAATGTAAGTAAATTTTTGATATGCATTTTTACACATGTAATGAATGCAAGTGTGTCATTTGATATGAGCGAAAGGCCGATAGACTACAACGCCAACCTGTGGAAAAATTTTAAGCTTTGACCCACGTATGTTGTCAAACAACTATGAAAGATCAAATACGATATAATTCTATACAAGGAAACATGTCTAAATTCACGTCAATTCATGCAATTATTAATATAATTCGTCTCACAAATGCATACGTAGATTTCTTGTTGTCAGTTGTTGTTCAGTTTAAGAGGGCTCGATGGTCGTGGCCATTTTTAAACTATATTGGTCTCCTTTAGAAAGAGAGCTCTGTAGAAAAATATAAGAAAATACCCAAATTTAAAAGTTAGAATATAAAGTTTTTTCTTTACTTAATAAAAGTTTATGCTAAACAAATCATATCTTAAAATTTTAGGCGGTCTGATGGTTAATTTGTTGACCATCTAGCCTCCTTAAACAAAAAATAGCAATCATCTCTATTTTTTTTGTTGGATATTTAAATGTAAAATTTAAACCCTCAGTGTATCACTCTGAGATCTGCAATTATGGTATGAATATATATAGATACAGTGTATTCACCATATTAGATTGCTTTTTTCTGCATTAAAATAAAATTAAACCTCATTTCTCTTTGAATTTCCATAAATATTTATTTTTTGAAATGGCTAACCCTGATCCATTCACCTCACTGGGGACATGGTTAAGCCAAACTTAAAAAAATATGAATGTTAGTGACAGCCTCATTCTACAGTCTACTTTTGGGCTTCATCTATGATTTTTTTAAACTGAGCCGCAACCCTAACAACAACACAACAAATGATGGCTCAAATGTCAGAACGATTGTATTCTATGCAAGCTTTTTTTCTGATTGTGTAGTGTCATGTCGCTGTTACCAACGAATACGATTTATTGGTATTAATGAATGTTATATTTCGATTTCAAGATTTTTAATTTCCTCATTCTAGTTCCTTTAAAGGAATCGCTATTAAGACTTCTGTATATTTTATGTTTTCCGCTTGTTTTACTTCGTTTTTAAAATACCACCCAATTTTTTTTTGTTCGAAGTTTTCCCTTTCTATCGGTATGCAAATTGAACACCCCTCTTATTTGCTCCCATAATATCTTATAGGTTGTTATGTATGTATGAATGTAACTTTTTATTCCAATAATAGATTCTCTCTATCGTTTGTGGGTCGAGTCATGATATTGTGACAACATTATTTTAAAAATCGTCTGTCAAATATATTATGTAAACGGATGGTTATTACCGGATTTTTGCTTCATGCTTTACATATATATAAAATAATTATTCAATATTTTGAATGATACATTTTGCCCTTTTGTTAGGAGGACTTGTTCGTTTTTTGTATAGTAGCCACCCAATGGTTTGGTCGAAGTTGTTTGCCTTGTTATATCAGAAAAAGATTCACCTCGAAGCTTAAGTGTTTAAAAAACTAAAACGAAATAGAAGAATTATATAGAATTTTACAATGTATCATAAAACTGTTAAAATGTGTAGATTTTGTTTCCATGTAAAAAATAAAATAAAAAACCGTTGATGATAAAATGCGTGAAATGGTTTGAGGTAAAGTTATTTTTCTTTTCATTTGTTGTTTTGCAATTCCCACTAAAAAAAACCTGTCTAATTAATAAACCTACCAACTTGATGTATAATGGACCTTTTTCGTTTCACGTAAATTTACTACTAAGTTTAAATATATTCAATAATAAAACATACACATTTATGTGTGTATGCTTAGATAGTTTTTTTTAATATCAATAAAAATCGCTAACCAGGTTTCAATCGAAAAAGAGAAATAAACAAAGAACATTTAATAACACAATTTATATTTTATGTCATGTAAGACGTATTTCAATATGTCAGACTGGTTTTAAGCAAGTAAGATATTACACAAGTAATGACTATAATACCACTTGGTGTATGTCCCATCAAAATAAACAGCTGGAATCTTAATTAAAATCGAAAACGATTTAAATAGAATTAAGAAAAAAATGATAACATATTAAAATGCATCCTTCAATTTTTGTGTCTCTCTAAAGATTAAAACAAATAAACAGAGTCACCAATCACAAAATCTACAGATATCTGAAAGAAAATGATTGATTTATGAACAAAATCACGGGAATAAAATTGTATGTCAAAACCGAAAAAACCTTGCTGCTTACAAATTAGAGTACATGTGTCCTTTTTCTGCTAAATTTAAAAGTGCAAGTAAAATTTGAACATATTAGTCATATTGCTGAGTTAGTGCACTGAAATGTTAAAAATTACCTCGGCCATTACAGAACCCTTCTACATTTTATAAGCAACTGAAAAAATATAATCATATCAATTTTACATTGAATGATTTTGAATATCAGTGAATAAACATTAAGTTCGTACACACATTACATAGTTTGCATTTTTTAAAAATTAAACGATATCTGAAATACAATATATTATGACAAAGAAAGTTGAAAGGTTTCGTATGATAAACAAAGGAAGCTATTACTGTAGCACATTTACATTGCAATTTAAACGATTAGTTATTTCCTCAAATGCTAAAATACAAATTCATTTATAAATGTACAGTACCGATCAGACCCAACCTAACAGAAAGTAAACCCCAACTAAACCTTGGGTTTACTTTTTGGGTTTACTCTGGGTTTACTCCGGGTTTACTAAAGTGGACCTAGAGTAAACCCAGAGTAAAGTCAAAGTAAACCCAGAGTGGACACAGAGAGTAAACCCGATCAGAAGTATACCCCTGAAAGCAGACGCTATATTTGTATTCGGAATAAACAAGGGGCAGGAATTACAAGCAGTAAGATGATAAGATAGAATACGGGTCTGCTTCACACTTCAGTGCGTACAGTTGACCCCAAAGCAATTCCCGAATAAACCCAAGGTAATCCCAAAGTAAACCCCGAGTGAACCCAAATTTTCAAAACGCAGACCCAGAGTAAACCCCAAGTAAACCCCAAAAGTAAACCCGGGGTTTAGTTGGGGTTTACTCTGGTGTTAGGTTGGGTCTAATCGGTACTGTATGTGATTAGTTCAGTGAAAAACATCAATAATTGCCTTGGAATATTTAAAAAAAGCCTCATATGATGAAAAAACATACAACATAGCTTTAGTTAATATTAAGAAAAGATAACACTACGCAAATATCCTATCAAAATCTGTTCTGATATGTGTTTCGTTCTTTTGTCAATATTTATTTTTAGTGCTTTGTTGATTTTTCTATTCATTCGAAAGATGGTTACATCTAATATTTGTTACTTATGTGCATGCTTATTAATGTTCTACACAATTGCTCATTTCTAATAACGATCGATTGTTATACTGTAACTTGTGATCGATAAGAGTCTAAAATATAATTTTAGAAAATTTTATAAAGTAAGTAGATTGATCATTACTTCCATATACACAATTTTAAAATATTTACTCATTTACTCATCACAGTTTAAATGTACTTTAATATACCATGCAGTCTGTATTTTTCTTTCGTAACAAGATGATACCGTATTCACACGTTATATTTTACATAGCAAGAATGTACTTTTACAAGATCAGTCGAGTGAATTACGAATGTTTACTAGAGCCTGGTCTGTTTCCTCTTCGCTCCAGTCGGGTATGACGGCCTTCTACACTTCGTACCAGGCTGGTTTTTTGTACAATGAATGATTTTATCTGTATTTATTTTGTTTCCAATAAAGATACAAAATTTAAAAAAGAGCTGCGGCTATAAATCGGTCATTCGTATAATAAACAAAAAAAAAAATATATTTAAAGTCTATCATTTTTGATAAATATCTTTTCAATTTCATAAGATTGAAAATAGGTTATTCTAAATATTTACTTTAAATTATTGTACGTGGTCTATAGCTATAGATGGACTGCTAACCAAGATATAATTGCAATGTTTTGAACATATAGTATAATTGCAATGGCGATATATTGTTTTATAAAGGAGTCTAACAAAAAGTTAGAAGACATGTTTGTTTGTGAGAACTTTGTACTTTTCTAAAAGTGATAAATAAATATATGAGTTTAAAGATACTTTAACACAATAAATGTTAATTTTTACACTATTCAATATGCTAATAAAACTCTATTTTGTAATTTAACTATATATGTGACTTTTCTTTACTATGATTAAACAGATTTCCGTGTTAATAACTGACCGTAGTGAGAAACTATCACTACATTTTGCCCTAAAAATGCACCAGTAATATTTAGATACTGCCCATAAATTATAACTTACAATTGTGTAGGTTATCATTAATTCAACCTTTGTTTCTTTTTAATAGAGAATGTACATTGCCAAACATAACCTATTATTAAAACATCGAATATATGAATGCATTTTGCTTGTCGGATATTTTACCCCCCCCCCCCCCCCCACCAAATGAAAATTAAGAATCAGCGTACTACAAATACTAAACAGTGGTAATCATTAGTTTTCACTGGTTAATTTGTGCTTTTATTTGCTTATTAGAAAGTGCATCTCAGACAGGATGAGGGCATGCGCTAATCACAAAACAGATTCTTAAAATGTAAACACCGGAACTGGATGAGTTAGGGAAAAAACAAGTTAATCTTTTGCACTTTACTCAACGTTATTATTCAATATGGCAAACAATAAAATCATATGTACTATTCAAATTTAATTGCATTTTAAAAATTGCGTCTTAACATAAAAAACCCCACATAAAAACATGATATTTTTGATTTTATTAAGCTGATTGGAACAAACAAAGAAAATGGGTGGGTCTGAAACATGTATAAAAAGGGGAGACCAAAACCGAACGGTCAGAAATCCGAAAGAAGTTGTTACAGCTTTTAATTCGACATGACCATGCAGAAACTGGTATCAATTGCATTCCTTTGCATCACAGCGGTTGCTGCGCTGCCTTTAAACAAATCGTCTCGAGGTAAGTAACTCTTATTTTTTAAATAATGCTGTAAAATGTTACGATGTGAGTATCTTATAGGCACTATTTGATTAAAATAAAATGTTATAGAAATAACATTTCTATAGAGCTTGGTGAAAAAAAATATTAATAAAAATAGAAGATTAGATTTTTTATAGACTACTGTATACTTATTTTACTCCGGTACGAAAAACATTAATTACACTCGTCAGAACTCTCTCTTCTATATTTACATATACGAAACATTAATAAATACCTAAAACGATATATGCTTTCTTCTTAAAAAAACACGAAAAGGCATATGTTTTCAGCATGATATGAAATTAGAGAGTACTTATTTTTCGAGAATTTTTTTTATATATTAAATTAATTGCATTATTAAATGCATGTTTGATAGCTTATTTCTGTAAGTCAAATTACATGTCTTTTATTTACTTATAAACTTTAGTTCAAAATGTTGGTAATTTACAATTTCATTATTTTATTTTTGAAAAAACGTGGAAAAATCTAAACAAAATTTTAGATAAAAATTATATCATTGGTCCCTTTTGAAAACGATATTGTTTTGTTGAAAAAAGTACTATCATGTTTATTAAAACACTATATTTTTACAAAATTCACAATCGTCCTATCTAAGTAAACTTAATTCTAAAAATGAGGATATGAAAAAAAGATAATCATACTCAATAAAAGCGTGAGCAAGTCCTTACATAAATACGTTATGTGTGAAGAAAAATAAAGCCTATAAGATCATATCACTCACAATAAATTTACTCAACCTGAAAAACATTACAAAGCCAAGAGATTATTATTAGTGTATTTAAGAACTAGTCATCTCTGCTGTAATGTTTTATTATTACTTAAATCTACATTTCATTGCACAATGAAAAGAAAACTAATTTACATTTCATTGCACAATGAAAAGAAAACTCATACGTCCAAAAGACAAAAGACAGGTATTTGTAATAACGGTAAAGTTTAGTAAGTTTGTATCGACAGTTAAAAGCGTTTTCAAGTATGAATTAACCAATAGTTGATACAGAACTGATGCAAGTATACTATAACTGCAGCGATAAGCAGAACTGGTAACTTCGAACTACCACCAACATTCGTTTGGAATATTTGGGATGTCTTGACTCAAGCTGGAAACTGGCACCCTCAACTGTTTGATGAATGGGTATTTGTTTTTGTTTTTTTTTCATGCGATGAACTTTTGAATAATGATATCATCATAAAATTAAGACATTAAACTTGTTTTCATTGTATAATTATATGATTTTGGTGCCTTTGTGTGACTAATGACCATTATGCAGATTGAGGTTCAACATTGTGAATAACGTTTCTTAAATGAAGAAAACCTGGTTTAATCTGTTTATAGAAAAGTTCTTGTACATATCTTAGGACGAAAAAAACCGACGTACGAAATGCAACTTTAAACGTTGTTTAGGAAATTGTAGTCTTTTTTCAAAAGACTTGATGTATATGAGTGTAGATGCATCCCTGAGAAACTCACGAGGTGGCTAAATCTTGTTTTTGTTTTTATCAAGGACCGAAACGACCAAGACTCACCGATCGCTGCTCTTCTTCAAACCATGATAGTGTTTGACGACAATGGAATACCACATAAGGTTTGTCATCTCTAAATCAAATCAGCAAATAAGCAAAATTTATAAATAAGCAAACCATTTATGAATGGTTTGTTTTCATTGAAAAATGCATCTAATGTTTTCAGATCGAAATGAATATTGGTAATTATAATTCCATATAGCTAATGCTTAAAATATCTTTCAGCCACGGGGAATTAAGCCAAGCAGAAAATCTTCAGTTAAAATAGCCGAATTAGATCGTCATTTAGAAGCGCCGGTTAGTATACATAAGACACTGTGTAATTTTGGTTTTATACAAGTTATGCCTGCATTAAAGATATTTCCACATGATGAACTGTACCATTCAGTCAGCTTAAAATTGGCCTAGAGGTAACTGAAAGGTGACTGAATGGCATAGCCAGCCATTTTATTCATTTTCTTTTATTGTTGTTGTAGAAATCAGGACAACGAAGAGTAAGTAAATTTAAAATCCAAGGCGTGATACGTGATAAAGATATTTTTAAAACAAATGTTTATAAATACCCCCCCCCCCCAAAAAAAAAAAAAAAAAAAAAAAAATCAGAATTTAAATTGAGCAAAAATATAACCAAAGGAGACAACACAACGAATTTTGGATCTTGAATAGTTAAAATAATATTGTTAACACTAAAATTAATTATCATAGGCATTGTTAATGTTTGTGAGATAGAAATATTTTTCCTACAATAATTGCTTTTATTGCAGAAGAAAAGAAACTTCCTGACTACCTCTACCCTTTGGGAAAATAAGGTTGTTCCGTACACAATACAAAGTGGATGTGAGTACACAATTTCTCCCAATGCAAAGACATTTATCAATGATAAATCATCATATCAAAACAAATAAGACAAATTTAAAGACACATATGAAGGTTTTAAATGCCTCATAATAGCCCCTGAAGTTATGTTAAAAACAAGTCTTTAACTTGTATTGTTTGTGTTTAAACTTCTTTCCCAAAGACTTCTAGCATTTCCATTTCGCCAAATATTTAATAAAAATGTAATACCCAAAATCTACATGAAAGAAATGTATTATAATATTTTTGAATGGACAGTTTCTGCTCAGATGTTCAATGTAATACAGGAGACTTCCAGCATTTCCATTTCGCAAAATATATGATAAAAATAGAATACCTTAAAATGTACGAAAAAAGAATCAAATTCTAATGGTTTTTTGAATTGACAGTTTCTGCGCAGATGAACAATGGAATACAGGAGGGGATTCAAGACTTCCATGACATGACATGTCTTCAATTTGTCCCCAACAGTCAGCGACCAAGCCTTCCCCATAACACGCACATAGCCTTTGTAAACGGGTACATAAGTTTTAACTTTAAAAAAAAAATATCTTTTAACTTTGATCTTTCACCTTTTCATTTCGTACATGTTAAGTAAATGACCATAACATTATACGAGAAAAGAAAGAAAGGAAATTCAAATGTCAAAAATAGTGACCTTTACTTAATGTTCAGCAATTTCTCAGAGATTAAGAAAGTTTTTAATAGTTAAATGATAATATGTTCATAATGAGACTAGCGGACATTATATACATGGTAGCAGAATAACTAGCTGCAAATAATACATTGACCCAATATCAATTGAAACTTCTTTTCTACAGCCAGGGATGTTCTTCGTACGTTGGACGAACATCATTCACTGCACAGCAAGTGACTTTACAGGACCCACAATGCTCAGAGGTTAAAATTACTTACGTAACCTATCAAAAGAGATGTTTATACAAAGATAAAAACATTTTAATAATTATCTCATGTTTTCTAGCCTTGCTTAAATAGTGTCATCGTTATATATGATCTTAGCATAACGAATAATTGAACAAGTATAATTAGTTTCTTACTACTTTTAATACTGAGATAAATTGTTTAGTTTAGATACAGCTTATTTTCTTTAGACAAAAACCGTCATCCACGAGCTAATGCACGCTATAGGTCAGATGCACGAGCAACAAAGAACTGACCGTGATCAATACATCGAAATTCTGTCTAACAACATTCCAAGCAATGCAATGAACAACTTTGACATCAGCAACACCCATGACAGAACTCCATACGACGTGGAGTCTATCATGCAATACCCATTAACAGTGAGTTATACCAATCATTCCGTGTATATATTAAAGAATGATTAAACCTCCAAATTTTGAAATTCTTTTAAATTACGTGTTATTATTAGAAAATATTTTCATACAGCTCGTTCATTCTTGTATATGTGGTCTTGCGTTTCAAACAAAGCATATAAAAATGGATTTAGATTTTAATTTTTGATAAAAAGCCATTGTTCAATTTGTTTTAGTCATTTTCCCAAAACGGAGGAAAGACGATGAAACTCAAGGATACTAGACTGGAAGTATTGATAGATACCGCCAAAACCTTCACCCACAATGACATAAAGGAGATAACTCTTGCTTACCAATGCACAGGTACGTGTTGCAAATGTATCCGACACAATAATAATAGATTGCATCCCCTCCTAA